>BSBM01001820.1:1800000-2126393 GCA_027924585.1 Larix kaempferi
AATCAATATTGTAGTCTGCCAATTAAGGAAATAACTTTACAGTTTACATAGCTTGATGGTGACAAACTATAGTTACGTTTACATAGCTCAATAAGTAGCACATGCTTATGTATGTGTTCATTTTCTTTAGAGCATCATATCATGAAAATTTTACAATAGATCAAAGAATGCATTCTTTTCCCCAATTTTACCAATGTCCCTGGTTAATGACCCCTACCAACTTTTCATCAATGTCGACTTTTGCAACATAATAAGATATCATAAAGAAGCGTTGAGTGTTACAAAGTCCTATATTTTTTACCCTAGTGAGATGAACTATGATTGAATTACCTTCTTTCATCTTCAAACTATACAATTGGATTCTCAAATAAGGAACCCTAGTTTCATTAGATGCCTTATCCAAAGTGCTCAATGTATTCCAAGCCTCTTGAGAGGTCTCTACGTTTATATAAGTGATATGATGCCATTGTGACTACCACATCGATGATTGCTAGAACTTCCCTACCTTTACCATCATAAACTTCCTTTTCATCTACATTATTTGGATTCAACTCCTTTTCCATCTACAACGCTCCAAAGCATAGCACAAAAATGTTTCTAACTTTGAATTAAAAAAACAACATATTACTTTCCATCAAGCTTGTGTGAGTCTGGCAGTTAAGCACCTTGAGTAGCTCTTGCAATCTCCTCTAAGTGTCTTCATCAATCTTCTCACAGTTTCCAAGTGACATTAAAAATCTATAGTATAGGCTTTAAAGGTTTGGCCTCCTTAATGTCAAACACATCCTATCCTTTGGCCATTGATGGTGCTCTCTAACAAATCTATCCCTGATTCTGAAGCTCCCAGAAAATCTTTCAAGAGTCCCTCCAAATCTACAATCCAACTTTCCATTCAACCTAGTTATGTTTCTCCATTACATGGCTATGTTTACCTGACAAGGCTACAATTATCTTATTCACAATTTCACAACTACTTTGATACCATGTCATATTTCAAGCCAACTATAGATGAAAGAAAGAGCACAGCCAGCATTAGTGTAAGCTGAGAGGTCAAATTTTTGGTTCTTAGGATACCAAAGTCCAAACTCAGAGGTACCTTTGAGATACTTGAAGATTTTTTTGACAGCTGTCACATGTGATTCTCTTGGACAGGATTGAAATCGAGCTACCATTCCAACAGCCGGCATGATGCCAGGCCTAGAGGCTGTTAAATACAACAAACTACCAATCATTGACTGATAAAAGGTGGCATCAACTTGTGGAGACTGATCATCTCTGCTGAGTTTGCAGCTACTTGCCATAGGTGTACCAACAGGAGCACATTCTGCCATACCAAATATTTTAAGCATTTCCTTCAGATACTTGGACTAAGAGATAAAAATACCTTTTGGTGTTTGGGAAATCTGTAGTCCGAGAAAGAAGGATAGTTCACCGATCATTGACATCTCAAATTCCCATTCCATTACATTAGCAAACTCATGACTTAATTTTTCATCATTACACCCAAAAATGAGATCATCAACATAGACCACTGTAATTAGGACTCCATCCTTTTCTCTTTTGAAATAAATGTTGATTTTGGCATCACCTCTTTTAATCCTTGTTGAGAGAGGTACTTGTCTAATCTATCATACCATGCCCTTGGGGCTTGTTTAAGTCCGTAAAGGGCCTTTTTTAGTTTTCAAACACAGTCCCTTTTTCCAGGTAGCTCAAAACATTCACTAAGCTGTAAACAAGAAGATAAATCCAATTTCAAAAAGAGTAATCAATTGGCTGAGCATTAAGCTTTCAAATTTTAAAATACCTAGGCTTAGGGTTAACTTTTCCAAATGCAGAATCTGTATACCATGTTCTAAAATTAACATGGCATCAAAGCATATTTTCTAAAATCCTCCAAATACATGTATGGAAGTGACTGCCACCTGTGAGAGGGAGCTGTCAGAGGGTTGGCAAAAATCAAGAGCTTGCTATTTTCAGCAAAGGAGTGAAGAAGTTGGGCCTGAACTTAGAAACATAAAAAGAGGAAGTGATGTTGGGTATAGAGAAGCATGCATGAGCATATGGCAGGGATTTTACAAATGTAATCTAGCAGCCCCATAAATATTTACTTCCTGGCATGTAGTTTGCAATCATGGCGGGCATTTTTTTAGAGGAATTCTACATACACGAAGCAATTTTTAGTATACAGAGTACATTTTTTATCACTATAGAATTAATTTTGAAGGAGAATTCAATGAAATCAAGGGATGTACTTGGATGGATCCTCACATGGCAAATCAGGAGATCTTCTGAAAGATGACATGGCAAACTGTCGGCACCATGAATTCATAAGAAAAAGCACAAGAATTATAGAAAACCAGGAAATATGAATAAATAAAGAATAACATAGGGGCATGGTGATGGAACCCTACTTCTATGGTCTTAGAGGACACACCTTTTTTTTTCAAATGCATTAGAAGGGTGATCATCTTTGACTTTGTCAAAATGATCAATTGGAGAGCACACCTTTGATGATGAAATGCATAAGGGTGATCATCTTTGACTTTGCTAAAATGATCATTGGAAGACACACCTTTGATGATCAGATGCATAAGGACAATCATCTTGACTTTGTTGAAGTGATCAATTTGAAGCTACAATGCAAATCTATTTAAGCATGGAAGAAATACTGCCAAAGGGAGAGTGAGATTCTTGGAGATGAAATCCTTGGGTTAAATGTACTATCTCTGGGAAGATTGAAAGATTGTTTAATTAGAGTAATGCCTGACATTTGCTTTTCACTTTCTTTAGATCAGGTTGTTGTAGTGATGTTGCAATTAGAGCTTGTTAACAGGCCATTTTGTCTCAATCTTTCATGTGGATTTTATCTGTCCCTTGGAACTGAGAAAATTGTTTTATGTCCCCTGTTGTTCTCTGAAATCAAAGATACTGTTGTCAAGCTATTATGTTCATGAAGCTTTGATCAATGAAATTTATGATTATTCTCTTTACGTGGTTCACTGCTGATTTATGATCATTTATGAAGATTCATTCACTTATTCAGAGTGCCTTCATTCAGCATTAATGTCAAAAACTAGTAAATTATTTAGCAGGATTCATTCTTAACAAGATTGCCTTGTTGAAGTTATCCATCATTCATTTTCAGACCCATGTTTACGTAAGACTCCATATCGCAAAGAGTAGACAGCAGTCCTGTTGAATCCAATGTTTAGCTTGGATTCAAGATATGTAGAAATTACAGTTAAGTTTCATAGATATAGCAGATTAGGAAACAGACAGATCATACCATTATCAAGGACATAATAAATTAAAAAGTCCCTATGTTTTCCTATGGGATTTGAATATTTACTTTGATAAGTTAATAGGATTGGATGGAGGCTACCATAAAATGAAAACATTGTTATCTTTCTGTTTAAATGAAACACTTTCATGAGTATGGCTTAACTCTACACAAATAGCTGTTGTGACCTATTGCTTAACTCTACACAAATAAAATATCATGCTGAAATGCTACAGTACCACGCTTGGAGATGTGAATCAAATTGCAAGTTAACTCACCATTTTCTCCTTTATTTTGCAAATAAACCTCAAGTGTTTTATTGACTAAATGATCTTGGATCTGTTTCTCATGTTCTTTCATATCTGCATACAAAATTATCTCATTTTTCCTAGGAAGGGACTGTTCAACCTCTTCCTTCAGCCTTCTGAGAAGAAATGGTCTAAGAATCAAATGAAGCTTTGAAATTACCTAGAAAAGTACTTCTTATCAATGCCCAGTCGAAATTTCAAATACAGCGACCAAAGGACAATAAACTGCTTATAGATTCCTATCTATTGCATAATAAAATGTCAACTTACTTGAACTCTTCTTTTCTCTTCAATTTCTTCCTGCTTCATCCCATTGCTTTGTTTCCCAGATAGATCAAACCTTCAAATAAAATTATATAATTAGACATCAGAATGCAGAAGAGATTTTAAGTTACTATTGCAGGTTTGATCCTTTCAAACATCAGACATAAGGCTGAATAAATATGACATCTTATCTTAATATCCCCCAGGGGATAAAAAATGATGATGATCCTCAATTCATGTGTAAAATAGTGAGTTAATAGGCCATTTTCTTTATAAAGCATAGGCACACTTGATGCATCCTAGTCCTGAATTAGCCTAATATCCTGAATGACTTGCAAAAGTTGTTGGGAATGCTACCCTCATGTGCATTTTGCCTTCCTAACATACCAATCTATGCTTTCGATTCACATTAATGTCAAGCATCCCAAATAATCCTACTTTTGAATCAGTGGTATACCATGAATGACTTGTAAAACTGGTTAGGGTGCCACTCTCATGTGCTTTTACCAATCCTAAAGTAGCAATCTGTATTCTCTATTCACAATAACATCAAGCAGACAAATAATCAAAGATAAAGAATGCATAGATTTTGTTGTAGAATACAAGTGACTGTAGTTCAAAGACTCACCAGAAGCCAGCTGCTATATAAACTCACCTTGATTTAAGTTAATAATACATACTTCCATGCAACATAGCCCTATTAAAAATAAAGGGAATTAACAATAATTGACTACCTAATACTTATAAGCTTGGCAAGGCACAATTACAAAGGATTATGGAGAATATAGTAGTAAATGGGTGAGAATATGAGACCAAAATGATCAAAAGGAATGACTATGGATGGTGAAAGAGAGGAAAAATGGTGACCCAACAACAACTTCTTCCTAATTTCTACATTTTTCTCATTGGTGCAATCAAGGTCAAAGACCAAATTCTACCACATATAGAAGAAAATCTACTAAGTACCATCAAAACTTTTGTATTCAAAAAAGATAATACTTATAATTATGATTACTAAAAAACTTTCATATAATTCATTAAATGATCCAGTCATTTTCTAAATCAATATGGAATTATCAACTTTACACTTTTTGCACTTTTTATCAAACATAATTTTTGGCTAAACTGTTATTTTTCAAGCAGAGCAAAACTAAAAAATTTACACTAGGACAAATTTGTCCAAATTATTGAGGTGATCAAATGTTAACTTGGAAATTTTTCTAGATTTGATTTCTTAGGTGACCTATCCTCCACTATAGTTTAAAATATCACCAAAAATCCTCTTGGAATAGTGGATTTTTGCATATTTATCCAACTCCACTTCAAACCCCTCATTATTTAGCCAAATCCTCTACTAGTTTCATCATGCTCACTCCTATTTTTCATTGTCCAAATTTCATACCCAATTGACTCATTGAGCCCCTACTTGTTCTTTGGAAACTACTAGTGCCATTTCCCAAAATGTTGGAGTTGGATTTGCAAACCGTCTTTATTAATACTTTATATTCCTTGTCATTGTGGACTTACATATGAATTTTCATCACATGTTATCTTCTATTGATGTGGAATGACAAGTGGTTGTTGATGTGGTAGTTGTGCCCACATGTCATCATCTTTATTTTCCATGCCATTCCCTTTAACTATATATATATATTCACCTTTATTGATTTGTAAGTGGAATCCTTAGACACTATTGTGCTTTCATATCATCAATGTAGCACAAATCACGAGTGTCGTGATTGGGGTTCCCCTCTTGTCCTTTTGTCTGCATTGATTTTCCAATATAGGTGGTGCCCATACATTAATTCTGGAGGCCCAACATGTAGGTCTTTAATGGAATCCTCACTCTCTGTAATTCTAAAACTACCTTTAGACATGTCTAAGTGTCTCTTACTCGTTGATGGCAGAGGTACTTGAAATAAAATTTCCAAAACCATCCTTTGGGGCTCTATAATTACTAATTATCACATTTTCTACAAACTACTTATTATTATTGTGTAGGCCCAGTGCTAATTCAAAACCCTCAGTGCTCAATGAGTTTGATTGTGTCCTCCTTCCTCATTTTTCTTCCTTTTGTTCTTCAGAAAAAAGAATGTTGAGACTACACTTGCAGCGTTCGAAGGATTCAATCACTACCCAATTGGGATTTGAGTAACTACAAGTTGAACTATAAGTTCACATGGAATCTCTTTTTTGGTTATAACTTATAGTTATACCAATGTTTTAAAACTTGGACTCAGACTTGGAACCGGTCGAGGGTCAACTCGGCACTGACTTGGACCAGTTTGATTTCAATGACTCGGCAATGACTTGGACTAGTTTGATTTCAATGACTCGTCACTGAAAGTAAAATCCTTCTTTGTCCATGACATAGTCCAATACATGGAAACTCTAGCAAATACTCCTCTAACCCCTATCACTGGCCAATAATCAGACTCAGTGTTAAAAGAGCAAATAATCCTCCAACTGATTGCACCACAAGCATAATGGTTCCTATATTCATCATTTAACCCTGCAGTCAAGTTATAAATTGGGTGCAACATTGATCCTTCAAGCACATCTTTGACAGGCTTAGTGTATTTCAGATGCTGATGTGGGTTTAGGAGTTGCACATCCCTATTACCTTCAATTTCAAAGGACATCTTCCCCTTAAGGTTAATAATGACATTATTTTCAAAGGCCCATTCTCTTCTAAATAATGTATGGTATATATCCTTCTCATCCATAATCTCAGTAGCTTTAAAATCAGACATTGTCATAATCCCTATAAGGTCAACCTTAAGATTCTCCAGTCTCCAAATAGGTTAAATTTTATACTGAATGGAAATATACAGTTGATTGGCATAATATACCTGTCTAGGTTTCCCCATAAGCTCCTATGACTTATGAAGGTTTTTAACATTAGAAACTAAGTCCAACATTATCTATTTTACCTCATATCCTGCAATTTGGGTATCAAGTCTAAAATTTTGTCCTTCCCAATAGGCATATCTTTATGACAAGGGGCAATAATAACAATTGTGTCTTCCTCCCATTACTGCAATGCTTAAATCCTAAAGGAAGTGCACAACCTCCTTCTCAAATGGTCATTGTCTAATACCTTAAGGTTCTGAGTAAATCATGAGTCAATTCCATTGAGCCTTCCTCTGCATCAACAGGTTCTGCCATGTGGCTTCTAACTTCCATTGTTTGTCTTATAATTTTTATATGAGGCATGAGCTCCAATAGTGGTGTAAAAGTGTTGGTTGCATCACGTATAATCTCCAAGGTCTCCCAATAGTATTCTTTTTGCTTAACTGCATTAAATAAATATAACAAAGGTACACAACACAACCTCATGAATTTAAAGGAGCCCTCTTCTCAAAAAGTATCAACTTCTTTCAAAGGTACATCATTTGAGATAGGGGATAACACCCAAGAGTTAAGTAGGTCCTCTCTCTCATTGGATAAGAATTAAAACCCCACCTCAAAGCATCACTACCACCTTCAATCTAGGAAACCCATGAACACCACCAAGAATGAAGGAATTTAAAAAGGTTTATATGTAATGATCTTGGGGGAGTGGGGGAGGTCGAATACTCCTAGCAAAATATCCTTTCTATTCCATGCACAAAGTAAATCTATGAGAAAGATCCAAAGTGGTAAAAAAAGGACAATATTAGTGGCCCCTAGAGCAGGGGAGGCCCTAGGAAGGGTTTATTAATTATTATTATTTCTGTAAAGTCAAATTTTGCCCAAATACCAGCTCTATTTAGATTAATACAACATGCCTGAAAAATTTGTACTATAAGCTATTTTTTTTAAAGAATGTATCTTGTGACTCTGCTCATTTGAACAATGAAAACAACTTTTATAGGAGCTTGGAAAAGAAGGGAGGATACTCACTCTTAAGTGTATTTCATAATATAGAAGATAAGGAGAAGGCTTGTTGCATTCATTCTGGGATCATAAGGAGGAGTACTACCAATCCATTCGGAGCCAAGCCTAATTCACTTTCTAATCACTTTTATCTTAAAACATTTTTCAAAGATGAATATTATTGTATTGAGAATTTTTTTTTTAAATTACATAAACTATAAATTTTGTGTTACAAGACTTGCCAATATAACAAAAACCAAAATGTATAGGGTCGCTCAGATATTCTTTAAAGGGAGGTAGACCAATATTTTGCCCTAAAAATTTCACATACTCTGGAATATCAATAGCATCTGTAAGTTGGATGGTGCTTATTATTACTTATTCAAACTTTATATGTACAATATCCTTGCAAAGTAATGAATGTTGATCTCGGGACTACTATGAGGTCAATGCTAAGACTATTTACTAATGAAATCCTCCAAAATGCAAATGAATAAGACAACAACAGAAATATGAAAATAAAATCTGTCACTTTCAATTGCAATGTTGGACAATCCCCTTAAAACACAAATAAACAATGTTGTAAAACTTGAACTGTTTCCAATGTGAGTACTATGTATCTCAGGACTACTATGAGGGCAATGCTAAGACTATCTACGAATGAAATCCTCCAAAATCCAAATGAATAAGACAACAACAGAAATAAGAAAATAAAATCTGTCACTTTTGGTTGTGATGTAGAACAATCCCCTTGAAGCACAGATAAACAATGTTGTAAATCTTGAATTGTTTCCAGTATGAGTACTAAGTCCTATGTATCTCAAGAACACTTACCCCAAAATTCAAATTCAATTTGGAGAATGAACCTATCAGGAGATTACTCTAGAAAGAGTTGACTCGAACTCATGTGGAGCTTACTCTAGAAATAAAAATATATAGAAAATATAGTTGAATCCAAAAAAAATTACAAAGTCTATTTATAATGCAATAATAACAAATGCTAGTACAAAAGAGTAAATATTATAAAATGCTATGAGCATGTGGTAACCTGAACCTGAGGAGCTATAGTCCCCTTCTTCCTTCCCCCTTAGGTCTATTGGTCTACATGTGCTGCCATGCCACCCCCTCCCCTACCAGATATAGTTATTAACTTAATGAAATGGCAATTGACAGTAAGAAAAACTCAACTTGACTTACCCTGATGATAGATAGATCATTTCATGCTAGAAGTTTCCAATGTATATATCCCGTGAACTAATACTGGATGTTACCGAGCTACAGATAGATCGGTGTTTGTTGGACCATGATGGGTCTGGAACTTGTTGAATAGGCTGTTATCGAGCGATAGATTGGTGTTTGTTGGGCCACGATGGATCTGGAACCTGTTGAATATGCCTGCTAATACAAAATAAATTTAATTGCAACAAGCACAAGCAATCTCTTTAATTTTTAACCAATTTTGAAGAATATAGTAAATGAAAAGAAAATCAAAAATACCTTCAGGATTGGAGTATGGACGTGATTGCTACTGCAAGAGCTGATATTCTAGATATTGACAACCTACAAAAAACGTTAGCAAGAGCAGGGTAACTCCAGAAAAGACATTGAGCCTGATTCTCCCAAATTGAAACACTATGAAACCCGATTTTCCCAAATTGAAACCTTGAAATTTTGAAAGCCGATTCTGTCCATATATATGGACGAAATCGGTCCATTCTACCCCGATGCCCAGATTTATGTACTATTTAAAAAAAAAAAAATTAACAAGAATGAAAATCCAGGGGCGATGGGCACTGGTATTTCGATTAACATGCAAGGCTGGGTGAACCAACTGTTTGCGGCCTCCAGTACCCTAAATGGTGGGAGAACCAACTCTTTGGGGCCTCCATTACCTGAAATTCTGGGCGAATTGACCATTTCGCGATTATTTTACGTGGCTACATTAATTTTTCCTCTTTCGCGATCTTGGCTATTCGATTTCCTTTGACTATGGGTTAAATAAATATGGGGCTAATATGTTGAATTTAAAAAAACTCGTTTCATATTAAAAATTCGCCTAGGGTTTCTCGATGACCCCTATAATTTCGCCCATGGGCTATAATTCGCCCCTAAAATTTTCCCTGGTCGGCACAAGGCTCAAAAGGGAAGCAAGATAATGCAATGCAGTCACAACTCAACATAAATGGGGATTCCTCACGGGATATGGCCAGAATAAAGATAAAGTAGAGTATGAATCTTCATTGCAATGTCATGGCGTGACTACAAAGGAATCCCAATCTTAAGGAGAAACAACGGCATGGGCGCCAAAAGACATAAAAGGATCTAAATAGGGCACCCATGGTCGGAAAATACCTACTGCCCCAATAACGACACTTCTAAAGAAGCATAGAGGTTCTGTGTCAGTTAAAAAGTGGGGTCGCACCTAAGGTTTATGAATGTGGTCATAAGGCCGATGCAAAAATGCAAGTTAAATGACATCCTAACCTATATTCCAGGTGTAGAAAATACCTGCCGAAGGCTGTTAGATATCCAACAATACTAAGAGGGGGGGTGAATCAGTATTTCCTTCTTTTTCCTTTTATTAAAACAATTAGCACAAGACACACAAATAATCAAACAAGTTAAGACACGGGATTTTATCATGGAAACCTCAAAGAGAAAACCACAAACTGATACTCATTAATAAGATGAATTTTTGCAAAATTGTTTATCTGCAGGATTATATTAATTATTTATTTCATGACATATTAATCATTCCGTATTAAATTGAATTAGCTGGGCAATTTTAAATAAAAACTTGTTAACATCTATTTTCGGGCTTATTCAGATTTATGTGTAAAACAGAATTTTTCTTCAACTTGGGAACTCAATTTTTCACACGTGTGACTACCAAAAAATATTATGACCCCATGGATAGATGGAAAAATTACCAAATAACATATCCACACCTTTCTATGAATTTATATAGACACCCACAATTTATGGTGTGCAATTTCCTGAGGCAATTTAAGCAGATTTACCAGTACTGGAACAATGCAAAAACTGCCAGAAGGCACTTTTAGAAAATTAATAACTTCATCCTCTGATACCTTTTTGACAAAATGATGTTATTTTTAGATGAACCCATCAAAAATATACAGTAATATACCTTCATAATAATTTAATCCATCAAATATAAATTATGGAGGGCATTTTACAGAGGCCACTCGGGCAGTTTTACCAGCAGATTTTACACTTAGACAATTTGTGCCATTTTCAAGATGGATTTTTTATTTCACCAAAACCATGATCCAATGTTACCAGAGGTTGTAGGACACCTCACTGAACACAACAAAACTTGTTTCACCTTCAGAACCTTCTTCATTTGCCGTAGGCGGGCATTTTACTCGAGTAGTGCAAATAAGACTCGGAGGCACTTTTGGCAGATCCATACCTTTCTCCTAAAATACCTTTTGGACCACATGAGACCATTGTTGGATGCACCAACAAACACTCTAAATATCCACACTTTCAAAATATTTTTCTCATCATCCTATGAGATGTAGCGGGCATTTCCCTGAGGCCACTTAGGCAGATTTTAACATTAATTCCATACTTAGGCAATTTGCCCAAAACCTAAAGTGGATTTTTTATTTCATCAAAAACATGAACTAATTCCACTAGATCATGGATTACACCTCACTAAGCACACCTATCCCAATTTCACTCCCAAATTCATCTTCATTTTCCCTAGGCGGGCATTTTACTGAACTTTGGTGTAAGACTGTCTGAAAGACCTATTTTGGCAGATCCATATCTTCTTCCTCAAGCACTATCAAGTCAATGTGAGAAAATGGTCAGGTATACAAAACACACACCTACCGAATGACCATATGGTGCGGGAATTTTCTTCAACCCACAAATTATGGTGGGCATTTCCCTAGAGCAATTCTGACTAATTTGACCAAAAATCCTTCTTTTGGGAGACCTGTATCTTCTTCTCCAAAGAGTTTTTCTTATAACTGGGGCCATGGTCAGATAGATATTTCAACAAACTATGGGATGGTAGGTCATGGCGGGCATTTTCTTCTTTTTATGAATTATGGTGGACATTTTCATAAGACAATTGCTTTAGGGTAGTTTTTCATCATTTAGTTTTACAAACTACTACCAAAATGTAATAATGACATCATGAGCCATTAGGACACCAACATGTGTCTTTCCTACCTTATCACACATGCCCATCAACACTTCTTTTGTCATTAATGATCTCCTTTCACATCAATGACAACCATACTTAGCATTCTCCCCCTTTGGCATTGATGGCAACCACTCCTTGATTTACTCCCCCTTTGACATTAATGACAAAGGCTTCCTTGTGATAGTTCCCCCTGTCAACATATCTCCCCTTGACATGATGTCTTTTTCTCCTTTTTTATTCATTGCAAATAAATTACTCCCATCTCTTGTCTAAGATGGTCAAATGCTTCTTTGGATAGCGGTTTAGTGAAAATGTCAGCTATCTGTTCTTTTGTGTCTGCATATTCCAATTTGACAACCTTTTGTGACACTTGATCTCTTAGAAAATGATATTTTATTGGAATGTGCTATGTTTTAGAGTGCATAATAGGATTTTTTGACATGTTTATAGCACTAGTGTTGTCACAATTGATTATTGTTGGATTTTCATACTTCACAAGCAGGTCTTCCAAAGTATGCTTCATCCAAATGACTTGGGTACAACATGATGCAACAACAATGTATTCATCCTCTACTGTAGATAGTGATATGAATTATTGTTTCTTGATAAACCATGACACCAAACAATTTCCTAAAAAGAATGCTGCTCCACTGGTACTTTTTCGATCATCAACACTTCCTGCCCAATCTGCATCAGTAAATGCTATTAAGGTGAAATCTTGGCATTTTGGGTACCATAAATCATACTCAATAGTGCCTTTTAAATATCTGAAAATTCTTTTTATTGCCGCCACATGTGTTTCCTTGGGAGATGATTGAAATCTAGCAACCAATCCCACAGCTTGCATCACATTTGGTCTTGTAGCTATCGCATACAGTAGGCTGCCAATCATGGATCTATACATGGTATGATCCACTTCCAAGGACTCATCCTTCTTGCTTAGCTTACAACCAGTGATCATGGGAGTGCTAACAGGCTTGGATTCTTCCATCTTGAACTTCCTAAGCATATTCTTGATGTACTTATTTTGAGAAATGAAGATTCCTTTGTGATTGATAAACTTGTAGTCCCAAGAAAAATGTTAATTCACCCAACATTGACATTTCAAATTCCTTTTTCATTTCAGAAGCAAAATTTACACTTAGTATTTGTAGATTATAGTTGGCATCTTGTGGAGAGTCTGCGGTAGGTGAATTTATGTTGTCTACGTTTCGAGCCATCCTTGGCTCATCATCAGGACATAAGCGATGCATATGATGAGCCAAGGATGGCTCGAAACGTAGACAACATAAATTCACCTACCGTAGACTCTCCACAAGATGCCAGCTATAATTCTCACTGCGGATTCTCAGCCATTTCTATTTGTAGATTGCTTCCAAAAATGATATCATCTACATAATCAACAACAATGATCATATTCTTATCCTCGATCTTTATGTAGATATTACTATCGGTGGCTCCTCTTTTATATCCTTGTTGTTTCAAATAGTTATCTAGCCTTGAAAACCATGCTCTTGGGGCTTTCTTGAGACCATAGAGTGCCTTTTTAAGTGTGCAAACATAGTCCCTATTCTCTGACAGGAGGAAACCTTCAGGTTGCTCAATATATACTTCCTCTTCTAACTTCCCATTTAGAAATGTAGACGTGACATCCATTTGATATACTTTGAAATTTTTATAACATGAGAATGCCAAAAACATTATGATTGCTTCAAGTCTTGCTATTGGTGCAAAGGTTTCTTCAAAGCCAATTCCTTCCACTTGAGCATATCCCTTACACACTAGCCTTGCTTTATTTCTGATCACTTTACCATCTTCATTGAACTTATTCTTGAAAACCAATTTGGTCCCTGTAACATTCTTGTTGTAAGTCTTGGAACAAGTTCTCAAGTTTCGATCTTCTCAATCTGATCTAGTTCTTCATACATGGCTTTGAGAATCATCATTTTTGCTTGCTTCTGTAAAGTTCTTAGGTTATACTACTAAAAGTAAAGCTTGTTCAGTAAATAATCTCTTTCTTGTACTAACTCCTGCATCTTTGTCACCTATAATTTGTGTTTCATGATGGTTCTTTTGTATTCTTCTTGATGGTGCCTTTGTATCACCTCTTGGAGAATCTTCACCTTCATTTTCTTGTGATTCTTCTCTTTCTTCTTCTCTTCTTCTTCTTCTTCTTTCCCAACTACATCTTCATTCTTTTGCAAGACTTCTTCTTCATTGTTTGTTCTTGCATCTTCATCTTCGTTTCTTATCCTTCTTGGATTCATGTCATCCACTCTTACATCTGCACTTTCTATGATTTTGTGTAATCTTTGATTGTAACATCGGTAAGCC
This sequence comes from Larix kaempferi, assembly GCA_027924585.1. Taxonomy (NCBI): domain Eukaryota; kingdom Viridiplantae; phylum Streptophyta; class Pinopsida; order Pinales; family Pinaceae; genus Larix; species Larix kaempferi. Next base: position 1,814,225 of record BSBM01001820.1, read on the forward strand.
TTCTTGGTGGAGGAATATCCCAAGAATATCCCTTCATCAGTTCTAGAATCAAACTTTCCAAGATCATCTTTACTCCTCTTTATGTAGCACTTGCTTCCAAACACTCTGAAATACTTGACTGATGCAGGTCTTCCATACCATAGTTCATAGGGAGTCTTATCATTATTCACTCTAAGTTGTCCTCTATTAAGTATGTAGACAGTTGTGTATACTTCTTCTATCCAGTATGTATCAGGAAGTTTTGCTTCATTTAGCATGGTTCTGGCAGCTTCTTGAATTGTCCTATTTTTTCTTTCCACCATGCCATTTTGTTGAGGCGTCTTTGGAGCTAAAAATTGTCTTTTACCCCATGGATTTCACAAAACTCATTGAACTCATTTGAAGTGAATTCACCTCCATTATCTGATCTAAGACATTTGATTTTTTGGTTTATCTCATTTTCCACCATTGCTTTGAAAGTTTTGAACTTTTCAAAGGCTTCTAATTTTTCCTTCAGAAATGTTACCCAAGTCATCCTTGTGTAATCATCAACGAGTAACATAAAATAATACTCTCCTTGCAATCTTTTAGTCCTTGTTGGTCCACAAAGGTCAGTGCGAACTATTTCCAAAATATGTGAGGTCACATGTTCTTTTGACTTGAAGCTAGCTTTGGTTTTCTTCCCATGCTGATAATGTTTACAAACTGTGTTCAGAGGTTTCACAATTTTTGGAAAATCTCTCACAGCTTCCTTATTACTTACCTTGACAAGATTATCAAAAGTAAAATGTCCCATCCTTCTGTGCCATAACCAACTTTCATCAATCATACTCATGTAGCATTGATCTTCATTTTCTAGGATGTACACATTACTCGAATTTCTTACAGCGGTTCCAACAAGTCTCCCTGAGTCCTTCTTTTCTGATTTCACATTTCTCAGAGTCAAAAGTGCAGATGTGCCCTTGGTCACAAGTTTGAATTACACTGATAAGATTAGGCTTCTGGTCTTCTACTAGTAATACATTTTCAGCTTTGATCTTGTTATTGATAGTGGATATACCTTTGCCAATTATTTTGGAAGACATGTTATCTCCAAACGTGACTCTACTTCTATTATCTATTTTTAGATTTATGAATTTACTGGGGTCCCCTGTCATATGTTTTGAACACCCACTGTCAATATGCCATAGATTCTACTTTTCTGTCACACATAGAGCAATCATGGATTTCTCCTCTTCGCTCTTTTTCTTCCAATCCTTTCTCTGTTTTTTGTATTGGAATTCTTTTGCAGCGGTCCTTTTTGTAGGAGTCATTAGTTTACAATCTCTTGCTATATGCCCATGGTTTTTGCATTTGTAATACTCTATGTCATATTTTTGAAGAGGTGCAAAGAAATTATGATTCCTTGCTTTTGGTTTGTTACTGGATGCCTTTTTCTTGTAGTCATTAAGCTTTCCATATGTTCTACAATTTAGGGCTTTATGTCCAAAATTATTACAAGAGTAACAATATCCAAAGAAGATCCGTTGATATCTATTTGTCTTCAGACTTCTAGGCATTACATTAATTTTGTTTTTGTCAAAAGAAGTTGGAGCAGATTTATTGCTTTCTTCCTTTTTGAAAGAAATCTTTAGTGAAGCAGCATAACTTCTTTTATTTCCTACTTGGCTTGTGAGAGAGGAACATTCTGGCTTTCTTTCATTGTCATAGCCTAAGCCAGATTTATCTGATGATGGTCTTTGGCTACTCAAGATGTCATCTAACGTCTTTGAACTATTTTCATATTTTGACTTAATAGATTCTTCATCGATCTTTTTCCTAAGCTGCATAATTTCTTCTCCAAGCTTCTCTGATTCTTGTATTCTTTCTTTGAGCTGTAAATCTAGGTCTCTTTCAATCTTCTTGGCTTCTTCGAGCTAGGTTTTTAAATCACCAATGATTTTATTTGACTGTTTTTTCATTTTCCTGCTTTTTTCAAGTTCTTCAAGAGCACTAATTAATTCAGCTCTTAGATCTACTTCTCCTTCTTCCATTGACTCATCTTCTTATGCTTCTATTCCCATGAATAGAATCTATGTTTCTTCATCATCACTTGTGTCTTCATCTTCACTATCTTCCATGGTGTAAGAGATTTTCTTCTTTTCATGAAACTTCTTTTTGTTTCTTGTTTTTTCCTTGTTGAACTTTTTTGAGGTTTCTTTCTCATCATTTCCATTTTGCTTAGGAGAAGGACATTTTGAAGCAAAGTGTCCAACTCTTCCACAGTTAAAACATTTTAGAGGTATCTTTCCCTTGTACTTTCTAGTACCTCTCTCAAGCTTTTTGATGAAAAGGGCTTCTTCATCATCTGAGTTATCTGATTGGTTCTTGGATGAGGCTTTAAATGCTGCTTCTTTCTTTGATTGTCCATATTGTCCTTTTCTCATCTCATAGGCAATGAAGATCCCATGTAGTTCATCCACTGTCATGTCTTTAAGATCATCTCGTTCTTCTAGAGCATATACTTTTGAGTCATACTTCAATGGCAGGGTTCTTAGTAATTTGTCCACTACTTCTTTCTCCTTTAATTCTCCTCCAAGGCCTCGAATAGCATTAACAATTTCATCTACTCTTACAAGATATTCTACAATATTTTCTTCCACTTTCATTTTCAGGCTATCAAACTGTCCTTTGTATGTTTAAAGTTTTGATTGTTTGACTTTAGATGCTCCTTCATGGACAATTTTTAATTTATCCCAAGCCTCCTTGGTTGTCTTGCATTGCATGACTTTCACAAACAATGAGTTTGTTAACCCATTCAATATTGCATTCAGGGCTTTTGCATTGGCTTGATATTGGTCAAGTTCTTCTTGGTTTGTAGGTAGGTTTTCTGCTATGTTATACTTCTTTTCAACTACTCTCCAAACCTTCCATCCAAGAGACATTAGGTGACACTTCATTCTTGCACTCCAGTATGCATAGTTAATTCCTGTGAACAGTGGAGGTCTGTTGGTAGCTAATCCTTCATGTTGATCCATTGTGGTCTTTAATGAGGGTCTTCCTTCCAGTGGTTAAATTGTAATGAAGGATCATGCTCTGATACCAATTGTTGGAATATCCAGCAATACTGGGAGGGGGGGTGAATCAGTATTGCCTTATTTTTCCTTTTATTAAAACAATTAGTACAAGACACACAAATAATCAAACAAGTTAAGACACGGGATTTTATCATGGAAACCTCAAAGAGAAAACCACAAACTCATACTCATTAATAAGATGAATTTTTACAAAATTGTTTATCTGCTACTACAGAAGGGATGCAACTACACCCCAGATTTTGCCTGCTGCTACATACAAGGATGCTACTACACCCCAAATATTTCTTCCTGCTGCTACAGGAAAGGATGCAACGACACCCTGTTCCCCAGCTTCTACTGGATGGAGGCTATGACCCCCTACAGGCTTCTTTCTTGCCGTAGCACCACCCTGCCACCCTATTCTTGATCTGGTCAATCTTCCCTATCTCTTTCTTTTGATACTGTCACAACTTCTTCATCTTGTTGGTCTCTGAATTCTTGATCTGTTGCTGGATCAGAACTACTGAGACACTGAGCTTCTTCTTCATAAAACTGCTTATATATTCTTCATGCCTCTTCAAAATCTTCATGCCCTTTTAGATTCGTACCTCTTCAAATCTGGAAATTGTCTTTTATTTATTTCATCTTTAATGAACTGGCTGAACAACCTCCATTTAAATATCTGGCTTTATTATCTTTTTATTAATTTATTCCTGTGGCTTATATTTTGTTATCATATCTCTGTTTATGAATAATACGCTTATGTTTTTACTTCAGAATTAATAAACTCGGTTTTACATGAATGATAAACTGTTTATTATTTTTGTGTTTAATAATAAACAATTTATTTCTTAATATATGCAAGAGTATATTAATTATTTATTTCATGAAATCTTAATCATTCTGTATTAAATTGAATTAGCTGGGCAATTTTAAATAAAAACTTGTTAACATCTATTTTCAGGCTTATTCAGATTTCTGTGTAAAACAAAAAATTTCTTCAACTTGGGAACTCAATTTTTCACACGTGAGACTACCAAAAAATATTATGACCCCATGGATAGATGGAGAAATTACCAAATAACATATCCACACCTTTGGATGAATTTATATACACACCCACAATTTATGGTGTGCAATTTCCTGAGGCAATTTAAGCAGATTTACCAGTACTGGAAATATGCAAAAACTGCTAGAAGGCACTTTTGGAAAATTAATAACTTCATCCTCAGATACCTTTTTGACAAACTGATGGTATGGTTAGATGAACCATACAACATTATACAGGAATGTACCTTCAGAATAATCTAATCGATCAAATATAAATTATTGAGGGCATTTTACAGAGGCCACTTAGGCCGTTTTACCAGCGGATTTTACACTTGGACATTTTGTACCATTTTCAAGATGGATTTTTTATTTCACCAAAACCATGATCCAATGTTACCATAGGTTGTAGGACACCTCACTGAACACAACAAAACTTGTTTCACCTTCAGAACCATTTTCATTTGCCCTAGGAGGGCATTTTACTCGAGTAGTGCAAATATGACTGGGAGGCACTTTTGGCAGAGCCATATCTTTATCCTCAAATACCTTTTGGACCATATGGGACCATGGTTGGATGCACCAACCAACACTATAAATATCCATACTCTCAAAATATTTTTCTCATCATCCTATGAGATGTGGCGGGCATTTCCCTGAGGTCATTTAGGCAAATTTTAACATTAATTCCATACTTAGGCAATTTGCCCAAAACCTAAAGTGGATTTTTTATTTCACCAAAAACCTGAAATAATGCCACTAGATGATGGATTACACCTCACTGAGCACACCTATGCCGATTTCACTCCCAGACTCATCTTCATTTTCCTTAGGCGGGCATTTTACTGAACTTTGGTGTAAGACTGTCTGAAAGACCTGTTTTGGCAGATCCATATCTTCTTCCTCAAGCACTATCAAGTCAATGTGAGAACATGGTCAGGTATACAAAACACTCACCTACAATATGACCATATGGTGCGAGCATTTTCTTCAACCCACAAATTATGGCAGGCATTTCCCTAGAGCAATTCTGACTAATTTGACCAAATATCCTTCTTTTGGGAGACTTGTATCTTCTTCTCCAAGGAGTGTTTCTGATACCTGGGGCCATGGTCAGATAGATATTTCAACAAAATATTGGATGGTAGGTCATGGTGGGCATTTTTGTCTTCTTATGAATTATGGTGGACATTTTCATAAGAGAACTGCTTTAGGGTAGTTTTACAAACTACTACCAAAATGTAATAATGACATCATGAGCCATTAGGACACCAACATGTGTCTTTCCTACCTTATCACACATGGCCATCAACACTTATGTTGACATTAATGATATCCTTTGACATCAATGACAACCATACTTAACAAAGGCACGAAATGGTTCAAAAATCCATTCTCGTCCGAAAAAAACTACTCAAAAAGGCACTTTATAACGACATATTAGTCCAAAATAGCTCAAAAATGGCAAAAAACTATAGAAAAGTGGGTTTGAAAATTTATAAATAGTAAAAAGAATTACTTTTACCACATCATTTTCACTTTTCATTGCACATAGTGCTTTTGGTTAGTTTTTACCTCTAATCTTCAATCGATGGTTCCGAGAGCTACGAGCGTCGGAATCACAAGTCGTCTGGATCAGGTTAGTGCTCTCAACCTCCTCTTCAATTCTATGGTTTTTAATTTTGTTTTTAATGGTCAATTTTTAATTTTTTCAAAGAACTAAACCTATTCGGTGTTGTACACGGGCTATAGTGGCACAGCCTGCGTATGCACGAGTTGCAGTGAAGCAGCTCGCGTATAGGAACAAAAATAGGGAAACAAGGGTTCCTGGAGGACAAAAAGTGGTTATGAGTCAATCAAATGAATAATGGAGGCCAATGAGTTCTAATGCTCACAAGGTGGAAAAATACGCTATAACAGTATTTTCTAGAGGTTATGTTTCTTTCCAATCAAATCGTGATCTACAATCCACATGGCATTGGTTGACTGGGCGTCCATGTGGTGTTGAATAATTTGAACATTTGAGAACCTGCTGCAACAATATGAAAAATATTGTTCTGATCAGATGAGGATTTCTCCCAAGCCATTGATAAATTCTAAAAATCGCTCGCGATCAAGGTAAAACGACCCATTCTGGAAGTGGGTTTTCAACGAATTTTGCAGATTCACCATAATTTGCCCAAAATTCATGTCTGAAATATTCTTCCTGGAAAATGATAAGAATTTGTTCATATATTCAATCGTTAAGTTGCTTATATCTGAAAGGACATGGATTTAGTTAAATGAACACCAATCCATCCTGCAACTTCAACTTGAAAGATCCATGTGTCCAAATATATTTTAGACATGTGGAAATGCACTGAACTGGTGTAGCTAGAATTGGTACCGGGATTGGTACTAAAAGACCTGAACTTGTTTGTCATGAACATGTTAATAAAAAAACACTTAATTAATTCAACAAATAATTAAAATAATGAATATTATAATAAAATAATTACCTTATATTGCTTGTAGGAGGGATTTGAGGTGAAAATGCAAAGGTTAATCAGAGAAATAGGGCCTTGGATAGGCATATGATATGACAATAATATGGGGAAAATAAGGCAAAAATGTGGCCTGGCATCTCCCTCAATCAAGAGATATTGCATGTCCTCATGCAAAAAAATTATCTTTAGTTCAAAGTTTCAAAATTGTATGCCAACCCTTCGTTCAAATTCATGTTGCTTTGATGGAAATGTCCAGGTTGCCTAACCTAGATTGTGCCCTCCTATTCAATTGCTTATTCAGTGCTTTATTTGTTGATTTGAACTTTTGTACGTTTTCATACCAATATGCTGCCATGAATCGTGATGTCTTATGCTTGGTAAGAAGTTTCTCACATCGCTTATGACATTTTATCATGATTATAGCGAATGGTTTTAAAGTAAGGTCATAACAAGTTAGGATAATGAAACGATATCATAGGATATCGTGTCAAAACTTAAGGAAACCATCTCTAATGATGAATGCATAGTGTAAAAATGAGTGAAGTGAATGGTGAAAGTTTATGAAGAGGATGCAATATAGATATAAGGAAAGTACATAGGAGTATGAGGTGAATCATAAGTGGATTAAAATGTAAGTACGATAGATATAGGCGAATAACAATGGAATGAAAACAATCAATAATAGGAATATAGTAATGTCACTATTTTATGTTTATTAAATTAAAAGATTTTTGACAAATGGTTTCAAAACAAATTCAAGCTGAAAAATACATACTTACATAATTATCCTTTGATCTTGCTTACAAAACATGAATAAATACCCGCTATTGCTTGCTTTTACTTGCTCAAGTATGCTTGGAACATAGAAAGCTTGAATGGAAGAGATGAGCATCACCCTTTATCAAATTGCAAAAACATGCCTACAGGTTGTTCGGTACCATCATGTTGAGTTCGATACCAACAGTGATAATTTATTGAAGAACTGCTATCGAGTTGTTCTTGAAGTCACTTTGAAGGATGAAATCATAGGATAATGTTGGCACTGTGTATAATATGATTGCTACTGTGAACCAAGAATAAGGTTTCTTTCCTATGACTGTTGTATAAAGGGAGACGATCTAGAATACCCTAGAGACAGATCTTACCCTACTGCTAAAATGATGATATCTAGAGATGTTAATCATAACTCCAGTTCAATTGTTAATGCTTTCATACTACAGTGGTAAAACTTGATTAGGTATAAAGTCTGATTAGGGAAGAAATATAGATGGAAAAATCATTCATGCAGATACGAGGAACAAAAAGTAATTATTCCATGATGAAGAAATATGATTCATCTCTGTGATCATTTGTTGCAAATTCCACCAAATTGATAAGCTTGGAGTATAACATATCTTTATTGTTGAACTAAGCCACACCATTTATTGGAGTTTATTTATTTACACTTCCCTACCCTACTTGAAAAGGAAAATCCCTTATTCAACTATAGGTATACTTCCATTACAACCATGCACGTAACAGGATAGAAAATAAACCCATATCCAAATAAGGAAAATGTACCTGAACAATTGCATGGATATGAGGAACCAACAAATCTCCCTGATCTAGTACCAAGAATAGTTGAAGAAGATATTCATCCTTTGGCATGATGATGGATTGAAACCATCCTTCAATGTAATATTTCATTCCTTGACTGTATTCTATCATGCTCCATGGATCTACAAAGATCTGGCTTTCACATTCTTGAGTTCTCAAAGGTGTCAAACATGCCATAAATTCTTCAATCTCAGGTTCCAATCTTTGCTTCTCATCTAATAGACTCCCTAAATCTTTGATCTCGTCTACTGCAATTTGGAAAGGACTCTCCAAGGAGCCATCCTCAATCTCCTCCATATTCTGCAAAAGATCTTGCAGTAACATCCTATCTTACCCAGCAATTCTTGGATTCTTCTGATTATTCTAAGCTAGTTCTTTTTTTATTTTTAGTGTAAGGGAGGGTCTATTAACTTGGAAATCAAAATTGTGCAAGTCACACAACTGAAATAGATCTTTTTGAATCACACAACTGAAATAAACTCTTCCCTCTAACACTCTGGAAAATAAATTTAGCACACCACTCCAAAAATGAATTTGCACATACTCCTCAAAGTAGATAAATTATTAATCTGGAAAAAAACTTCAAACTGAACTTATGACTGCCCAAATCAAATTCTTGAAGCAAAAGCATAGACTGAAGCATTTCACTCCTATTTCATTCATCAAACTGAAAAATTCTTCAAAGCAACAAGGAAATCCTTTGGAAGAACCCACAAAAGTGGTAGTGTCAGGATAGAACCCCCTCAAAATTTATGAGGTAAAGGTGTATTTGCGTCTTACCATTCCTCACCCCCCCAAAACCTAGCAATAAAAGCACTCTGTCTAATCTCCAATCCCTTTTAGCACCTCCCCGGAAACAGCAACAAAAATGTCAGTGATAATATATGCACTATTAATTTCAAACATTAAATTATCAACCCAAGGCTGCTCGTAAACATTGAGGCACAAGCACAATATTTGCAGGATTAGAGCAAGCTTATTCAATTCAACAATAGACTCTATTGTATCCAAAACTGCTGAAATAAACTTCATATTCCTTCACAAGCTACAACTATTTTAATCTTCATTTCAAAAGAATTTAAACCACACACCAAAAATACAATCTGCAACTAATCTAATGGATTCCCTCAATTGAACTTAGGCTGCAAAGGATAACCCAATGGTGGAAAAAATACTAAAATTAATTTACTAGGCTCCGATCCTTGAATGAGATTCCATAATCATATTCATGGAAATGAAGATGCCGAGGGTATAAACTCATTAATATGACTGAAATTGCAAACACCTTCTCTTTACCATTTAATTGAAACTCAAGCTCAAAAAGAAATGCCAAAAGCCTCTCCAATCTCTAGATACTTTCAATAACCTTTCTTACTTATTCACATCATTACTTGCCAATAAGATAACATAATTCTTCATGGATTTAAATCCCGGACGATCTACCAAAATAAATACTTAGCACACTGTATGAGTCTTGAAATGAAAGGAAACCAATTCAAAGATACAATATCTCTCACACATGCATGTTTATATATTCCCTCAACAAACTCCAATAAAGTACTGAAACTAGTGCATAAATTATAACTCCATAATTGAAACCAAAGAAAATGCTAAAATCTAAGATACATAGCAGAAATACATGAAGCACATATTCAAGTAGGAGGGCCTTCCTACCTTGAATAGTGATAAAATCACACTAAATTAAATCAAGCCAAAACAAAGCTCTTAATATCTATATTAATGTCTAACAACAAATACATAAAAAGAGTCCACGGTATTCTATTGACAAAAATTCTCTACATCTAGTTCCAAACTTCTAATGCATACACCCTACACTCATATCCTCTTCCCCCTTGTTCCTCTCTACTTAGGCGTGAGCTCTTGTTTTATAACGAGCTCATTAATTACATGGTAACAATGAACCCCTTGTTTTCGTTACACGAACTCAGCTAAGATATTACATGGATCATAAATTGATTGTCTAGAATTCACTTCATAACAGGTTTTACTAAGAACAGCAAATGGAGGTTATGCTCCCATTGTGTTTAACATTGATTTCATAATAGTATTCGCTGGAGGTTATGGTTCTTTCCAATCAAATCGTGATCTGCAATCCATGTGGCATTGGTTTATTAGGCGTCTATGTGGCATTGGCTAATTTGAACATTTGAGAACTGAATGCAACAATATGAAAAATATTGTTCTGATTAGATGAGTATTTCTCCCAAGTTGTTGAGAAATTCCAAAAAACTACTCGCAACCAAGGTTAATCGACCCATTCTGGAAGTGGGTTTTCAACGGATTTTGCAGATTCACCACAGTTTACCCAAAATTCATGTTTGAAATATTCTTCCTAGAAAATGATGGGAATTTGTTCATATCTTCAATCTCTAAGATACTTATATCTGAAAGGACATGGATGTAGTTAAATGAACACCAAGACATCCTTCACCTTGAACTTGAAAGATCCATGTGCCCAAATAGATTTTAGACAAGTGGACATATATGAACCGACAATCATGTAGACAAGAATTGCACTGGTGTAGCTAGAATTTGTTGGAATATTAAAAACCCATCCACGTCCATTTCATAGTTAGGATAGATTAATTTAGTCATTTTTTATTAATTCCTAGGTGTTGACTAGGCAGTTGGCCATTATTTGTCTTTTGTGTGGACCACAAGCCATCCTAAGTCACTAGGGTGCACTTTTGGAGATCTTGGATAATATTTCCTAAGATTCTATGAGATTTTATTCCATTCTTGGATTAAAAGGGCGCTATCCTATTGTTTAATGTTTTTTACTGTTTTTGGTGAAAAGGTAAAAGCTAATTGACTTGGCTTTAGCAGTTTTTTGGCCAAATCACCCTCCATGGTGTCTCCTCTTTCTAAAAGATGTACTTAGAATGTGTTTTCACCCTACATCACCATCATACTCAATATTTACCAATTCATGAGCCTTAGAGGTGATTTGGAAAGCACTTTTTGCACCTAGGGGGGTTTTTTCATCTTTTTATTAGGCCTTCTTTTGTGAGGATTTCGAATGCCTTCTTTGGATTTCAAATCTCTGATGTAACTATATATTTGAGCAGCCATTACATAGCCCAAGTTTGGCTGATGTAGACTATTCAATAGAGTTTTATTGTTTGCATCATATTCATGACTGTTTTATGTGTTCTATGACTAGTGTTTGCAAGGCAATTTGTGAGAGTTTGTAATTGCTTGAGTAGATCTTGGCATGAACAATATTTTCACAGAATTGATACTGAAATACTTGAACTTATTTATCATCAACATGTTAATAAAAAAACACGTAATTAATTCAACAAACAATTAAAATAACGACTATTATAATAATAATTACCTTCTATTGCTTGTAGGATGGATTTGAAGTGAAAATGCAAAGGTTAATCAAAGAAATAGGGTCTTTGATAGGCATATGATATGACAATAATATGGGAAAAATAAGGCAAAAATGTGGCCTGACATCCATCATGAAGGATGATGTGTGGGAGATAGTTCTGAGACTAGAGGGAAAGGTAGTGGTGACTTCCAAATGGATATATAAAATCAAGCATGTAGTCTAGATTAACATTAGGGATGACACATTATATAGGCTATGAATTAATCCAATTTGTAGGCTTAGAAAGAGTCATGGATGGTATTCATTGTTCTTGAAGGAGCAGGAGGCTTGTCTCAATAAACACACATGGTGGGAGATGACATGGATGGATACACAGGGATCAACAATGTCAAGGGTAACATGTTGTTTCAGTGAAGCATACTCAGTTGTAGAGGGTGCAAGGTGTCCAGATGCATAGGGAGAAGGATACTCAGGTGCATAGGGGTCAGGGTGCTCCTACACATAGGGAGTAGCTACAGCACAGTTTGTTGATAATGGAGGAGGTGTCTCAATCAGGAGCACCTCCCTCACAAAGAGGAAGTTGGATTTGGATATTGAGATGAAGGATATTGGCCTGATGCATTATTTATTGGTATTAGAGGTGTGGTAGAGACTAGGTGAAATATTCCTCATTCAGGGGAAGTACACAGCTGAGACCTTGAGCATATTCAGTAGATGGATTGCAAGTCCATGACTACACCTATGATTATAAATCTAAAGAAGCTAAGTGATTCTGCTTCATATTCATATTTGGTGGATCCCACTATCCACAGGAAATTGACTGGATCCTTAATGTACCTGATTAAAACCAAGCCATATATTTGCTTTGCAGTGAGCCCCTTAAGCCAATTTATGGTTGATTCGAGGCATGTACATTGGGTTGCGGCAAAGCATGTGTTGAGGTTCCTGCATGGTACAATTGGATATGGTATGAGATATGTCTCAGGTGGTGAAGTGAGGTTGTAGGGATATATATTTTATGACTGGGTAGGGAGTTCTGTCGATAGAGAGAGTACCTAGGGGTTTTTCTTCAACTTGGGGATCGGTTATGATATCCTAGTTTATCAAGAAGCATACTTATGTACCACTCAGTACAATAGAAGAGGATTATATTGCATCCAGTTTCGTAGGTCATGAAGTTGTGTGGCTTCGAAAAATTCTTGTAGGACTATTTGATTAGGAGATCAAATATCACTTCATCTAAGACATGGTGCATAAGGGAGAAGTAAATTTACAGTACATATCCACAAATGAGCATCATCGGGAAGACAATATCCCAAATTGGTCATGCTGATTTGACCAATGGAGAATGATACATTCACTCATGGGGTTATGCTAGTGATGAATGGCCCTGGCACAGTCTCTCTCCAAAAATCCATGTTGATTTGGCTAGGAGTGAAAGACTCGAGATTTAGAATGTCTCCCTTACTAAGAGGGAGTGTTGATGTTTCTCCAGTTTGCAACATCCGACAGACATTATCCCATATTTTTCATGTTGATTTGACCAAGGGGGAATGATACATTCACCCTTGGAGCCTTAGTCATATGGCTAGAGGTGAATGGCCCAAGAAGGGGCAGTCCTTTTCCTAGTAGCCCAAGTCATATGGATTAGGGAGATTGGCCCTAGGGTCCTGTCACATTGCCTACTTTAGGACGAAGTGATCTATTCTATATTAGAGTAGGTTTGACTTGTTTATCTGATAGGGGCTTTCATCCCTTTATGGAATACAATTCTAGTCTAATGTTGAATTGACATAGACTCTAAAAAGTGTATGGGACTTCTTAGTGGGTCTATTCAATGTTAGAGCTCTATATTAATAGACGTTCATGTGAGGAGAATAATACCATCAACAAATCTCATTGACAACATTTCTAGTAAAGAATAAATAAACAAGAATAGAAGTCAAGCTCATTGAACCATTGAATAAGTCCTGAAAATAATTGAAGAAGACAAGGAAATTTTGAAGAAAAAAAGGTCAAGGCGACCCTGAAGGTAAAATAAAAAGTGAAAACAAAAGGTACAAGTTGGCCTCAAGAGAGAAATAAAGGTAACTTGAAGTGTATAAATTAGTATCTAAACATTTCACTTTTACAAATCACAACGACATCTCTTCTCAGCTTATCTTGTGTGCACTTTTCAAGGAGTTCTAGTCAAAAGTACAAGGTGAAATTCTTGTGAATCTTATCTCTCCTGCATGCTAGGGTTTCCTCATGAAAGAGGTCGTACTTTATGTGCTAGGGTTTTCTCTTCATGGTGATGATGTACTTGTAATGTGCTTGGACTAATTTCTTCTAAGGAAAGTTGGTTGGGTTTCCTAGGGTAATTTTTTTGTGTCTACTATGCATAACTATCTTTCTATGATCTTTTGTTTTCACTGCAATTTAAAGTTGAAATTTTCAGTGTGTAATTATTCAATGACAACAATGAGATGAAATTATTGTTTGAAAATCACTAGGAAGTAATTATCAGATCTAAAAATTGGTTTTCTACTGCTATAAGAAAAATTCAACAATGAAGCCTTACTTTTCTTATATGGGAATACCCAAATCATTATACCTTCTTAGCTTTTTTAGTAGATGTGACAACATGCATGAGAATGGATTTTTATAATCTTATGATGATATTATATATCCATCACCTAGTTAGTAGTTATCTGTGAGTAATCATTTTTTTAATTGAATTTTTATTCCCAAATAAAAATATATATAGAACTTGAACTTGCACTATGCTTTAGCTTCCATGGACGCATAATTGTTCCAAAATGTACAAAACGCCTATGACAATCATGATGTCATATTTAACTATTATATAGGAATAAGATTTAACTATTGATATAGGAATAAGAGTAATGTTGACCTTGAATGTAATTGTTAACATAGGAGTTATATTCTGCAATATTTTAAGTTATCTTGCATTGTACCTATCAATCTATGTCTATTTTGTAGGTGGAAAGTTGAGTTTTCCAGCTTTGGAATCATGGTCACACTTTCTAAGACTTAAAAGTGGTTTCCATATCATGGTGAAACCCATTTAGTGAAGGATCATAAGCAAACTATGACATTAAAATTAATATGTAACCCTCACTTGGGGCACTTAAATCAATATTTAAACCCCACTAGTTGGGGGACTTATTTTAGAGGTCATTTTTTATAATTGTGTCTACATACTTTATAGAAGTTCAACATATTCTTATAATTAATATCACTCAGTGATCTCCATCACATGTAAATGTTCAAAATTGAGTAAACATGGAACTCAAAACGTTCTTGTGATTATTTTTCTTTCAGGACAAAGAGTTTTCATATAATTCTAAGTGGAAAATAATTTTTTGAAATTGTACATTGGTAATTTAACAAAAGTTATATTATTGGTAATTTAACAAAAGTTATATTATTAATATTTTTAAAATGTAAAATCCTTTCCATAAAAGAAAAGAAAAATAAATATAACATCTTCTCACCTTTTAAACCTAGTAAAACCCTCTCTCTTCCTTATTGACTCATAATTTATGACATATTTTGTTGTGATATCTTACATATATATTTATTGACTCATAATTTATGATGTTGTGATCTATCTTACATATACGTTAGAGCGCTAAAGCTAAAGTAAACTATGAATAAAAATATAGATCAAACGAAATTAGATCGACATTTAGTATAAATCTAAATGAATTAATAAGAAGTAAAATATGGTATACTCCGTAGAAAGGTTGTGTTTTGGGAGGTACCAACCAGCGTTGAGCTTTATCCCAAGTGATCATTATAGTGATAACTCCTCTTAATCTAATATATGCTTTGAAACCCAATGCAATTAATGAGATTTTTTTATTTACACAACTCAACCTTCCCCGTTGCATGCTATTATGTTTTTCTTTTTCTTTATCTATGCATGGATGTAATTGATTACATGTGTTCTCGATTATTGTAATTGATTACCTTTCTTGCATGGTCGAAATGAATCCCAACATAGACACTTATTTATTTGAAATGAAGCCTCATTGAAAGTCAAATTGTGTTCCTTTTGGGATTTGCTCCCAGAATTTGTTTGATGAAACATTCAAAACTGACCATTTAGATAAAGATAGAGAGCTCTCCATAAATCTTTCCACTTAAATTATTTTTGGACAAGTCCGATTGCTCCAAAGTATATATCTCACTAAGAGATGTAGAATTAACTAATTGTAAACTACTCACTCTTCCTATGCTTTTAGGAATTTCACCAATAAGGTTGTTGTGGGACAAATCAAGTATCATGTTTGTTTCCAACAAATATGTGAGGGAATACGCATGTGCTTTTATGACAACCATGAAATCCTCATATAATGTATTGCCACTAATTTGAGAAGAACGATGGATTTTGAATTCCCGGAGTCTCTCTAGATCAGATCATATTCGTTCAGTGAATTTATTGTTGGAAAGATCCAACACTTGCAACTTGGTGAGATAAGTGGCCTATTAAGAAATTCTACCATGAAGTTAAATATAACTAACACTTAAAACTCTTAAACTATCAAACAATGCAAGGTAATCAGGAAGCTTACCTATCATTCAATTTTTCCGTACATCTAATAGTTGAAGCTTAGTACATTTGGCCAAAGATGTTGGTAGACTCCCTAAAAATTTATTAGAATGTGCAAAAAAAACTTTCATAAAAAACTGGAAATCATGTGTCCATGAGTTATCTAACACCTTCTATCTCTATAAGAAAAACAATTCTCTATAGATGCAGGAATATTTCCAATCAGCCTGTTATCGGACAATATTAACTGCTCTATCGGACAATATTAACTGCTCTAGTGCCACACATTTACCGATATTATCAGTAATTGGTCACTCAAGGTTGTTTGTAAAAAAATACAATCTTTGAAGCAAAACTAAAGCACTAATACTTTTTGGGATAGTGCAAAGAAACATTGGTATTAGATATGCCCAATTCAGTGAGGGAATTTAGCATACCAACTCTATTTGGAATAGGTCCACTTAAATTGTTTTCAAACCTATCACTTTTGGAATTGTCCCTAAAATATTATTGTTATCTAGATAAAGGTGTTCGATCTTATTCAAATTCACAATACCATTAGTTATTGTACCAGTAAGCAAATTTGTACCAAGATTAAGGAATATCAACTCACTCAATTTTAAAATGGATTGAGGCATCCCACCAGTGAACCTATTTACACCCAGATTTAGGTAGGTCAACTGACTCAAATTTCCAATTGCTTCAGGTATGCTACCATTAGATTATTTGTATCCAGATACAATTGTTGAAGCATGCTCAAATTGGAAATTCCCTCGGCTATGGTGCCTTCCAATCTGACATCAAGAAGGATTATGGCAACCACTTTGTGATTTGCGCATACAATTGTAAATTACCAGCACATGTACTTTGAATTCTCCATCGTCCAATCCACCAGCAATCCGTATGGATCGATGAATGCATTTATCATGGAAAAAAGTGCCTCCGTGGCTCTTTCATCGAGAGAATACTCCCACAGGTTTCCATATGGATCCATGGATGTAAGGAATTGAGGGACTGAATCCTCCAGTGTGCGTTCTTTCAAAACAAAATCATGGGTTGAACAAAATCACTTTCACTTCCACTGGGCATGAGGTCATACAAATGATCATCGTATTCCCAATGAATATTGGATGAGGAAAATGGGTTCCCTGAGTTACTTACAGCATCAACCACAATTGTGGTTTGCATGATGAGAAAACACAGAAGTGCTAAAGTTTTAACATAAGAGAAATAGGAAAGGATGAAACACTAGTGGGCTTATTGAATGCCTTCTCATTATTAAGCATACTCATATATATGATTGTACATCACTGCAAAACCATGAGAAAGAAAATACCATGGGACAATAATGATAACTAAATAGTCAAAGTGACCAACCAACTACTCAACTAATTAATGCACTAATGACCGGTGGTGGACCGGTGAGATTACAATTCTTAACACACCCCCTTAATCTCAACTGGGACAATATTCTCAGCACTATAAATGCCCAAGTGTTGTCTCTGAAACTCAAATGCAAGTGTTCCCAATGGTTTGGTAAACATGTAAACCAATTATTGACTAAAGTGATTTCTCCATTATTGACTAACTCATGAATGAAATGATAGCAAGTGTCAATATGTTTACTCTTTTTGTGAAAGACATTATGCTTGGACAATGTTATTGCAGAACTATTTTCACAAAGAATAGGAGTTGGATCTTTTTCTATGTGTCCCATATCCTTTAAAAGTATTCTAAGCCAAACTGTGTGGCATGTTGTTGTAGTTGCTGCTACATACTCTACTTCTGCAGAAGACATACTAACAATGGGATGTTTCTAAGAGGCTCATGATATCAGATTGGTACCCAAATGGAAAGCATAACCAGATGTGCTTTTCCTATCATCAATATTTCCTACAAAATCACTGTCAATGTACCCTGTGAGAGTACTGTCTAGTGAATGAGAGTACCAAAGTCCATATCCAACTGTACCTACAACATATCTTAGAACTCTTTTACCAACTTTCCAGTGAGAGTCTTTGTGAGACTCCATAAACCTAGAGATCAAGATGACCTCATACATCAAATCAGGTCTAGTTGTAGTCAAATACATTAAACTTCCTACCGTTCTTTTATAAATTGTAGAGTTCACTCCTGGTCCATCAGCATTCTTACTTAACTTGGTGCCTATAGCAATGGGGGTTTCTACTGGTTTGCATTTATCCATCCCGAATCTCTGCATAATGTATGTAGCATACTTATGCTGATAGATGAAGATGCCATGTTCACTTTGGTTAACTTCCAGACCAATGAAGTACCTCATAAGGCTTAGATCAGTCATTTCAAACTCGTTTTTCATGATTGTCTTAAATTCTTCTAACATCAAATTTCCAATATAAATCATATCATCAACATAAAGACATACAATCAAATTGTTACCTTGCTGATCTGTTTTGACATACAGAGTGGGCTCATTACTGCTCCTATTGAACCCATTGTTGATGAGGTAGGAATCAACCCTATTGTACCAAGCTCAGGGAGCTTGTTTTAGACCATACAAGGCCTTTTTCAGCTTGCACACTTTGTGTTCTTGACCCTTGATTGCATATCCCTATGGCTAGTCTACATAGACTTGTTCTTCAAGCATGTCATTGAGAAAGGAATATTTCACATCCATTTGATAAACAGGCCATTGATTTTGAGCTGCTATTGCAAGTACAGCTCTAATGGTGTCCATACTTGCTACTAGAGAAAATGTTTCATCATAATCCACACCATATTGCTGAACAAATCCTTTGGAAACCAACCTAACTTTGTGCTTCTCTATCTTCTTTTTCATTCAGTTTGGTCTTATAGACCCATTTGACTCCAATTGTGCTTTTGTCTGGTGGGAGATTAGCAAGATCCCAAGCTTGATTTCTTTCTATAGCATCATTCTCTTCATTCATTACTTGTACCCACTGTGCATCCTTTACTGCTTCCTCAAAAGATGTGGGTTTACAAAAAAATAGAGCATACTGTAGTTTCTCATCAATAATAGGAATCTACTCATATATCTCCCTCAAACTTCTGGTTTTATGGTTCAGTGATGAATTGTCTGTTGGTGTTTCTTCTCGATGTTGTACCTCTAATCTTGGAAATCTGAGTGGTAGATATGAACTTTCCTTCTACTGAATATCTGCTGAAGCATTTTGAGGATCACTCCAGCATCTGTCTTCAAGGAACTTGACATCTCTGCTCACCACAACCCTTTTGGTGACAGGGTTATACATCTTGTAAGCCTTGTGATGTTCACTGTAACTAGTGAAGACACATTTCTCACTCCTTTTGTCCAACTTTTTTCTCAATTCTTCAGGTACATGTGCAAATGCTACACATCCAAAAACTCTGAGATGTGAGACACTAATCTTAGTGCCACTCCAAGCTACTTCAGGAATTTTTTCCTTAACACTCATGGTAGGAGATCTGTTTAGTAAGTAAACTGAACATGCAACAACTTCATCCCAATAATCATCTGACAACTTCTCATATGATAGCATGCTTCGAGCCATGTTCATGATGGCCCGTTTCTTTCATTCAGCAACTCCATTCTGCTGTGGAGTGTATCTGGTAGTGAACTGGTGTTGGATGCCATGTTGTTTGTAGAACTCTGTAAATTCATGTGAATCATATTCACCTCCACCATATGACCTGAGCACTTTGATGGATTTACCAAACTGCTTTTCAATCAATGCCTTGAATTCTTTAAAATTGGAGAAGGTATATGATTTGTTCCTGAGAAAGTAGACCCATACTTTCCTGTTATAGTCATGAATAAAAGTGTGAATGTAAAGACTACCTCCTATGGATCGGGCTTGCATGGGTCCACATAGATCTATGTAACTAACTAAAGGTGTTCTTTGGCTCAAGATGTGGAAGTGGGGAAGTTGTCCCTTTGTTGTTTCTCTAAGATACAATATTCACAGAACTAGACTGTTCATTCATGACTGGTAACCCCTTGACCATGAACTGTTTTTGCAGAAGACTAAGACTTTGGAAGGGTAGATAACCAAACCTATAGTGCCACAACCAAGTTTCACCTAGAATCGAAACAATATGTGCATATGATTGCGATAGGATAACACTTCTGAGACTGGGAGGGAATATTGTATTCTTGGTCATTTCTACTTTGGCTAAGAATCTTCTACTGGGGGATTTATCATAGATGTCACAATAAGTATCAATAAACCCGGCATCATACTTGTTCTGAATCAGTTGGCCCACATTGATCAGATTGACTTTCAGATTAGGAACATACAATAAATCATGTATAAACTTCTTCTCATTTTGATTAGTAAGAATAGGAACAATGCCTTTTCCATGAGCAAGAACAAGATAATGATCACCTAGCTTGATTTTTGTATTGACAGAGGAATCTAAGCTAGAAAATAACAATTTGTTATCTGTCATATGATTGTTGCAGCCACTGTCCAACAACCATACATCTGAGTGATACTCTTCTTCAGTTACTTGGCATGAGAGGAACATGACTTTTAATGAGCCTTCTTCAACATTGGAGACATGGGCTCTGCCACTATTCTGGTCTTCCTACTTATTTTTGCAGTTTTGTTCATAATGGCCATACTTCTTGCAGTAGTTTCACTGAATGTTTGACTTATTAGTTCATATCTTGCCTCTTCCCCTCTGACTTTGAGAGTTGTGAGAGTGATCTGAGTGATCTGAATGCTCATGAGTGGTTCTATCCTCCATAGAATGAGAACCTCTTCCTCTTCTGCCTCATCCTCTACCTCCTCTGCCTCAACCTCTGCTGAGGGAAGCTTGAGTGCTGAATGCATTTGTCAAAGACTCTTCTTCTTGATTGAGTTGAGCTTTGTGGGATAGAAGGGACGTCATTAACTCTTCTAGGGTATAATCTGACAGATCTTTAGCTTCTTCTATAGCAATAACAACCATGGAAAACTTCTTAGTGAGACATCTGAGAATCTTTTGGACAACAAATATTTGTTCCAAAGCTTCGCCATAGGTTTAGAATTGAGTCACAATGTCCAAAACCCGAGTCATAAACTAATCTACAGTTTCGGTTTCCTTCATTTTAAGACTTTCAAAGTGAAGTCCAAGAGTTCAGATTCTTACCGTTTTGACTCTGTATGTGCCTTTGTATGCGGATGCAAGGAGATTCCAGGCTTGATGCGCGATGGTGGCTCCTAAGATCTGCGAGAAAATAAACTCCTTGATGCAACTCTTGATCATTCATTTTGCAGTAAGATTTATTTCTAGGCGAGCTTTAAGGGAATTCTTCTAAGCATTAGACATATCAGCCAGAACAGTTCTATCCGGTTTTGTGAACTCGTTTTCAACCATACCCCAACATTTGTTGAGTTGGAGAAACATCTGCATCTTGATTGATGAAAATTCATAGTTGCAGACGGTCAACATTGGTTTGGATATCTGCATCAAATTTGAATTGCTTGAACTGGTAGTAGCCATCCTTTTATGTCTGTCGACTCAATCAGATTGGTTCTGGAGATTTGATCAAGGATCTAGTCCTTTAACATAGTGCCACATCTTGTAGAGCTATCACAATGCGACACAAGACGCATCGGGCAAAAACAATGTAAGTGAGCAGTGCTTTCCGCGCTTTGGCTTAACAACAAGTGCGTCGGTGCCGTGCTTCTTCTGAGCAAAGAGTGCATCGTCCACACACTTTTCCTTAACAATAGGTGTGTCGATGGAAAGGTGGCGCAGTTATCAATAGGGACAGGGTGCATTAGCATTTCAAGAGGGAAACAATAAAAAAAAGATACAGCCCGATTCTTCACTCTATGAAGAAAACGTCAGGCCTCCACGCCGATGTGTTCCCGTCTTGATCCACAACCTCCAAAGGATGTGAGACCGGATCTATGCGTGTGCTTTCCACTTTGTGAAAAGGCTTACCCAAAACAATCACGGAGAATGGATCAGACCATGCACTCTGATACCATGTTAAAGATTTAACATAAGAGAAACATGAAATGACAGAACACTAGTAGGAATATCGATTGCCTTCTCATTATTAAACATAAGCATATATAGAATTAGGACAATATGATGAGACATAAAATACCATGGGATAGTAATGCTAACTAAATAGTCAAAGTGACCAACCAACTACTCAACTAATTAATGCACTAATGAGTAGTGGTGGACCGGTGAGATAACAATTCTTAATGAGAAGGATATGAACTATAATGGGCATAACAACTTTTAGAGTGCAAAAGATTCATGGAATAAAATGAAAGAAAACAAGACATCGCCCATGGCAATATAAAAAAAACCACCCAATTATGATGAATCTCGAGCTTAAATAGTAAAACATCATCTAGGGACACATCCCTTACAATTTTTGGTAACAAACATGGATCTATAGTGTTCATTCATTACACCATCATCATTTATTTATTCATTACACCATCATCATTCAAGGACCAAGAGCCTCACTCTATCTACTGATGGTATGTCATTAACAAAGGATACCCCCTCCATCTTTGAATCTATAATTTAATCTAGGGCTTGGCACCTAAATCATTCTCTCTACAAGCAACCAAATGCTGGTCAAATCAAATCTACTTTCTGCTAACCATTTTGTTTGTTTCCCCTTCTTATATTTGACAAGTGATGATGGGGGTCCAATAAGTGTCATTTTCTTCATAATTTATTGTTACTATTTTTTAATCAATCACAAGGGGAATAAATTCATGCATTAGGAAATTGAAATTTGATTCCCCAACAAATCACGACATTGAAATGGAAGTTGTTCCAACACACCATGATGATGCAATGGAATTTGTCCTCTAGTAAATCACAACCACAAGTCTAGAGTCTGTAAAATTTTGAGCATTAATTCACAATACTCTAGCATCTTTACTGAGAGAATAACATATACAGTATATCAATGCATGACAATCACAATAAGCATGACAAGCATCACAAGAATCAAAAGCATGAGAGACAAGAAACACATAGTTTCTGTGGGGAAAACCCTAAGGTGAAAAACCCCACAACTTCCTCAGAGATAGAGAGAGCAATGGCTCAACCAAAGTACAACCAAATACACTGAGATAGTCTCCTAGTAGCAGATGATCCTCCTCCTCACTAGTGTGCCACTTTCTGAGTGAGAGTGAGATACTTTTCCGAGTGATCTAAATAGAGATCACCTGATCTCTATTTATACTAATCTGTTTGCCCAGTGACCTTATGGGGCCGACTTGTCTAGCTAGGTACATCCACATTATAATATATATATTTCAGGGCCGACCCCACACATGGTGGTCTAATAACCCATCGGCAATTACACACACTTGTGACACTTGTCAATCCACATGATGACACTTCCTTATAGAGTAATAACACATCTCTAATAAGGGTACAATAAATATATATAAAATACATAGATGAAATACATTCCGAAGTTACATATACATCAACACTCCCTCTTAACTAGGAAGGTATTTCTCGACACAGATCTGCTACACAAGTCTTCTTCTCGGGATCATCGTCATCGATGCATCGTCATCATTATCGTCATTGTTGCTGCTATCTCAACCAATCTTTGACTCTACTCGTCATAGGAATTTCTACAGAGCCGATCCTTTTTCATACTGGATGTAGACCCACCACCTGCAGGTCTTCGTCATCTCTGGCCATACTATGGAATCCTCGGGACTTATTACATGCGTCACAAAACCTCGAAAGAGCATCTGCCAAATATCCCAAGGCACGAATTACATGCCATAGGCAAAACCTCGAAAGACTATCTGCAGATCTCCCAGGGCCATATTATATGTGACCTCACCACAAAACCTCGCAAGAGCATCCCAGGCTATTACAAGCACACAGCTCTACCTATAGGATCTCCTAGGGACAAATTATATGTGGTCACCACAAAACCTCGCAAGAGCATCCCAGGTTGTTACGAGCACACAACTCTACCTATAGGATCTCCCAGGGACAGATTATATGTGGTCATGGCAAAACCTCGCAAGAGCATCCCAGGACTTATTACAGGCACACAGCCCAACCTATCGGATCTCCCAGGGACATATTATATGCCATAGGACAAAACCTCGAAAGAGCATCTACCAGATATCCCAGGGCACGAATTACATGCCATAGGAAAAACCTCGAAAGACTATCTGTAGATCTCCCAGGGCCAAATTATATGTCCTCCCAGAGAAAAACCTCCAAAGAGCATTTTCTAGATATCCCAGGGCACGAATTACATGCCATAGGAAAAACCTCGAAAGACTATCTGCAAATATCCTAGGGCTAAATTATATGCTCATCTGCACAACCTGATCCACGGCCATAGAGTATCAACCTGATACTCACCATACATCATCCTGATGTACACATGATCATCATCACTGCAACATCCTGCTGCATGTCATCTGGAGCAACATCCTGAAGCTCGTCATCCACGATCATCCTGATCATACAATGCATCTACCTGATGCATACCAAGTATCTACCTGATACATATCATCATACATGATCCACCTGATCATACAGTGTATCCACCTGATACAAATACAAATACATGATACATATCACCATACATGATCCACCTGATACATATACAGATACATGGTCCAAGCATCCAACATGATGCATATACAAAAAATACATACACATTATCCAACCGATCATATCCAACATCCAACATGATGCGTACATACATATAAATGATCCAACTGATCATATCGAGCATCCAACATGATGTATATATACATACATAAAAAAAATGATCCAACTGATCATATCCAGCACCCAACATGATGCATACATATAAATGATCCAACTGATCATATCAAAGCAGAAACCAGAACATCATCCTGATGCTCATCATCCAGCATTTACATCCATAGCTATGTGAAGGATCCTCCTTCCAACATACTTGGAATGGATTCAGCAAATGTGTCCATCACTTCTTCCTCGAAGTGTCATCGATCTGAAGAACGCCAAGCCTCTCTCTGAAGTACTCGAACTTCACCCTGGCTAGTGGCTTCGTCAGCACATCTGCAATTTGCTTGTTCGTCGCAACATACAGGAGCTTCACAGCTCCTCTCTGCACCATATCCCTGATATAGTGATATTTGATCTCTATGTGTTTCGACCTATCATGAAACACTGGGTTCTCGGACAGCTTCACACAACTCTGGTTATCACAGAAGATACCAGTAGCATCCAACGGGAGATCAAATAACTCAGACAGTAGCTTCCGTAGCCATACTACCTCACAACTAGCTGAACAGGCTGCAACATACTCTACCTCAGCTGTACTCAGTGCTACGCAGGATTGCTTCCTGCTAAACCAAGATATCACACCTGATCCCATACTGAAGCAGCACCCAGATGTGCTCTTCCTATCTGCAACACTACCATCCCAATCTAAATCAACATAACCTTGCAGGTTAAACTTTTGATTCACTTCATACTTGAGCCCATAATCCACTGTACCCTTTAGGTACCTCAGAACATGCTTTACCGCAACCAGATGAACACTCCTCGGATCTGTCAGGAACTGACTCACTGTGTTCACCGCAAATCAAATATCTGGTCTCGTGTTCGTCAGGTACATCAAGGACCCAATCATCTGACGATGCATAGAGACATCAACCGGCTCAGATGAAGCATCCCATAGAAGCTTCAGATTCGATGCCATAGGTGTGGCCATGGTCTTGCAATCTATCATCCCGAATCTCTTCAGGATCTCTACTATGTACTTCCCTTGACCAAGGAAGATCCCACCTGCACTCTGCCACACCTCCATACCTAGGAAATAATGCATCATTCCCAAATCTTTCATATCGAATTCAGTAGCAAGCTTCCTCTTCGTATCTGCAATCAATCTGTCATCTCCTGTTACAAATAGATCATCCACATACAGGAGCAGAATCACAGGATTCCCTTCCTCAACCTTGTAGTAAAGGTTGGAATCCGCTTTACTCTTGGTAAAGCCCAAACTAGATAGGAAACTGTCCATCCTACCATACTAGGTTCTGGGAGCTTGTTTCAAGCCATACAAGGCTTTCTTCAATCTGCACACATATGACTCCCTGTCATATATTTCAAAACTGAGTGGCTGCTCCACATATACTTCCTCTTCAACTACACCATTCAAGAAAGCAGCCTTGACATCCATCTGGTGTATTTTCCATTTCATTGCTCCAGCCAGGGCAAGTACTATTCTGATGGAAGTATACCTGGCTACAGGTGCAAAAGTTTCTTCATAATATATTCCCTCTTTCTGAGAGAAGCCACGAGCTACGAATCTTGCCTTGTATTTCTCTACACTGCCATCTGCAACATGCTTGATTTTGTAGATCCATTTGGAAGTCACAACAGACTTCTTTTTAGGTCTTGGGACAACATCCCAAACATCATTCTTCATTATTGATTGGTATTCCTCAACCATGGCATCCTTCCATTCTTTCTTTTCCCTTGCTTCTTCATAACTGGAAGGCTCTTTGTTCATAATGTCACAGAGTAAAGCAGCATAGCTGGTATGTGATCTGGTTCTCTTCTTTGCTCTGTGTTCTTCTTCTGGAATGCCAAATCTTTCTGCATCTTGAATGAGCTCTCTAGCCCATGTAGGTTTCCTCTTGTGAGGGTTATCCTCACGGGGTGGATCTACAGATTCTTGTGGATCTTCAAACTCACGAACAAATTCTGGAACTACTTCAGTCATTGTAGTGTCTTGAAATCTTTTTTCCTTAGGTTCTTCATAAACTTCGATAGGTGCCTTCCTTGATTTGATGAATGCTGAGTTTTCATCAAATGTTACATCCCTGCTGACATCAATCTTCTTGAACCCTGGAAAGTATATTCTGTAAGCCTTCGACCTTTCACTGTAACCCACAAAGATACCCTTCTTTCCTAAAGGATCTAATTTAGTCCTCTTTTCCTTTGGGACATGAGTGTATACTGGACAACCAAATATTCTGAGATGGCTGACTTCAGGTTTCTTACCAGAAAAGACCTCTTCTGGTGTCTTATTGTCCAATATCTTGTGGGGTGTTTTGTTCTGCACATATACAGCTGTTCTAGATGCTTCTGCCCATAGATGCATAGGTAGATCCTGGTCATGCAGCATTTCCCTTGCTGCTTCCATGATAGTTTTGTTCTTCCTTTCTGCAACTCCATTTTGTTGAGGATTATAAGGAGCAGTCAACTCCCTCTTAATCCCTGAATCACTGCAAAGCTTCTTGAAGTCACCTGAGGTGAATTCTCCACCATTGTCGGATATGAATGTTTTGATCTTCTTGTCAGTTTGATTCTCCATCAAGGTTTTGAATTCCTTGAACTTATCAAACACCTCATCTTTGTTCTTCAAGAAGTATACCCAAGTCTTCCTGGAGAAGTCATCAATAAATGAGACATAGTAAACATACCCACTAAGAGAACTAGATGACATAGGACCACATACATCTGAGTGGATGATCTCCAGGATATCCTTTGCCTTGCTTTCACTGCTTGGGAAAGCCTTCTTAATGTTATTACTTTTTTCACATCCTTTGCAAACACCTTCATGTTTGGTCTTGATTTCAGGAAGACCCTCTGTAGCCTTGCTTGCAATTGGAAGTGCCCTATAGTGCATATGAGCAAGTATTCTATGCCAAAGTTCACTTGGCTCCATGGATTCATGTACCATGGCATGTTCAGGTTGTTCCTTCAATTTATACAAACCTCCCTCTTGCTCTCCAATCACTACTGCATCATCTATGGTCTTTCCCTTTGGCCACATTAGGACTTGGCCATCCACAAATGCAACCCTCATACCTTTTGCATCCAATGCACAGATGGAGAGTAAGTTCTTCTTGATCCCAGGTACATAAAGGACTTCTTTCATCTTCAAATATTTTCCAGAATCTAGGTTGTAGGAGGCTTCACCACTTCCTTTGATTGGGTATTGATAATCATCCCCAAGTTTCACCTTATGGGGTGATTCATGTTCAGATAGGTTCACAAAAGATTCCTTAAACCTAGTCATGTGTTTGGAAGCCCCATTGTCAATTATCCAATCATTACAACCATGGGAGATAGTACCTGTGAGAGCAGAGATCAGAACATACTCTTCTTCACTTGATGAGTTATCATCACTATCACTTTCTGCCCTAGCCTTCTTCTTTGGGGGTTCATCATCTTCGGCAGCATGAGCATGAAACCTTCTTTTGCTGCCCTTCTTCTTCTTACTGGAGTTGTTGTTATTATTCCTTTTGTTCTTGGGACAATCTGAAGCAAAGTGACCCTTCTCATTGCATGTGAAGCATCTTAGATCCTTCTTACTCTTTTGATAGGATCTCTTGTAGCGAGAGTGCTCCTTCTTGGGCTTGCTTCTTTTGGTGTGAGCTGCAAGAGCTTGATCTTCACCTCCCATCTTTTCCTCACAAGCTACAAGTATAGCTTCTTCTTGAGAGCATTCTTCCCGCAATCTGTTGAAGGATACCAACTTCTTTCTTGCACAGATTCCTTGAATGAAGGAGTCCCATGACCTGGGTAGGCCATTTAGAGTGGTCATCACCACTTCACCATTCTCCACCATCTCATCCACTGCTTCTAGTTGTTCCTTGATCTGGGAGACCCTTGAAAAATAAGATTGAATGGTTTCTCCATTCTGAAACTTTACTCCTTTCAATTGATTCCTCAGGTTCATCTTCCGATTTATGTTCTTCCCTTCAAATAGCTTGGTTAAAGAGTCAAACATCTCCTTGGGTGTTTTTAGAGAAGACACATGGGGTATGAGATGATCTTTGATAGAATCAGAAATGATTCTCTTTGCCTTGACCAAGTTCTTCTTATGCAATACCTTGGCCTCTTCATCCTCTGGGATAGGGATATCTTCTTTTATATATGAGTCCAACTCATTCTCTTCCAAGATTAACCCAATCCTATACTTCCAAGTCGGAAGTTATCAGCCCCTTCAAGCTTATCCTAAAGCTTGGTGTGGTGAGACATCTTAAAGAGTACTTCAAATAGAAATAGAAAAGATTTAGGTCTTACCACTTGAAATGTTGAAAACTGGATCTGGTCCTGGATTAGGGTTTGTCGGAAAAACCCTAAAAATTCCAAATGTGAATTTCAAATTTCTGAAAGGATAGAAAGATGCGCCTTGATGAGCTGATTAGCCTGGTGCATTCAGAAATTGAGATCAGCAAATTTTTACCCTTCAGATTTGCCCTTTTGTCCTCCCGAGTTCACTAGGGAGAGCCCTGAATTAGGGTTTGAGTTTCCTGGAGATCTACCCAGCCAAAAATCTCAATCCAAAGCTCTAAACTTTGATTTTTGCAAGGAGCTTTCATTTGTGCCTTCAGATTCCAGAAATTCCTATTTTTGTGGAAACCCTAATTTTTAGGGCCAAATTTGAAAAATGCTTGGAATTGAATTCTGATTGGACAGATAGGTGCGCCTTGATGAGTAGAGTCAATATACTATACTTCTTTTCCAAACTCTATGGAGAGAAACCCAATAAACAAGAAACTCAAGTTTCCGTCACTGCAAAATGTCTTCTTCTCAGGTTAGCTCTGATACCATGTTAAATTTTGAGCATTAATTCACAATACTCTAGGATATTTACTGAGAGAATAACATATACAGTATATCAATGCATGACAATCACAATAAGCATGACAAGCATCATAAGAATCAAAAGCATGAGAGACAAGAGACACAAAGTTTCAGTGGGGAAAACCCTAAGGTGAAAAACCCCACAACTTCCTCAGAGATAGAGAGAGCAATGGCTCAACCAAAGTACAACCAAAATACACTAAGATAGTCTCCTAGTAGTAGATGATCCTCCTCCTCACTAGTGCACCACTTTCTGAGTGAGAGTGAGATACTTTTCCGAGTGATCTAAATAGAGATCACCTGATCTCTATTTATACTAATCTGTTTTCTTAGTGACCTTATGGGCCCGACTTGTCTAGCTAGGTGCATCCACATTATAATATATATATTTCAGGGCCGACCCCACACATGGTGGTATAATAACGCATCGGCAAGTACACACACTTGCGACACTTGTCAATCCACATGACGATACTTCCTTATAGAGTAATAAAACATCTCTAATAAGGGTACAATAAATATATATCAAATACATAGATGAAATACATTCCGAAGTTACATATACATCAACAGAGTCGAATGATTTGTTTATGGGATAGAGTTGGTTAATACTATACTTATTTTTGGTCACCCTTGACTAATCTACCTAAGTTGAGCCAAATACACAAATTTGCCAAAAATTGTCACACTTCTTTAGAGCTTCAAATTCACATTTTATAGCTTGTTTATTGATGTTCCCATGGACAATCATGAGCATGTAAGCCTTCCTAATAAAGGTCAAGACAAGTTCATGACTTTTCAATATCAAACCTGCCAACCGAGTCTCCCAAATCCCTAAAATGGGAAAAAAGTGTGCATGATGCACAAAATTCTCAAGCAAATCTTGCATGTCTAACATTTACATGACATGCATGACAATATCCATTGATCTTTGTGATGAACCTGCAATAATTAATTAATGCAAATACACGAGATATCAGAAATAATAGAACTCATAATCACTTTTATATTGATCACGGACCACTTCAAGGGGGCAACCTCCTTTGAGCAAGCTCAATACAATTAACTTCATGGTGCCTTCAATGACCTCAACACACACTTATATATTAACTATATTCCCAATACTATGAGTCAAAACCATGGAACATATAATATTACGGGACGACTTACAAAGCATATGCGTCCAATACTATGGGTCAATACTATGGGCTAATATAAACTACGGATCAACAAATACTACAGGACGAATTACAAAGCATATGCGTCCAACAACAATATACTAACATAGTAAAGAGAAGGGTTGACATAGGTTCCTAACATCCCCACTCCCTTAGAAAAAGCTTTGTCCTCAAAGCTTTGGTTGAAGAAAGTGCTGCAGAATCTGAAGGAGTGGTTCCCCGGTAGCATCCTCGAGTTGCATTTCGGGCCACTGACGCCTTTGGAGTGTCAAGGAGGATTGCTTGGAAGACTGTAGATGAAGAAGAACCCTGTCAATTGCGTGGAAAATGCGCTCAGAACGGTGTTGATCGGCTTGTTTTTTCAGGCGAATTCTAGCCATGTGAAGATTGTCCTGCAGAATGAGAAGAATCTGATCGCGGTTTCGAAGAACCGAGTCAATTTCCTGAACTGGGGAGCTGCTAAGGGTGTATGGAAGAAGAACTGGCGGTGGTTTTCCATAGACTGCTTCATATGGTGTCCTTTGAGATGTGGTATTGTACCACCAGAGCGCTACTAGAAAATCCATAGAAATAGTTGGCCAAAGCTATGTAGGGATGGGCAAGGGTTTGAGCAATCCCAAAAGGAGTGTCGTTTCACCCTTGTTGACTTGGAAAGTATCATCGCCAGCCACCATCTGTTGAATTGTCATTTTTAGTCCCTCCCAAAAGAAGTTACATTGTTCCCGGTCATACATTTTGCAGAACCCAGAGTGCCCTATTGATGAAGAAGCATGGAGTTCATAGAAGAGATAGCCCTGTTGAACATATTGCAACCAATTTGGAACAAGCAGAGAAAGAGCTGTAAGAGAAACTGGGTCATCAATTGTGCAAGAAGGAGCATCTTCCACCATATTGTCCTTACCCTTCTTGTAAGTGATCACATAGGGATAACCCATTTCAGGTGTGTTGGGGAGGAGACCCATTGGTCTAGAAAATTTTCCAGACTCTGGAGATCAGTCTTGATGCAGAAATAATTCCCTAATAGGTATGGCTGGCACTTCTGTACTGCATGCAAAATAACCATCATTTCCTGCTGAGAGGTAGATGTGGCTAAATTCTTACTGGAAAGGTCTCTTGAAGGCAGCAAGCGCATTGGTTCAGCAAAGATACCTACATATCTATCCAAGGAAGTAGTGGAGACTATTGATGGATGCATCTGAATGGAATTGAGCTGAGCAATGACACCATGTGAATTCTTCTTAAGGATTTTTTCCAGGCGATGTGAACTGATGATGCAGAGAGACCCTTGTTGTAAGCCCATAAATTTGTGTTGTGCCCCATTGACTTTAAACTACATCCAAAGTTCAACAAAATCCCATAAGATGGGACCAAGTGTGCGTAACCATTGAATGCCCAAAACCACATCACATCCGCCTAAGGACAAGGCAAACATGTCAGAGCATAGGTTATAATCTTCCATAGAGATACGCACATTGTGACACTTCCCCTTGCATGGTAAGGTGCCCCCATTGGCAACCATGACTTCAAAGTTGGAGCAAGGATGGACAAAACAATCAGCTTGTTTGGCAATCCGAGGATCAATGAAGTTATGAGTGCTACCAGAATCAATGAGTATGGTAAGAGGGAGCTTCTTGAAGTATCCCCTAACTCACATTGTTTGTGGGGTGGTGACGCCGGTTACAGCATGGAGAGAGATCTCGGGTGGGTCGTCCTGAGATGGGGTGTCAACAGACGGGTGTTGAATGTCGACCTGATCATCTACTATAGCTGTAGCTTCTTCACCAAGTTCTAAGGCAGGCGAAGAATCCACATCCAAGAGATAGAGCTTTTGTTGAACACATCTATGTCCCTGAGTGAATTTCTCATCACAATTATAGCAAAGCCCTTTTTCTCGCTGTGCCTGCATTTCTATTTCAGACAAATGCTTGATAGGAGTTGGTTGAGGAGAAGGCATGATGGGAGGTCGTTGGGAACCCATATTTCTGAAGGGAACAAAGGTGGGTTTGGAGCATTGTTGAGCTGCGATCTTGTCCTCGGCCAGCTTAGCCAACCCTAGGACTTCCATCATTGTGTTGGGACAAAACATTTTGACCTCTGAGTGGATTTCATCCTTGAGACCACTGATAAAACAACTCCTGTAGAATTCATCAGACAATCCTTCTGTGTGATTGGCCAATTTCTCAAATTCTGTCTGATACTCTCTCACTGTGCCAATTTGGTGAAATTTAGTGAGTGTTCTTGTGAAATCATCAAAAGCACTAGGACCAAATCGTGGCAAAATGAGTTGGCAAAAATCTGTCCAATTTGGCTCGGGATGAGCTTTGATGTACCAACGGTACCATTGAAGGGCTTCCTGTTCCAAATGAAAGGATGCAAGTGGAACTTTCTGGGAATCAGAAGTATTATGCAGACTGAAATATTGTTCTGCTCGAT
Organism: Larix kaempferi; assembly: GCA_027924585.1. NCBI lineage: Eukaryota > Viridiplantae > Streptophyta > Pinopsida > Pinales > Pinaceae > Larix > Larix kaempferi. Next base: position 1,847,503 of record BSBM01001820.1, read on the forward strand.
ATATCCATCTAGTCGAATCAGTACCATTGAAGCGAGAAAAATCAAGCTTTGGCCCACGAAAATTGCTGGAAGAAGAGAACCCGGTGGCTGCAAAAGATTCTGGCTGTCTGGTATTGTTCATGGCTGAATGCTGAAGATGGAGGCTGAGAAAATTTTCATCCAGATCTTGGAGTTTGGTTTGGATGGCTACAAGTGCTTCATCCATGGTGTGTGCTCCTGCATGGGTGACAACCATAACCAGTTTTTTTTTTTGGGTGGAATGGGTAGAAAAACACAAACAGAAGTTGATTTAGTAAAGGGAAATTTGGATTGGGGAAACAATCTGATGGGTAAATGGGGTTTGACTAGATTTTGGACATTGTCGAAAGAACAAGAAGGAAAAAAGGGGGATTTCAGAAGTGGGGTGATAGAATGAGAAAATTTGGCAAAGAGGGACAAAGAAGCAAAATGCAGAAAGGAACTCTGTGGTAAAATTTGAAGGTGATTGGGTAAAATCTGAGGAAGTTATAGCAAACCCTAAAAATAGACAAATGTGGGATTTCGGGCTTTGGGAAGGGGAATTGGGGATAGGGTCCTTAGGAATGAAAGATGCAGAATGGGATGACAGGGGTTCCCCGAAAATTTCAAGGGAAACAGAGTGAAAACAAGGGAGATATGGAGAAAAAACTGAATTTTATACTCAAGGGAGACAGGGGTTCCCCAAATTTTTTTTTTTTTCAGAAATGGATCGGCAACAGCGATGCGGAAGGGATCCTCAACAGATGGATCTGCAACAGCGCGGAATGGATCGAAAATGGCTGGATCTGAAACGGTGACTGCATCTGGAACGCTTTTAGAATATATCTGAAACGGCTGGATCTGGAGCGGAAGTGATCGGCAACAGTTCAATTGAAAATAGATATGGACCCCAGGTATGTACGGCTTCCTAACAGTTCAGGTGTTTCACTCAGCCACCAATGCTATCTGACGGCTTGCGTATTGGGGCAGTACCCCTCACTCCACGGCTCAAGTAAAACTGATAACCGCTTTTCCACAAACGACAACTCTTGGTTTACCTCACGGGTGGGAACTAGTCAATCAGGTAGGGGTCGTTGCCCTTTTCGCTGGCAGGTCCTCTCAATGGGCCAGCTACTTTGGGGTTTCTGTGGTACTCCTCACAATGAGTTTTAGGGATTATGCCCAAGTACTTCCCATAGTTAAGCGAATAGGGATTATTTCCAAATCCGAAGTTGCAACAGATGCAAAAAAAAAATTGGCAGAAATTCCACCCAACAAGCCCAAGAAAGTGCTCTGATACCAGATGTGATGAACCTGCAATAATTAATTAATGCAAATACACGAGATATCAGAAATAATAGAACTCAGAATCACTTTTATATTGATCACGAGCCACTTCGAGGGGGCAACCTCCTTTGAGAAAGCTCAATACAATTAACTTCACGGTGCCTTCAATGACCTCAACACACACTTATATACTAAGTCTATGCCCAATACTATGAGTCAAAACCATGGGACATATAATACTACGGGACGACTTACAAAGCATATGCGTCCAATACTATGGGTCAACACTATGGGCTAATATAAACTACGGATCAACAAATACTACGGGATGACTTATAAAGCATATGCGTCCAACAACAATATACTAACATAGTAAAGAGAAGGGTTGACATAGGTTTTTAACAATCTTATCACCTCCATTTCATATAAAAAAAGGGTTGAGTGTTGAGACAAAGGACCCTAGAAATCACAAGAGAGTACCCTTACTCTAGTGAGATTACTAAGCTTTAGGAAAATATCCTTGGCTCTTGTTTGCTTCCACATTTTCAGAACCATGCATTGGTTTTCTTGTTGGCAACGTGGCTTGGTTTAGAGTATAGGTAACCAATCCTTGAATTCTTCATTAAAGTATGATACAATCACAATCAACAGAAGGACAAGTACTTATGGCTAAGGTGAATATGAATCTGTCTTTAGTGAAGGAGGTATAACTATCTAGAGGATTCCGGTATTTTGATTTGAGTTCTATCTCTGATTATAAATATAGATCGACATTCTCCCCCTTGCACCCCCTAACCCAAACTCTTGTCTTTATTGAATTATTATTATATGTTAATGTTGATATTGGTAGGGATTAGCTTCTCTTGAATATTCTAATCAAAGGTTTCTTATATGCATTGTTGTTTTATTTTTGTGTAAAGAGGATGAATAAGTGTTGCTTGGTTTTGCAACCAAGCTTGTGCAATGGGCACCTATCAACAATGTGATAGCAGTTTCAATATAGAAAGCAAAAACGATTATGAATTAAATCTAAATCTAAACTAACAGGTGCATATAATAAATAAATCTAAAAACGATTCATAGAAAGAACAAGAAATAAAATAATGTTCTGTATTATCATACCTCAAATGATGAGGATTTGTAGTGTTGAGTAGCTCCAAGGTTGAGATGCTCCAGGCTCCAATGGGCTCTTCTCCAAGATTGCTACAATGGTCAAGAAATCAAGAGAGATTTTGACAGCATGAGGATAGGATGATGGGTGGATGGAAAGTGAGGAGCCCCTACCACCTTTTTATAGTTTTTGGTGGTGGGGAATACCATTATGGTTTTGAGGAAACCAAAGGTATTGACCAACATGGTTTAGGTACCTTTTTCCCTCTTTTTTTTTCATTTTTGAATATTTTGAATATTTTTATTCCCTTTTAATATTTTTGGGAATTCTTGACCCTTTTTTAGGGTTTATTATGTTTTTTGAGGAAAAATATAACTTTTGAGGGGAAAAAGGGTGTATTATGGTCTTTTGGTGACCTTTTGATGGCTTTAGAGGCTCAAATGGTGGAAAAGTGGACAAATGGGTCATGTGAATAAGGAAATGAGCTAGTGAGCACTTTTTGGGTGTTAACAGGTTGCCCCCTGATGTGTGAGGGCAGGATCTCATCGTATGGCCGATAGACATCATAGTTCTTTTGTCTTTTTCCTGGGGTTTGGGGAAGAGAAGAGATCAGTTGGAGACTGGATCAATGGCCCTTGGAAGCTGCAAAAACAGAAAATATTACATTACCTCAATATGAATGAGGAAAAATCTCTGATAATGGGCGAGGTGGGCATACCCATGCTCGTATCAAGACATATACATAACAATTAGTCCCAAGAAGGGGGATCTAAATAATACATAAAAAATATGCTAGTACATCATAATGGTCCAAAGGGGACACTATTTTGGGATGTGCTCATGATCATAACATGACTGATCTTAATGACTGATACACTGGAATAAAGCGACAACTATTCTGAACAAGGTCTCAGAAGGGTTGATGAACTGCTGAAACTGAAGGTGTCCAACATCTGTAGGGACTCAATGACTGTGAGTTAACTCTGAGGAGTATATGTAACTGTATACGCGAGGGAGTATAAAACTAGGGTACATCTGAATACTGTCGCCATGTGCAACCCGGATATCTATAGGAAAATGTAACTGGTTGTTTCCATAAGTAGACTCTCAAATGTGGAAGAGTCAGGTGGTATCCGGGGTCTTCAACAAATAACTGAAACGACCAATACCCTGTGCGAGTCTCAACGATGCGATCAAGGTGTTGAAGTTGAGCATGTGAGAAACAACCATTTGGAGAGGCACTGAGGACTCTTCTCGAAATGATTTATAGGCACTCATCATGAATGGTGTTGAGTCCAAGACACAAAGACCTCTAGGTCTATCCTCTAGAATAAATTTGGTTGGCGTCAACAGAGGGAGACCCGTAACTAACAAGGCAATGATGTTTCCTTGATAGGAGTGTGAGGTGTAGAACTAAAATGTGGTAGTATTGATAGTAGGACTGACATACTGTGGGGATGGGAAATAACTGGGGTCGTAGAGTGGGTGGACTCAAACTTCCTTTGTTCAGAACATGATGACATGGTTGACCTGGCAGCGTAGGAAACTGACTTGTAGGTGCGGGGATCATAGATTTAAGGACTGAAGGTTATGTATTGTAGATTGGTGTGAGTCTTGGGGGGGACAAGTTGACGGATGCTGTAGAGGGCCTCTCAGGGTGACATACTGCAGAATACTCTGAAAAAAGGCAACCAAAATGGGGAAGCGACCATATGAGTAGACATGATCTGTTGTGGCGTTGAGAAGCACCATTGGGTCCCTCTTCGTGGTTTTAATGAGCTCCAATAAGGGATAAAAGTGTGCTCTGAAAGGGTACTATCCTGTGGATTTTGTGAGACCAGGACTGTTCGTGCTCATGGGTGCTTTCATTTTTAAGGAGTCTGAAAACGATAAGAAGACTCTGTAGTGGTGGTGGAGTACCGTCCTGTGGATTTATACGAGCCCAGGATGGTGTTTGCTCGTGGTTTCTTTCATGTTTAGAGAGTTTAAAAGCATTAAGTGGACTCCATTGGTGTTCTTTTTCATAAGTTAGTCTCCAAGGCCCGAAAAAGCATAAAATGATGCAAATGGAGAACTCTTCTAGTCGATGTGACTAGAGTATTCCTTTTTCGTAATTAGTCTACAAGGTCCGGAAAAGGGGTAAACTTATACCAGGTAGACACCCTTTCAGATACTTTTAGTGAGCATGAAAGGAAGCAAGATTGCTCGGCGATCTTTTCATTATTTTAGGAGTCAGAAAAGAGCTTAACATAAACTCCCTAAGTGCCTTTTTCGTAAAAGGAGTAAAACTATATCGAACAAAAAGGTATTAATGAGAGCGATAAATGGTCTCAAGCATCGTCATGAGTGCGGAAAACTGAATCCGGCGACATAAAGATTGTCAAAAACAGGCAACGGCCGATGTGGCATGCAAACCAAGGTGATGAGTGGCATTTTGAAAAAATGCCCAAAAATTATGGGGGTGAGAGAAAGAAATGATCTCAAGCATTATCACGAGCACGAAAAACTGAATTCGACAGTACAAGATTCATCAGAAACGGACGAAGATTGATGTGGCGCGCAAACCGAGGCAATGAGGGGGCAAGGGGAAAATGCCCAAAAAATCTGGAGGTGAGAGTGAGAAATGATCTCATGTGTCATCACGAGCGCAAAAAACTAAATCCGGCAATATAAGACTTGTCAAAAACCGAGGACGGTTGATGTGGCACGCAAATTGAGGCGATGAGGGCATGAAAAAATGCTCAAAAAATGGACCTGGTGAAAATGGGAAAAGGAAAGGATTAGGATGAAGTTCTCGCTATGCTGATTCCAATGTTACCAACGGTTTGAGAAATGGACGTCGTATGATACCGCAATGGTTGTTTGAAAAATGGTCAAATCTCTATAAATAGGGTGTGGGCCCAATATGACGTGTCATTATTACGTGCGAGTTTGGCAGAGCAATCAAAGCTCTTTCTTGATTTTTGGGAGATTCGACCGTTGGTTTTTGATTCCGCGAGTTTCAGGTAATCCTATTCGCCTTAGCCTTTTCAATTATGTATTTTTTGGTTAGCGGTGGGCCCCCGAAGGCCGCGAAATTCCACGTTGGCATTCCAACATGGAATATCACGGGTTTCATGTCCTTTTCCATGGTGAACATCGTGAGTTTCGGCTCAAAACCCGCGGTGTTCATCGTGGGTTTGGGGCCGACAGTCGCGATGTTCATCGCGACTGTGGGGCCGATACCTGCGATGTTCATCGCGGGTTTTGATGGAAAAGCCGTGATGAAATTTTTTGAAATCTTTTTTTGTTTCTAAACAATTTTCTTTGTTTTTTGGTAGGATGTTGAGGAGACCGCTAGTATCATGGCGTGAGCGGGATATGGAGGAGGACTTGACGATGCGGATTCGGACCGATCAAGGTGTCCAACAGACTTTGGCTGTGAGTGGGCTCCTAAAGTTTGCTCAGATTCCACCGATGCGTTCAGTCAGACCGCTGCTGAACAAATTGGTGGGTCTCTGGGTTCCGTTAGAGGGTGCTTTCATGGTGGGGGCTGAGAGGTTAGAGATCACCCTCTTTGATGTTTACTTTCTTACTAGGTTTCTTCGCTTAGGGGAGGTAGGGGATCTTCTGCCGAGGATCCCAGCAGGTTTAGATATTGAGGATATCTTGGAGAGATTTTGTGTGCCGGGGGCTATTATGCAGAACAACGCATTGAGCCTGAGGTCTTTGCAAGAGTGGGATATGCGGGCTGTTGGGGTTTGTGTTCTGCGGGTGTTGGGTGCCGCGGTGCCACATTGTTTGTCTGGGGGACAAACGATGGTGGTGGATTCTGTCCTGAGAGGAACCTGCTATGCATGGGGTCAGATGTTTTTGGCTGGTGTCCTGAGAGATCTGGACAAGGTCAGTCGAGAGGGGGGGGAGTTCTGCTATGCCTCCTTCCTGTGTTGTTTCTTCTTTGAGTGGGTACCGACCTTGCGGCCATGGGTGCCGGTTCGAGACGAGTTGGTGAGTGAGCCGCGCATGGTGCGGTGGGGGCAGATTATGCCCTGCGATGGTGGTGGTATCCACGGGTTCTTTTCACAGGATATGTATGAGCAGTGGGAGCAGATCCCCCTGTTGATTGATGACTATCCATATGCTGGTATGGATTATCGAGGAGATCCGGAGATGCCTCGAGCCCAGAGGCAAGCTTGGGGTTTAGATGGTATGTTTTTTGTGTTTGATTCTCTACTATATCATGTGTTTTTTAGATGTTTTTGTTATGAGTATAGTTAGAGATATTTATACGATATTGACTTGGTTCACTTGCGTGATTGTGCAGATGTTGGTCCGGTACCACTGGTTGATCATGTGGGCCGTAGGGGACGGTTGATGGTGGTCGTCGCTCCTCCTGTAGCGGTACCACCTACTCATGCTCGAGGATTTGGGCCTCATGGTCGAGGAGTCGGGCCTCGAGATGATGCAGTTGAGGGCATACGAGAGACACTAGACATGATCCTGGCAAGAGTGCCAAAGGATGGGTGGAGAGACTTGGATCGGGACATCGTCGAGCGTTGTTTCGATGCACCTCGTGAGTGGCGCTCTATCTTGCTTAGAGAAATAGTGGTGATGGATGAGAGGAGGGTTGGGGCTCAGCATGATCCGGCAGGGCCGGAGGGGAGGATTCGGGTGCGGGATGATCCAGCGGGGCCAGCGGAGAGGAGGGTTCGGGCTCGGCATGATCCGGCGGGGCCAGCAGAGATGGCGCCAGAGGAGCCTGGAGAGTATGATGATTAGATGATCTTGCATCTGTCCCCAAATGCTGATGAGCATATGGGGAAGTACCTTTTTGTACGGCTTATGTATTTTTGTATATTGGGTGCTGAGGGCACCTATGACATGTTGACTATCATGATTATATATATATGCATATATATGTTTTGGTATATAGTCGTGTATGCACGTGGATGCACATCTTGTCTATTTGTTTTCTCGTGGAGGCATGTTTGGTTTTCGTATGCCCATGGAGGCACATGTTATGCACGTGGATGCAATCTTTTAATTTTTGTATATGCCCGTGGAGGCACATATTTTCTTCGCCCGTGGAGGCTTGTCATAGCTATTTGGTGTATGTTTATGTTTGTATGCTCGTGGATGCAAATTTTGTTTTTACTACATGGCTTGATTGGTGTGCCAATCAAGAATGTTGTTGGCCATATGGTCTGCTACACTGTTGATATTTCTTGGGACATGTGTGAATGAAATGGATTCAAACCGTCGAACCATTTGTTTAGTGCGTAGGAATTTTCTAAAAAGACAGGGATCACGTACCTGGTAATCATTGTTGAGCTGGGAAACAAGGAGCTATGAGTCCAAGAAAATGTTAAGGTGACTTATGCTCATTTGGAGAGTAGCAGCCAAGAGACCGGTCACGGCATCGTATTCAGCTTGGTTATTGGTGGCGGCACCTATGCACACTCTGTCGATGTGGATCAACTCATGTGAAGGGGAATATATTACCCAAGCTGCGAAGGTGAGATTGGGGGACCAATGGCTTGCACCAGTAGCGAAACCAATGTGGTAAAGTGGAACAGGATCCATCTGTGGTCATGTAGGAAAAACAAATTTTTAGGTTTTTGTAAAAAACAAAATAAGACTGTACAATTATGGACGGTGGTGTCCATCAAATTTTCTATGGGTAAAATCGCTTGAGGTACAACCCGATGCATGGGTTGCGTAGAGGGCTGCCTTCTGAATCGGTTAGAATGTATGCCCCTTGTCCGAGGCAGGTATGTATAATGTATGGGCCTTGCCACATGGACACAAACATTCCTTTTCCCGTTTTTTCATGAGCTTGATCATAGGATAGGACAAGGTCCCCTTCATTAAAGGTTCTTGGGTGGACATGTTTGTCATAACTTAGTTTGGATCGATTCTTGGCGGCTTCCATGGTTTGGAGGGCTGTGTGCCGATTTTCATTGGCTTGCTCCAAAAGTAGTAAGCGTTGCTTAATTGGGGAAGTGTCCGGTAGGAGTTTAACGGCCATATGTAGGGCTAGAATATGGCACTCAATGGGGAGGACGGATTCGACACTATGAACTAGATGGAAAGGGGTAAAACCGGTGGCGGTTTTGGTTGACGTGCGGTATGCCCATAGTGCCGGAAAGAGCATGTGATGCCAATTTGATTTGTGTTTGTCAACAGTGCGTTGGAGGATGGTCTTCAAAATTTTGTTAATTGCTTCGACTTGGCCATTCCCTTGGGGGTATTAGGCGGAGGAGAAATGGTGTTCAAATTTCAGTAGGGTTGACAATTCTCTCCAAACAGCATCTTCAAAGTGAGAGTTGTGGTCTGAGACGAGTTGCTTTGGCACTCCAAATGCTATATCCGTGTCCGGATATACTTAGTGATTATTCAAGCGAATAATCCGCCAATGGAAAATAACTCCATTTGATAAAATAATAATATATAATCGGTGATGAGAAAGATTACAATAATGGCCCTGCCTTAAATATAGCTTGGGCATTTTAATGTTGAGGAGACACCTCCTTTCATAACCTATCTTTAGTTAACCTAACTATTAATTATTTAACTATTATCTTATTTTATATTCGTAGCATTGCCACTCTCTTAGAAAGGCTTTGTCCTCAAAGCCTTATAATTTTGTTGCATTGTTTTTTGCGTGTCGTGGCCGCCGAAACATGTCGATATGAACTGCTAAGTGTAGAGCATAACTTCCGATACGTCGATGGATCAATCCATCCCAAATTGATTTGTTGTGGATTGATGGGATTCCCTACTGATGTGTCGTCAGGAGATTTGATCACATTAGTACCATTATCTTTCGACATTTCCCACTTTTTCAAATATCGGTTTTTATGGTTGGGGTGTCGATAGGGAACTTTCACGATGTCATTTTCGTTTACGAATGTTGCCTTTAGAGCATTGATCTGAGTTGGAAGTTGTATTTTCGTCTCTTGAGGATTTAAGTTTTTGTTCTGTATCTTTTCCAACTTGTTTTCTAACTGCCTATTATCATTTTGAAACTTCTTAATCAATTCGACTTGCGATTTTCTGTCATCTTCAGATGTCTTAAGTTGTTCCTTAAGATCTTCATTATGACTTATGATACAACTATTTTCTTCCTGTTTGTCTAGAAGTTTCCCTTCAATGTTGTCCATAGATTGTTCTATCTTCTGACTATTTTTCAACTTCTTAATTTTTGTGACTAGTATCTTGTTATGATTTCTTAGTCTAAAAATTTCTTCAGCATTGTTAGATAATGCTTTATTACTCTTCGCGATCTCTGACTTATGTGTCTTTTTAGAGTCGTCATTTTGTTGTTGAAGAACTTTTATCTGTTGTCGACGCTGGCCGACCTCTGATTCTTGACTTTCTAATTTATGTCGTAACTGCATTAGTTCTTCATCTTTGTCACTAACGATTTTGTTCAAGCGTATTATTTTTGCTTCGTAATTATTTATTTCCTTCTTTATATCTTGATTTTTCAATCTCTGATTGAAATCACTTTCATCTTTTAATTCCTTGATTTGCGCACATAATTTTTCTATGTGATTTTTCTAGTTGGACATTGTTTGTTCATTGAACCGTTCTTGTATCTTATGTAGTTCAATCTTTATTTCTGATTGTGTATTAATGTCTCGTAATTCTTCATTCTCTTTTCGATAGCGCTTTAACTTGGCTTCTAATTTCTCTCGCAAATCGGCTTCCATGGTTTCTGTCTTCTTCGAAGGTGGAATGATCTTCTTTTGATTTCTTTGATGAGTCTTTCTTAAACTTGGTCGTCCTTGTCGTTAACGTGTCTCGACTTCTTGATAAGCCTTCCTTTACTTTGACTTCTTCAACGATAAATGATTGTCCTTGATTTGATTTCTTCGATGATAAGTGTTCTTCGACTTCTTTGATAATAAGGAGTCTTGCTTGGACTTTTGTCTTTAATGTCTTCTTTGACTTGAATTTGCTTTGTTTCTTCAAACAATTCTTATTTCAAAAGAATTGATTTTTTTTCTTTTCTTTGATAATAATAATTATTATTAAATTTAATAATAATATTATATATATATATATATATATATATTCCTTTTTTTTTCTTTTTCACCCAAAAATGTTTTTTTTTTTTTTGTTAATATAATAATTGTAATAGTTACAATTATTATCAACACTAACCATATAAATATTTTCTTTTCTTTTCTGAAGGGAAAATAATAATATGTATTATTAAATAATAATATAGTTTTATAAATTTCTTTTCTAAAGTGGACGATATATATATTATAAAAATAATATTATATATATTTGAATTTGGAAGATTAGGGTTTTGATAAGAGGAGATAGGAGTGGGTGATGGCGGTCTGCGTCGTGAAGGAGGTAGGCAATTATGAGGTTGAAGGGTGAGGCGATGATGGTGGAAGGTGCAGGAGTTGAAGAGGGGGGCGTGAGCAGCAACGAGGAAGAGGCGAATGGAAATGGAGTTGGCGCGAAGGATGGAGTAGCTTCGGTGATGCTTGGGTGTTGGGTGGATGGGTGTGCAGTAGGTGGTGTGAGGGATCGTGGTAGACGAGGGGAGGAGAGCGTGCAGGTGGAAGGGAAACGCGTGAGGGAGAGGGCAGCAGGATGGTCGAGGGCGCGGTGGAATTCGGCATGGGTGTGGGTGCGTGAGGGAAAAACAGGAGGGCGGAGAGCTTGTAGCGACCAGGAGGATGTATAATGGAGTAGGAGCTTGTGTGTAGTAGGGAGATGGAGGAGGGAGTGTGCAGGTCGTGGAAGAGAGGAGGCGGAGTAGGAACTGGATGCAGGAGTGGAGGAGGTCGCGGTTTGGTAGAGAGGAGTGGCGTGGGTGGGAGTGATAATGCGCAGGTTGCACAGAGAGAGCACATTAGCGTGGAAGGTGTGCGAGAGATGGAAGGTGCGTGAGTGCAGCAGAGGATGGAAGATGGGAGATGGGCGAGTGAATTCGTGGGAAGGCCGCGTGGAGTGGGGTGTGAGCAGGTGACTGTGGAGAAGGGAGACGCAGGTGGTGGGTGGAAGAAGAGCCGCGTGAGGGCTACGCAGGAGTGATGGTGAGTGTGGGAATGGTGGTTGTGGCCAAGGGCCTCTGTTGATTAAAAATCGTGATCCAAAGAAACTCTGGGGAAGTGGCCAATAGCCAGAATCAGGGAGGGCCGAAAGGCTCTGATACCAATGCTATATCCGTGTCCGGATATACTCAGTGATTATTCAAGCAAATAATCCGCCAATGGAAAATAACTCCATTTGATAAAATAATAATATATAATCGGTGATGAGAAAGATTACAATAATGGCCCTACCTTAAATATAGCTTGGGCATTTTAATGTTGAGGAGACACCTCCTTTCATAATCTATCTTTAGTTAACCTAACTATTAATTATTTAACTATTATCTTATTTTATATTCGTAGCACCAAAACAAGCGATAACATGGTTGAGGAAAAAACGTGCTGCAGTGTCGACTTTGCAATTATAAGTTGGCATGGATTCTGCCCATTTGGTGAAATAATCTACGGCCACAATGATGTGTTTATGACCACCAGCTGACGTGGGATTGCAATCTAGGAAGTCGATGGCCCATTTGCAGAATGGTTCCACAGTGACGACTAGATGGAGGGGGGAGGGTGGGGTTCTTGCCTTGGGGGCAAAAAGTTGGCAGTTTTGACAATGTTTGACTATGGTGATGCAATCAGTAAATAATGAGGGCCAAAAGTAACCTGCACGGATGATCTTTTGGGCGGTGGCCATGCCAGAGAAATGGCCTCCGCAGGCACCGCTATGGAAGTCATGAAGGACTTGTTATGCTTCTTCATGAGAAAGGCAACATCGTAAGATTGTATCGACACCGCATCGATAAAGTACATCGCCTAATAGGAGATATAGGGGGGTGTGGTGTCGTATACGACGACGTCCGTCACGATCGATGTTGGGTCAAAATTTTTGTATGCGGAGGTAGATTAAGATGTCACCGTACCACGGGTCGTCAGAGGAAATGATGAAAATGTGGTTGTCAATGAGGTTCGTTTGGATAGCGGGTGATGATGAAGAGGATGGGAGATCTGTGATGAGTTGAGCGAGTGCTAGGGCCTTGGTGCTCTTTGGGGTTTTGAAATTTAGGTCATATTCTTGCAGGATAATCACCCATTTAGCTACGCGACCTTGAAGGAGGCAACGTGTCAAGAGGTAGACCACTGGGTTTGAATTGGCAATAATTGTGGTATGGCTGAGGAGAATGTAGTGGCACAATTTCGGGACTGAAAAGATGATGAAGAGGGCCATCTTCTCTTCGTGTGGGTAGCACAATGGTGGGCCAGATAATGTTTAGCTCACATAGTAGATGACATGCTCTTGGCAATCAGTATCTTCTTGGACAAGTACTCCAGATATGGCATATTCGGATGTTGAAACATAGAGGATGAAATATTTTGTGAAATCTGGAGGAGAGATCAACGGTGCGTTCGTGAGTGCTCTCTTTAAGTAGGTGAAATCTGATTCTGCTTGTTGGTCACATATGAAACGGGTATGCAGGCATAGTAGTCGAAGGAAACCGTGGACTGTCGTGGCATAGTTAAGGACAAAGCGGCGGAGGAATTTGGACCTCCCTTGAAGGTTTTGAAGTTGTCTTAATGTACGGGGTGACGGTAAGTCGATAATAGCTTGGACTTTCAAGGGGTCTATAGTGATGCCTTTTTCGGAAATGATGAAGCCCAATAGACGTCCTGCAGGAACGCAGAAGACACACTTGAGAGGGTTCAAGTGGATTTTATATTTTCGGCAACGTAGGAAGACTTGGTGAAGATCGTCTATGTGGTCGGATCGTTTTTTGGATCGAGCCGTGAGGTCATCCAGATAAACTAGTATAATGTTAATCAGGTCATGGAAACAATAAGTCATGGCTCGCTGGAAAGTGGCTCCAGCGTTCTTCAGACTAAAAGGCATAACATTATAGGCAAAGGTGCCCCATGGGGTAGTAAAAGTGGTTTTGTATTGATCATCCTTGCAGATCTTGATTTGGTTATAACCGGAGAAATCGTCCATGAAGGACAGTACCTCGTGATCGGCACAAGCATCAACGAGCTAGTCAATAAATGGTGTGGGGAAGTTGTCTTTGGGACAAGCTAGATTAAGGTCCCGGAAATCAGTACAAACGCAAATGGTGCCCACTTTCTTGTTTACTAGCACTGGGTTTGAAACCCAGCTGGTATAGGAAATACGATATATGAATCCTGCTTTTTGGAGTTTCTCAATCTCAGCTTTAACAGCTGGGAGCTTAGACAGGTGAATTGGGCATTGTTTCTGTCGGACAGGAGGCACATGGGACCAAGTGTCGATGTGATGTTCCACAATGTTAGGATCAAGGCCAAGCATCTCGGTGTAAGACCAGACAAAGACATCACGAAACTCTTGGAAGATTTTCTTATATGCCTGAGTCTCCGCTTGAGTGCATGATGCGCCTAGCGAGATGAGCTCAGTTTTTTCGGGTGTGGTGGAAATGTCGATTTTTATGATAGGGGAAATGTTGGATATATTCCCCTCTTCGAAGGCATCTGGTGCTGGGATGGGGTCTTTGAACCAATCAACCTTAGTTGGTAGAAAATATTTTGATTCGGCTGATAGTTGGTCTTCCGCGGTGGATGTAGACGCCTCAGGGAGGAATTATGATCGATGGTGCATATCATCCCAAGGGTAGACCGGGGCAGTGAGTGTTTCTAGAATTTGCTCATCAGTACAAAAGTAATCAGACCATAAATCAACTAGTTCGGGTTTGTATGTGGTTGAAATCATATAGATGGTATTGATTTCTTTCGAAGAAGATGATATCGGAGGGTAGATCTCCTCAATGAGTGGAGGAGATATGTCTAAGTCGGCATTGCTCATCTCGTATAAAGCTGCTCTATAATCTGGGAGATCAGGGCAGTGGTGTGAATAATGGCCATAAATGTCGCATATCGCACAAGGGTGGTTAGTGCGAAGCGTTTTGTCGCGAGGTTGAGGAGGTGGCTCAAGTCTTATCACTGGAATTCCGGTGTCGTCATCGAACATATTCATGTGTTCTTGGAGTGCAGGTAATTGTGGACATTGATGAGTGGCATGGCCTACGTTGTCACACAACGAGCACTTAGGGGGAATGCGAATAGTTGGGGGGTTCTTGGCTACCTTGGGGGTTGTTGGGGGGGTGCGAGTTATGGGTCCAGTGTTATAAGTTTGTGGGCCTCTGCCCCTGTGTTTCATAACGAAGGTGGGGCACTTCTAAACGTTGATGCCGTAGTCATTATTGGGGGTGGTTTGTTTTGCAAATGAGTGACAGGAGGGGGTGGGTGGTTGGTAGTGGTGATAGGTTGTACCGGTTGTAAAATAACAGTTGGAGTTGGTGGGGGGCTTGGAACAGGTAAATACCATACAGGTAATCCTAATGTTAAACCAGGAAGGTTGAGTATAGCCATTACTAGCGAACTGACAACTCCGAAAAATGGGAACAAGAATGGGATGGTATGAATTGGCATTGTTCCGATATGAGTAGGCACTATGGGTGTTTGTGGTAGTGACGAGGGCTGCTGTGTGGTGTGCGATAGGGTGCAAAAATTGGACATTTTTTTTATCGGTAAAGGTGGTGGGATCGATGGAAATGTGAAAGTCATAGGTGACTCGGTGTAGATTCCAAGACCAATTGACGAGACAAATGATGTCGGTGCAGTTTGAACAGTTTGTTCAATCATTGGTAGCACATTTTGATTGAGGGGATGCGGGGGCGTTAGGATCATAATATGTGAGTTGATCAATCTTGATAACGCGTCCTTCATGTGGGAACATCATGAGGCGGAACACAGATGAAGTGACGACTTTCATTTTGTACATATAGCTACGTCCAAGAAGGAGGTTGTAGTCAAGCTGGGCATTCATCACTTCGATGTCGATGAGAACCAATTTTCCGCCTAGTTCTACGGGTACGTTTGCTAAGAGGCCTTGTGGTTGAGTTGAGCGCCCGTCATGAGCTCGTAATGCTGTGGTGGATGGTTGTAAAGTGGGGGAGCCAAGTTTCTGCCACACAAGAGTGGACATGACGCAGGTTGAAGCTCCTTCATCGATGATGCATCGATGCACAACAAGGTTTCGAATGTTTATGGATACTTGGAAGGCCAAATTTGATGGCAATCTAGGTTCGGCTTGGTCTAAGTCAAAAGCCATCATATGTGTATCGTTAGGGTCTACTCCTACGATGGTGGATAGTAGTAGTTTTCGTTGTGCAGGGCATGTTTTCAATACCTCTAAAGCAGACATAGCAGCAGGGGATTGTGCTAAATCTTCCACAACGTTATAATTGGATGTTGCGCGAGCATTAGGATTGTTGTTAATCCTTTGCAAAGGGATGTGAGGGATTTTAGGTCCTCCGTCCAACGGCATATTTGGTATGCGTAGTGGTTGATCTGATGGAAGGGAGGTGGATGCGTCAGTGGGAGGAGTTTCTGGGGGTGGGTCATACTGATTTCTGCGAGTCTGGAGGTTGATGTCATTGGATGACATCATCAATAAATGGTGTTTGCCTGAATCCGTATGTTGATAATCAGTTGCGGCATAGGTGATTTGCTGCTGAGGTGTAGTAGATCCTTGTGGGGGATCCATTGGGCAAGCATTTATTACTCCCTGGTTTGGCAATGGGTTTTGCAATATCATGGGTTTCGGTTGATTAAGTGCAGCTGGCTGTCAAACGTGGCCCTGGCGTTGGGCATCGTCAGCCCAAAGCTTACATGCTTTTTCTAAATGGGGGCAGTTGTGAGTGTAGTGGCCATAGACTCCACATATAGAACATGGATGGTTTGTTCTCAGGTTATTGTTTTTCGCCTGTTTGGGAGGACGATCAGGATTTTGGTTGGGGGGAGCAGCATTGTTATTATTTGGAGGATTAGGTGGTGGTGGGAATATTTGTAGGCATGGGTGGCCATGTAGGGTTGTGCCTGATAGGATTGTTGGTTAACCTGGCTAGGTCTGGTAAGTTCAGACTAGTCATGTATGGTAAACTAGTAGATGGGTGTGGCGTAGTGACTGGGACATAACTGTTAATGGTGGCATTATGTAGTTGTCCAGTGGCCCCTAAGGGTATGCTAGGTATTGAAGGTATGTGTCCTCCAACCGTTGTGGTGTGGGATGGGCCAGTGCTCCCAAGTGCAACATGGGTTGTAGAGGGGTTAGGAATAGTGCCAGGAATTCCTAGGATCTGGGTTGTGGTAATGAGAGGGGGTGTGATCCCTATGTTGGGCATACCCATAATAGGTGGTGGTCCTGTGTTGGGCGTACCTAAAGGGGTAATGGCCCCTATATTAGGCATGCCTAAAGGGGTTGTTGTTACCATGGGTGGCAGTAGTAGTAGGGTTTGTCGATGTATCTCCAATAGCACTGGTGAAAAGGGGGTCGTATTGTGATCCATCCATGGGGTTGGTTGGTGATGTTTCAGTAGGGTGTTCGGATTCAGCCTCAGAATCAGATGTGAAGTGAGGCACGTCATAATCGGATGACTGTGTTCTATGCTGATGACGTGTCGAGTCAGGGGATAAGGCTCTACATCTATGACGTGTAGAGTCAAGTGTACCGAATTGAGGGGGTTCACCCTGAAAAATGACGGGATCTTCTTAAATTCTCAATGGTGAGAAATGTATAAAAATTCCAGTGGAGGGTGGTGATGTAAAAAACTCGAAACCCTAGTGCAACAATGAGTGCAAGAAGGGAGTGAAAAAATAATGGCTCCCAGGCCAACAACCAACCTCAAAAGCACTTATTATAACAGTTGTGCTATAATAAGTGGAGGGATCCAAAAACGTGGCCAGAATACCAAAAGTCAAACAGTTCCTAGAAAAAAGTGGTGCTCACTAGACCAAAGGTGGGTATTGTATCATGCAAACACCTAACTAGAAGTATTGTGAGTCAACAAATGATATTCTCTGCAAGGTGATGAAATCCAAGTCAGACAATATAAAGTATTGAATCAACGACTAGATATCCCCCTACCGGGAGGGACACCGGGTAGACAATCCTAAAGAATGGCAACTAGGATACCCCGTTCATGACACGTTCGGTTGGGTGAATCTGCAATTTTGTTCTATCGCCATTGTACCCCCATATGGGTGTACACCGAGAACTTTGAAAGTTATCCTTCGGTTACTAAATGGATTGCGGTATTCCACTCAGGCTTCCGGAACCAGTTTGGCTACTTCAACCCTCCTAAGGGAGAGGCCTTCCCGATAAATTGGTTGATAACCGTGTCAAAATTATAAGGGATTTTTGGGAACCTGAAAGACAACCACTATGTCACAGATGTAAATAATTGAGG
Organism: Larix kaempferi; assembly: GCA_027924585.1. NCBI lineage: Eukaryota > Viridiplantae > Streptophyta > Pinopsida > Pinales > Pinaceae > Larix > Larix kaempferi. Next base: position 1,865,211 of record BSBM01001820.1, read on the forward strand.
GGTGTTATTAGCACACCTATCCCCTCAATCCTACCTAACTACAAGATTCTTTTAAGTGCTCCCCAAGTGGGGTTAAAAATTTTGTTGAGTTAAGGTAGATTTTAAGGCTCAATTTAAATAGTGTGGCAGAGTGGGTGCATGTGTGATTATTTAACTGAAAATGATTTGCCTTGCTTGGGCGATTGATTACAAATGAAAAAATAAGACGTTTCCAGTTTGCAAAAAATAAAGGCGCTTTTTGAAATGTAAATGCTTGAAATTTTTTTTCAAAAATAATGGATTTTTGAAATAATTTGAAGGGAAGCAAATAACATAAATATTTCAAGAAATAAATGGATCTCTTAAAAAATATTGCTTGGGAAAACTATTGAGCAAATTAAAAGTGAAACCTGTGATCTAAAAATAATGTTGAAAATCTTTCTTTCACTTACTGAAAATTTTTTAAAAAGACTTTTTAATGGAGCATGTGTAAATAGAAAATAATTTGCTATGGCTGTAACAATGCAGAAAAAATAATGCTGGAAAATAAGCTAAATGGGCAAAAAATACAGCAAATTTTTTTCTAAAAAATTGGCCGAATTCAAAATAACAGCATCGCGAGTTTTAGGGCAAAAGCCATGATGTGTAGCGCAGGTTTCGGCCGCGAAGTCACGATGTGCAACGCGGGTAATGGCCGTGATGCGCATCATAGAAAATGGCCGCAAAGCCGCGATGTGCAGTGCGGAAAAAGGCCGCGAAGCCACTGCGTGGAAAAGTGCCACGAGGTCGCGATGAGTCACGCGACTGTTAGGCGAAAAACCGCAAGGCAAAAGCCAAAAAATGGACACCGAAAAACGAACCCGAAAAATGGAAATTTCAGGCTGTTAATAGGCTACAGAAAGGGTCAAGATCTAGAGCAGCAATGGATCTGCTGTCTAGTATGGCAGATCTGTAAATTAAAATGATTTAAAACTAACAAAAACTAAGATCTAAAACAAAAAACCAAGATCTAAGAATTCGAAGCCAGCGGAGTCGCCAAAAACTGTTGCTTAGTTTTGCAACCAAGCTTATGCAATGGGTACCTATCAACAATGTGATAGCAGTTTCAATATAAAAAGCAAAAACGATTATGAATTAAATCTAAATCTAAACTAACATGTGCATATAACAAATAAATCTAAAAACGATTCATAGAAAGAACAAGAAATAAAATAATGTTCTGTATTATCATACCTCAAATGGTGAGGATTTGTGGTGTTGAGCAGCTCCAAGGTTGAGATGCTCCAGGCTCCAATGGTCTCTTCTCCAAGATTGCTACAATGGTCAAGAACTCAAGAGAGATTTTGACAGCATGAGGATAGGATGATGGATAGATGGAAAGTGAGGAGCCCCTACCACCTTTTTATAGTTTTTGGTGGTGGGGAATACCATTATGGTTTTGAGGAAACCCATGGTATTGACCAACATGGTTTAGGTACCTTTTTCCCTCTTTTTTTCTTTTTTGAATATTTTGAATATTTTTATTCCCTTTTAATATTTTTGGGAATTATGGACCCTTTTTGAGGGTTTTTTTATGTTTTTTGAGGAAAAATATATCTTTTGAGGGGAAAAAGGGTGTATTATGGTCTTTTGGTGACCTTTTGATGGCTTTAGAGGCTTAAATGGTGGAAAAGTGGACAAATGGGTCATATGAATAAGGAAATGAGTTAGTGATCACTTTTTGGGTGTTAACAAGAAGGTTGTTGTTTTCTTTGTGTGTAGGTTTATTGAGTAGACATTGGAAATGGAAAGAAATCAACCAATTTGCCCACAAAACCTAAGGACCAAGGTTGTTAAAACAAATATTCTTCTTCACTTTCCATTTTGTTATTGTTTGTTATGAGAACTCTTGGCAACATTACATAGAAATCTATCTTTTGTTTGTTAGTGAGATGAATCCACTCACCATGGGACCTACTTAGCCATAGGTGGAAAATTCCCTTAAATAGAATTGGTAACTCCATTGGGGGGAGAATTCTTTCAATTCTCTCCTTCTTTGGGTTGTTTTTCCATAATTGTTTCTCGTAGGGGCCTTGTATTATTTATGAATCATGTCATTGGGTTGTTGTTTAGTTCTAGGAATTCTTATTTGTTTGATTGTTGTTGAATCAATTATTTTTCTTAGTTTACCTATCACTCACAATTGTTTTCAGACATAGTCACAAGCACTCATGGATTTTCTTTATTACAATCATGAGCACATTACGGTGTGTAAATGGTTAATCTTAACTTGGTAAATTAGTAATTGGATTAAATTGTATTTGGCCATTAGTGGCTTTACTATTGGTGGTTTACATCCATGGTATTTGGTAACCCGTCGTATTTTCCCATGGTATTAGCTTGTGACGAAGCATATTTAAAGGCTTGAAAAACTCCATTGTAAAATGGCTCATGTAGCTAGTGTTGGACGGATTGGCCATTGGTTGGTAACATTGGACAAGGGTAATAATAATTGTTATCCTCCACATTAAAAAAAATTGTAGAAACTTCGTACCTTGAAACTTCATAGAAAAACATTTGAGCGAAAATGCCAAGATGACTTATTTGAAAGAACCAAACCCTAGTATTAAAAATTCTTCATTTTCGCTCCAAGAAGAGTTATGATACCACTTGTAATATACTTAAACCCATAAATTCATAGAAAATATAGAAAACCACAAGATAGAATAGATAAAATAGATAGTTATGTTCACTTGCATATTTAAGGGGACAACCTCCAAGAGCAAAGCTCCAAATACATTGACAATTCTTCACTTACATTACATAACTTACTACTCTCTATATAGTGATTCAATAGCCAAAGTCCCAACTACTTGTGATCCTACTATTAATGAGGATCAACCACCTAGGGCCCTTTATTGAGTAAAGAAGGTAATTTCAAATTAATACACTACCCACTAACTAACTAATGGGCATTATGGCCTTGTACATTAATAAAGTAGTGGGGTTACGATAGGACCCTAATAGAGGGAGGTGCTCAACAACACTCTAAAGATCCACTTGAATATGTTCACCTCCATCTATGGAATATGTGGTTGGCATTGTACAAGGATGCTAAGCAGCTCCTAGAATCTATTGAAGCTTGCAATCCTAACAAGAGTGTGGAGATGATTAGAGGAGCATGGAAGAAATTTGCACAAAAGGTTGAGGAACTGGACAACAAAAATTGGACACTATCTTAGCCCAAGGTAACAACACCACTAGAAATTGATGGGGCCTATTACATCCATTGTGAAATATTTCAATGTCGCATAGGATAACCTATATAAGTTCACTAATGAAACTAAAGAGATCTACATGGAAATGTAGGATTGGGTTGGCCTATTAGCTTGCTACAACCAACCTTTCGTGGACTTGTGTGAAAAGATGAAGAAGATCAAGCCATCAACGACCCTTTGGCATAACATTCCAAATTTGTTCAGACTCAAGTTTTTGAAAACCAACTTGACACCTTGCATGAGGAACATGTGGAAAAAAGGGCATTGAGATGATTTTGGCCATCAATTCAATCTACATATTTGTAGTTGTACCAAATCAATTCATTTGTAGTTTCGATTGGAAAGGATAGATAAAAGGTAGCTAACCAAGATACATAGTGTGAAGGATCAATCCTTTATTTAGGTGCCTCCCTCCTCCTATGAAAATGGAATGATTAACTCATTCAGTTCAAATCTATCTATAGCCAATCCCTTCAACGTGTCCCTGAGTTGTCCCCTTCATTTGAAGTAGACAAAGGGAAGGAAGATATGGGTTGAATCGAGTGAAAGTCAATAGATGTAGTCAAGTCTTTTTGACCCATTCATTTTTGGATAATAGGTCAAGTATAAGTCTGGGTAGGTCAAAGCACAAGAACATAAAACAAAAACCAACATAAAGGAGGCATGAGGAAGATTGAAGAAACTGGTGAAAGTTGGAAACCAATGGTTATAGAAAATGGAATGTAATAAATGAATGAATTGTTCTTATCCATTTCTAAATTCCTTTACACAACCAATCTTATCAATTAATTTTTGTATAAAATCCCATTAAGGCTCTAGTAGAGAAGTTAGCAAGGGAGAAAGTAAGTAGACTAAAGAGAAGAAAATATGGGTACCATGGAAAAGGGGTTTTCTAGTATGATCGCTACCCTAGTACTAATGTAAAATTATCTAAATGAATAAATAAATAAGATATGTTAGGATCCCTATAAAAATTTCTTGCATGCATGTGTTTGTTAAAGATGATCTGATTTGAATGTATGCATCTTTTCTACTCTAGTTGTATTATGCATGATTCATGTTTGTTTATGTAATTGTTGATTTGGGATGAATTTGTTTACAATTTATGTTGGCCTCTGTTCAATATGAATATGTTCTATAATATATATGATGGATTCTTGTAATATGTTTAAAACACCTTGTTGTGCCTCCTTATGTTTCTAAGTCTCAACTACACTTCAAGTGAGTTTTTCTTTCCTTGTTGGGAAGGCTGAAAATGTCAATGCAACTAGTCTACAGTGGTTCCATTTTGCTGGAAAACCCTATAGAACCCTAGTATCAACATTTTTTCGCCAACAAGGATCATCCTACATATACCCCTATGTGGGAGAATAAGGTGAGATAGATCACCCTTGAGGAGATATTTCGGAAATGTCACTAATTTTTGCAAGGACACCGTAGCCATTCATCATGATAGAACCACTTAATGATTGATGTCAATGTATAAACGAGGTAGAATAGACCTATGTAATTAATATGGATTCTCCCAAATGCAAGAACTCACTTTTAGAATTCACATTGTTTGGAATAGGGAATCTATTTGGTTTATGACCCAACCATTGTTATAGTTTTTCAAATGAATTATGAAGAAATACAAAGGATCCACATGTAGCCATATCCTAAATGAATTAAGTGTTCCTACTCTAAGTGCTTCCTCCCCCTATTTACGGTAAGATTTGAATATGGAACAATTGTACTTCTACACTTATATTAATCAAATAGTTAATAAAGTAACAATGGAAAAGCACAATAAACTAGTCATTGATGAAGAATAGTCTATAATCATATACATGGATACAGTTCTATATTCATACGCTATATGTACATATGGCTAGGAAAATAGAAGTAATGAGACTACATCATCATTAATTAGAGAATAATTTGCATATTAAGAAGCATTCCCACAACAATTTTAATAATAGTAATCAAACATAAAGAAAATGTTCCATGCACATTATAGTATCAAAATTTTAATTCCTCCCTCAACAACTTGGCCATGAATGTATTTTCCTCATTAGTTTTCTAAAGTTGTTTACAAAAAATGTACTAGTCCCATTTTATTCCCTCTGAAAGCAACATGTATAGTTTTCTTACAAGTAATTGCTCCCTCCTCTAGGTCTTTTGGCCTTTTCAGGTCCATAATGAAAAATTATTGTTTTATATTTTGATAAAAACTAAATTGCCCCTTTATCTTTATCTTGGAAATATGGGGTCCAAACTTTATATGCGGCCAATAATCCTATAGAGTGTGGAAACTTAAATTTCTCAAAAATCCACCTCATACTTGATTAGCTCTCTAGAATTTGCCTCCGATCCTTTTGCAAGGTGTTAATAAACGGATAAATAAAATGTATTCCTTATGAAGGCGTTGATATATACTCCACCAACCTTGCCTTAGTCACTTTAGGTGAAATTTCTATAACTAGTCCTTCCATTAACTTGATAGTGTTATCTAAGTCTTCATTGCATTGTTGTACTAGTCTGGGTGCTTCTATTGCTACGAGGTGAATTCAATATCCAAATCTCTAACATTTTCATATCGAGTGGTACATGAAAATACTCTCGCATAATTTGTATGCATCAGGAATGCCATGTGGGTCACAAGGGGGGCCAACTAAGGCCCCCCTATCCGAGGATGGAGACCCCAATGAAAAAATTCCTAGACCTTTATAGTGTATTTTGGTTCCTTCCCAAACCATCATATGTATTGTATAAAATAAAAGTGACTCCTGGCATTGTATCACAATGGAAGAAAGCATTGTAAGTTTTTTCCAAGTAATAATAAAAGATTGAAGCTTCCATTTCCCTATAGTTTTACCTTCGCAAGTCAAGCTTTCCACTTAAATCTCATGTTCTATTGGTATTGTTGTTTTCTTCTATTTTTTTAATATTTTTCTAACATCTATTTCGCCCCCAAAAAATGCAAATAAAATCTATGGATTAATCATTTTCCTGCTTGGAATAGTTGAAGATATTTATTCCAAAATACCTCAGTATTATTTTCTAATTTTATGTAGGTTGACTTCCAATTTGCTAGTGTTAACATTGTGCAGTCAATCTCTTTCTTTGTCATTCTTGGAAATTCTTTAAAAGCATCATTTTATTCCTCTTACCATTTTATAATATTGTCAAACCAAATCGATATTCTTCCTATTGTTCCTTCTTCAATTTCAATCTCTCAAAAAACTAGTGAAGCTTAAAACCATGTTCCTATAAATCTATTAACTTTTTTAACAACATCATTTGTGTTGAATTTAATTCATCTACTACCTCCATAACATAAGCTTTGAACTCTTATAGGATGTATATCCATCTTGGTATTAGCTTAATTATGAATTCAGAGTAAGAAGAAAGAGAGCATTAGTTAGATTGTAAATTGGGTATTTAGAGTAAACTTGTAAAGAGAGCAATAGTTAGATTGCAACTAAAATGGAGCTAAACTCCCTGTGGATGTCGATTTGATGCAATATCCTTATATACATCAAGAGCTTCATGCAGTACACTCCCACAATTCCCACAATTTGAGGGTGATGCCCCTTCTTCTACAAGTTATCTTCACAAAATGCTGAACCTTTGTCCTTACATAATAGAGAAGCATACCAAAAAAAAAACTCTAAGAAAAAAAGGTAGAGTTTTATTACAAAAAAAACAAGATACCAAACACTCGTGCTCAAACGTTCTCATAGAGCATTCGAGAGGTCCTTATAGAGATTCCATCTCTTTGGCATGCTTTATAGTTTTCTATCTCGATTCTTCATTATCTAAACAATTTTAGTAGTTATAGCATAACTACTTAACTTGTGGTCGGTGAACACTTATGGGTTACAAGTTAAGTGCCATGAACAAGTTATCTGCTACTTGTTATCTATGCATCAACTAACTATTAACTTCTTTAGTTAAATGGGTTATTTGTCACTATCCATGCATGAGTTACGATCGGTGTTTTTTATATTTCCTTTTTTCTATAATTGTTTATTTCCAATTTTGAAGGGCACCCATAAAATCAATCTAAATAGTACATGTAATATCCTTGGGAAATATTTAACCCATATATTAACTCAAGTTCAAAATTTTAAATAATCTTTACTTGTTCATTTTTAATCAATTCACCGAATAGAGCAGGAAGTCAATGACGGGTAAGGAGACTTGAAACTGAGTTTGGTAAGATGAAATTTCAATTCTGGAATTTATATAGGACAATGTGCAGCAGCAACTTTGACAATGGAAAATTGGATCCTTTGTACAATGTACGAAGAACATTTATGTTTCGGACATCAGCTACCGTTGAAGCCTACCGCAATGCTTTCTGGGTACATCCGCATATACAAACAAGATCGGGAAAGATAATCAGGTTTTATGACAGTCCATGGGTTGCTGGTTATGTTCAGAATGATAAATTATCAGTCTTGGAAGAGTTTGCAGAGAATTGGGGCTTTTAGTCTCTTCCGGGATTGTGGAGCTAGTCTTTTTCAGAACTTCACAAACACTATCTAAAGGCCACTAAATTCTGCAAATGAGGGTTGTTATGGATACTGGGATGTGTCAAAGACCTGCTCCAACTGAAGGAATGACAGAAGAGTGAACAAAATGAATTTTATAGATAAAATGGCAAAAGTAGTCAAATTTAGGAATCAAACTAGCTAGTCTTGGATTTTGACATGGTAAACTGCATAAAAGAAATGTAAACTATGTTCTGATGATTATATTAGGTCTGATATTAATTATTATGGCCAATAAACATTCAATATAGAATTCAGAACAATTCTTTATCTTCTAGTGCTTGCTTTGCAAATAACAATGCCTCACAGGCTATTTTCTTCTTACATGAGCTAGTAGAACAAAGAAGAGAGGAGAGTATTACTGTGGATCTGCACTGGAAGTGTTTATCGGCCCATCTACTTGTTAGATGTCTGAACTTTCTTCAATATGAATGTAAAAACCTTCCATGAAAGTCATAACCTTCTGGTTCTCCTCTTCTAGGAAAATCACCTCCAATCTAGCAGTGGGAAGAGTAGAAGTTAGAGAAGATAGGGGGAACTTGATCTGCACTTGATATGCTGGAATGGAAAGCCTCTTATGTATGCAAATGACCATTGATTGGCCTCACAGAATATTCTGAGAACACCTTTCCATATTACTCTTCATCTTTGGTGTTTTCTCCTCAATCTTAACTACAAAACCCCTCCAATGGAAGCCTCTTCTCCAATCAGGCTATAGATATTCATTGCTGCTCAATAATGGATGTCACTGGCTGTAATACTGTCTTCTGCACCTGCATAACACTCATAGAAAAATCACAAGGCCTTGGGGCACATCTCCCAAGAGGAATTGTTGAGGCACATCACTCAACAATTGAGGAGCTCAGAGCTCTCAAACCAAAATTGCAAATGACAAAAGTTGTGAAATGGAGTTGGAATCCTTATTTTATAGAATTCATGTTGACATGTTGAGAAAGTTACTTGTCTTGGTGACCTGTGAGAATAGGTCACCCATGAGTGGACAAACTTTCCTTCCTTCACTCTCCTTTACTGAAATTGGCAAGTGTGCTTTAGGGAGCTTTTTTGAATGTTTCCATTTCTTTTCTGACCGTTTTTCTTCATCTTTCCACTTTCTTTACTTTCCTTTTTTCTTGCTTTTGTCTGATTTTTCCAGCTTTTGTCAATTTCCTTCTTGGTTCACCTTGCCAACTTTTCTCCATTAGATTCCTTAGCTTTTCTGAGAATTTGCTACTTAGGAAAGATTGGCCCACTTGACCAATTCGACTTTCCTAGTCCATTCACCAACCACTTGGCACATTTATTAGCAATAACCATTTAAATAAAATAGTACAACTCAGAAATAATTTAACTTAGCAATCAATTAATTATCCAATAATTAATTAACTATTATGGTGCAATGCCTCCAAAAATATCTCCATTAATTTAATGATAACTCCATTATTTTCTTAGATCCTTAGTTTGGGCATTAATATCTTCTGGGATCCCACCTCATCCATTTAATACCCAAATACAACCTTAGGCATCTTCCATATGATATTTTCCATACTTGCTCATCAATTAAATAATTATTTCCTAGGTGACTTAGGCCAAAATTACCCCATGGACCATAGCAAAAGTTTGGGGATATGATAGTCCTCCCTTCCCAAGATTGCTTGCCCTCAAGCAATGTTAGGATTCCACCAAGCTTTTGTTGCACCACTTTAATTTTATTTGTCCCCATCCACGAAACAATCTGAAAATTAAACTTGGGGCCTTCAAAAATATCTAAATAAAATGTAAGATGACTATGAAGAATAAACTGCACTATAAACTCTAACTGCACTAAATCATGAACAAAAATCTTAACCTCGTTAAGATAACTGAATAGAATTCCTGGATCCCACTGCTTCCTCTGCAAGGACCCAAACTTTTCTACCACCTCTAGGAAGTTGTCACTCCAAGGAATTCCTAGATCCCATTGTCCCTGATGAATACCATCCATCATCATTGTTACTTGTGACCACTTGTCACTCCAGAGTATGCTAAGATCCAACCACCCTACTGGAAGCGTGCTACTCCCAATGCAAAACTGATTAGCTATGAGACTTCCCCACCAAACATAGAAATTCCTGAGAGAATGCAAATCAGAGTGCATCTCTTGTGCATGTGTATTGGAGACATCTAATGGATACAAAATACATCTTTGTTGCTGCTCACAATTCAAGACAATGTCAGTTGTAACAAAAAATTTATTGCAGAAACAAGAGAACCTTTTACTTTCCAAGGTATTAATTGCAATGATGCCTCTACCCATCCAACCAATGGATGGATAAACACTTTTATTTGTTGAATCATATGGAATGTGATCAGCCATATGTATGTCCTCCTCAAATAAATAGATCGCGTGATCTCTATGGAACTCCACAGGTGCTCCCCTCTTCATCCAATGGCTCAACTCTTTGTCATTGATCCAAGGGTGCAAAACTCCATCAATTGACCCACACATTGAAGGTAAGTGTATATCTGATGCCTCCGGGTCAAAAGTGGTTGTACACATATGCATGGGCTGCCTCAACTGCTACGGGTTAAGGAACATGTCATAGGCCTCCCTTTTAGAATCCTCCTGCTCATCATGTGACACCAAGAGGAAGAATCCTTTTACCCAATTTTCATTCCCAAAAATTGTGTCTGAATTTGAAGTGGGGAATGAAGAATGGTGAGCCATGCTTCTGAACATTTCATCCACTGAAGTTGTGGATGTATCCTCTCCATTGATGGCTGAGCCATCTATGGTGTACTCATCTGGTTTTTCCTTGGAAGAGTGTCTTTCTTCAATGAACCTCTCAAGTTCATTCTAGAAAAGGTCATGTGCTTGTTTTTCATCAACTCTATCTGCACATTCCCCAAGCACATACCAAATAGATTGTTCCTCATGATCCATCAAATCACGAGGTTCCTCCCTTGGAACATGAAATAATTCAGCCATGTTATTATGACTTTGTGAAAGATGGGAGGTAAAAAATGATTCTGGCAGTTTCTCATTAAGCTGCTCAATCTGATTCTCAGATTCTTGACAAGCACCATGAGTACCAATTAGAGAATCCTGGGTGGTTTCCAACATATGAGTGAGCTTTCTGATCTCCTCATCATTCCTTATTACAACATTATAGTACACATTCACAAGCTCCATCAAGTGATTTCTATCAGAAATCAACTAAGAGAAATTTCCTTTTAGGCTTCCTACTGCTTCCCACATGTGCACAAAATTTTCAATAGAGGTTGCTCCTCCATTGATGCAATTCTCCAACAGTAGTGAGAGATCAAAGCATTAAGTTCATGGAGTTTTTTTAGTGCCTCCTTGATTTTTTCCTCACTCATTTTCAATGGTCCAATCAGGGAAAGAAGTTCTAGCCGGTGAACCTCCTCTTCTGCTTCTTGTAATTCATCCTTCTCCCAATGTTGAATTCTTACACTAGAAGGATCTTCTAATCCATCATTCTCACTGGAAGTGGCTGCCATCTTGGGCTGCAACAAAGGTATGCAAAAATTAGAATTGCAGCCATACCTTTGTGCCCAAATTTCCTCCTCATGTGGTGTTTTATGGCAGCATGCTTCTTTCCCAAATTCCTTGGTTCACACCCAGCTGATTTGGGCTTGTCTTCCACCTCAACCTGAAGTTCCAATGATGATTTCAGATCTTATTGATATTCTTCTTTTGGATCTAATCCAAAAGCTATCTCACCACCCTTAACCAAATCACCCTCCTTTGCAGTGATCTTGAAATCACCAACAAAGAAATCTGAATGTCTTGAAGTGGAATCTCTTTCCAAATTGTCCATAGCTTTGTCACTTTTTGCTTGGTATTTGGGTGCCTCTTCTTCTTTGGCATCCTCTTCTAATTGGCTCATTGCTTCTTCAACTTCATGGCTGCCACAATCATGCTGACTTATTCCTCCTTCATGCTCTTTTGAAGTTTGATCCCCCACTATGGATCCTTCTTCCATTCAGTCAACAATATCATGATTGGTTTTTGGGTCTTGCTTCTTCCTGGTTGTCTTAGGATGAAGATTCTTGGAGGATCTTCTTGAAGAGAATCCAAAAATTCTTGTGAAGTCACATGAATCCAATAAAGCTTCCATGTCTTTTATTAACTCTTCCATAGAGGGTTTCCCTTTGACGGTGGAACATGCAACTTTTTCCGGAAAATGGCTACCAAAATAACCATAGTCTCTTCTTCCAATCATGATCTCATGGGAGATGCTTTTGGAAGGTACTTCTTGGGAATTATCCTCCTCATACTGTCTGCAGTATTCTTCATACTGCTCATCATAATTATCATACTCTTCAAAAAAGTAATCTTCCTCCTCATACAACTCAAAGTTTGAATCTTCCATGACATGGAACTGATTCCACAACTACAATTTGAAAATAGTGTTGAGCTACTTTTCCACTAAGATTTACTTTCCACAAGCTGAGCCAAGGAAAGTGCTCTGATACCACTGTAATATCCTTGGGAAATATTTAACCCATATATTAACTCAAGTTCATAATTTTAAATAATCTTTACTTGTCCATTTTTAATCAATTCACCGAACAGAGCAGGAAATCAGTGACGGGTAAGGAGACTTGAAATTGAGTTTGGTAAGATGAAATTTCAATTCTGAAATTTATATGGGACAATGTGCAGCAGCAACTTTGACAATGGAAAATTGGATCCTTTATACAACGTACGAAGACCATTTATGTTTCGGACATCAGCTACCGCTGAAGCCTACCGCAATGCTTTCTGGGTACATCCGCATATACAAACAAGATCGGGAAAGATAATCAAATTTTATGATAGTCCACGGGTTGCTGGTTATGTTCAGAATGATAAATGATCAATCTTGGAAGAGTTTGTAGAGAATTGGGGCTTTTAGTCTCTTTCAGGATTGTGGAGCTAGTCTTTTTTCAGAACTTCACAAACACTATCTAAAGGCCCTTAAATTCTGGAAATGAGGGATTTTATGGATACTGGGATATGTCAAGGACCTACTCCAACTGACGGAATGACAAAAGAGTGGACATAATGAATTTTATAGATAAAATGGAAAACTAGTCAAATTTAGGCATCAAACTAGCTAGTCTTGGATTTTGACATGGTAAACTACTTAAAAGAAATGTAAACTCTGTTCTGATGATTATATTAGGTCTGATATTAATTATTATGGCCAATAAACATTCAATATAGAGTTCGGAACAATTCTTTTATCTTCTAGTGCTTGCTTTGCAAATAACAATGCCTCACAGGCTATTTTCTTCTTACATGAGCTAGTAGAACAAAGAAGAGATGAGAGTATTACTGTGGATCTGCATTGGAAGTATTTATCGGCCCATCTACTTGTTAGATGTCTGAACTTGCTGCAATCTGAATGTAAAGACCTTCCATGAAAGTCATAACCTTTTGGTTCTCCTCTTCTAGGAAAATCACCTCCAATCTAGCAGTGGGAAGAGTAGAAGTTAGAGAAGAGAGGGGGAACTCGATCTGCACTTGATATGCTGGAATGGACAGCCTCTTATGTTTTCAAATGACCATTGATTGGCCTCACAGAATATTCTGAGAACACCTTTCCATATTACTCTTCATCTTTGGTGTTTTCTACTCAATCTTAACTGCAAAACCCCTCCAATGGAAGCCTCTTCTCCAATCAGGCTATAGATCTTCACTGCTGCTCAATAATGGATGTCATTGGCTGTAATATTGTCTTCTGTACCTGCATAACACTCATAGAAAAATCACAAGGCCTTGGGGCACATCTCCCAAGAGGAATTGTTGAGGCACATCACTCAACAGTTGAGGAGCTCAGAGCTCTCAAACCAAAATTGCAACTGACAAAAGTTGTGAAATGGAGTTGGAATCCTTATTTTATAGAATTCATGTTGACATGTTGAGCAAGTTATTTGTCTTGGTGACCTGTGAAACTAGGTCACCCATGAGTGGACAAACTTTCCTTCCTTCACTCTCCTTTACTGAAATTGGCAAGTGCGCTTTAGGGAGCTTTTTTGGATGTTTCCATTTCTTTTCTGACTGCTTTTCTTCATCTTTCCACTTTCTTTATTTTCCTTTTTTCCTGCTTTTGTCTGATTTTTCCAGCTTTTGTCAGTTTCCTTCTTGGTTCACCTTGCCAACTTTTCTCCATTAGATTCCTTAGCTTTTCTAAGAATTTGCTACTTAGGAAAGATTGACCCACTTGACCAATTCGACTTTCCTAGTCCATTCACCAACCACTTGGCACATTTATTAGCAATAACCATTTAAATAAAATAGTACAACTCAGAAATAATTTAACTTAACAATTAATTAATTATCCAATAATTAATTAACTATTATGGTGCAATGCCTCCAAAAATATCTCCATTAATTTAATGATAACTCCATTACTTTCTTAGATCCTTAGTTTGGGCATTAATATCTTCCGGGAGCCCACCTCATCCATTTAATACCCAAATACAACCTTAGGCATCTTCCATATGATATTTTCCATACTTACTCATCAATTAAATAATTATTGCCTAGGTGACTTAGGCCAAAATTACCCCATGGACCATAGCAAAAATCTGGGGATATGACAATACACTTGTCTCATCCTCCTTCAATCTAGAAAAATTATAGATGGTAGTCCACCCCAAATTCTAAAATATACACACCTACCATTGTAATGAGATGACAAAAGTGAGCTAGAGTAATAAATATTTACAATTTTTAAAATCTTTACAAATTTTGGTGAAGGTCTAGAGATTCTAGAAATATTGTCCTCAATAAAACAAAATTGTGTTGTTTGCACAAAAAATATTGTGCTGTTTGCACATGCCTAAAAAAAAAATGTGTTGTTTGCACGAAATCCATGCATTCGTGGCATTGCGTCATCCAGTCATCTGCAATATAATCCTTTGAATAACTACGTTACTTAGATACTTTCTGCAATAGTCATCTGCAATATAATCCTTGGAAAACTGTTCCCACACATCTGTCATCTGGAAAGTTTTTCTAAAAAATAATATCATCTAACTTGTTCTTTGCTAAAAATAATATCATGTAAGATTCAACCAGCAGTAGCTATTGAGCATTTTAAATTATATACAAGAACATTTATCTGTCATTCTGAATTATATCACAATCTAGAGGAGGATATAAAGAAAAATATAGTCGAGCATTGTAACAATAATCTTTTTTCAACTGGAAGTATTTATAATCTCTTGAACTGAGCTACTTGAAGTGGCTTCATCCTACTTTAAGTAACATTTTTATTTCAACCATTTCCCTTTCCCTTCTAAGTGCATCAAGTAGGCTATTGGATTTTCCTGGAATATACTCAACTTCAAAATCATAATATTGTTTGCCACCGTGCATATCTGCCTCTGCAGAGTTGTGGTGATATTATCTTGCCCATAAACCATGTGAAAATTTTACTATCAGTCCTGATACTAATTTCTTCTGGTAAACTTGGAGAGAATGGAATTTTTCTATAAATTTGACTATAGCCAAGATTTCTCTTTCTACGGGCCAATAATTTTTCTCATTGGGCTTAAACTGGCCACTACCATACATAAATTTCTTTCGTGTTATTCCTTTGAACAAGCAAAATGGCATCGCAATTCTCTGATTATGCATCTCTGTTTGTAATATAAAGGGTCCATTTAAGCATGTTGTTAATGCAGGAAGATTTTGACATAAGTGGCTTGGACTTCATGCATTCTCTATTATATTTTTGTTTTTGTTTTTTTATCAATATGAGAGATGAATTTATGAATATAATTGATGCATATTAAAAATATTTGTCATTATTAAATATATGTTTTTTGTTTACTAAAAACTCTCACTTATGAGAGTGACCAAGCTAACGACAATGAACTTGTTCAACTAATGATATTACATAAAGAAATTGGACTATATTTTCTAGAACATGGGGTTGCAGATCTAAATTTTACCATCCTTCACTAAAACTCCCAAAAAATTCTAATACTTAAATAAAGAACTTAAACTTGAAGTTGTGAGCGTCTTTAAACAAACCAATACCATGAAGCTACACAAGTTTTGCAAACTTCTTCATATGTTGTACATGTTCTTGAACTGAAAAATAGTCATCAATATAATTTGCAATAAAATCATAGAAGTGTGAGAAAATTTTGTCCATTATCATCTGGAATTGGGTTGGTACATTCTTCAATCGGAATGGCATTACCAACCGTTCATAATGTCCCTCCAGTGCCCTGAATCCTATTTTGTGAATATCTATTTCTATTTCTTTTATTTTGACCTGAAAATAACCATTTTGCAATCAAATTCAGAGAATATTTGTCCTTTAACTTTCCTTTGAATTAAGTCATCCTTGTTGAATAAAGGCCATTTAATATCAATCATAACAGCATTAAGAAGAAACATAATTGTTGATCATGAGAGCATTAAGAAGAAATATAATTGCTGACCATTTTAGCTTTTCCTCTTTTAATTTCTGCATGATTCCATATTATAAATCATAAACATGGATATTGAGAAGAACAATGCTTGGTCAAACATTTATCAGATAACTCTTTAACCTGATGTCTTGCTTCTTTGTTATAATCCTTATTCAACATTATTTTCTTTGCTTTCCACCGGTTTATTATGCAATGTAGAAATCTCTACAAAGAAACAATATTTTCCCTTTTTTTATAGATATTCACCACAACACGCTTTCAATAGTCTTTTAATATTTACAAGCTCACAAGGATTCCAGTATAATGCCTGACCTTGAAATTCAAGAATCCATTTATGTGTTTGCCAATTTTGCTTCTTCTTTTCAGCAATTATTGCAAAATATGTTATTGATGGATTTATTTTTTACCACTTTACTTTTTGCTTTTTATAACTGCACCATGCTATCAATTCTTGGTAATGCAACCTTTCCAATTTTGTCCATTAAGAGATTGCCAAGTCCTATGTCATAGCCTTAATTACTTTGCTATACAAAAGTAGCCTATGTAATACCTAAGACAATGGGAATTTTTATTGCAAATTACTTCAAATACATTGTTCCATTCATTGTATTTACATGATATGCTTCTTTGATTCCTGCTTACTTTAGATTGGCTTCAATATTAGTAAAACTGAATTAGCTTTTCTAAACTTCTGTTTCTTTAATTCCTGCTTAGTTTAGATTTGTTTTAATATTAGTAAAACTGAATTAGCTTTTTTAAATTTCTGCTTGGCATCCTTATTTATGTTTATAAGAATAGTCAAATTTAGTTTTGTTATCATAGATTTTTGGATTTCTTAGCATCCTTTTCTATGTTTATAGGAATAGTCAAATTTAGTTTTGTTATCATAGCTTTTTGGAATTTTCGGAATTTTTATTAAGCATATTTGGATAATAAGGACTTAAGGTTTTAGGATGCTTTGAAGATCTATGTTTGTGTAATTTTAATTTCATGATTCTCTTCAATATTAGAATATGTAAATACTAATTATATATTCAGTTTGGATTCATTATAAAATAAATATTATAAGAAGGATGAGTTAACATACTACAATTTGTGTAACTACTACCTTCTACCTTTGACTTTTGATATTCTTTTGTTTCTCTTTCTGAATCATAGGCTTGATTCATCAAAAGATTAATGATCAAACCAACTTCATTTTGATTAATTTCTTGTTTTTTGCTTCATTAAATTGGGAAACCTTCTATGCATTATTATTTACATTTCCTATACAATCTTCATAATCCAAGTCATCTTCAAAGCATACTGTATAAATTTGCTTATTGTAATATAAACAATTATTAAATACTTTATCTAATCTTAATAAATCCTTTTGAACAACTAAGCTCATAGCTTATAGGTCAAATGAATATGAACAAACATTTGATTCGAATGATTCAAGTTCTCCTGAATCCCACCATTTTCTCCCATGGGAGTAAAAAAATTGAATACCAACAATCCATTCAATTAATGTGTGGTGTGCAAATAGAAAAATATTAAATATTGATATTCTCATTTATGTAAAATAAAACTACACCAAAAATCCAACATTAAATAGAATGGAATAATTAACAACAATATATATAAGATTTCCCTCAAAATAGAGTTGCTATCTTAACCACACTAACAAACTAGTAAGGGAACATCTCATCTACCCATTAAATATGAGACTTCATTGGAGATAATCTCTTTCACACCCATGTACATCTAACAACCTCCTAAATAATAGAAGCAACATACTTATGTAGAGCCTCTTTCCACCTCACAATAACCAAATACAATAATAATCTCAACATGATGAGAAATCACACAGTAAGCTAAGACAAGTAAGAGTTATAATTCCAACATTCTCATTAAGCCATCATGATGTAAAGTGGTAGAATGGACTTCATAGCTATTCAGGGAATCGATAAACTCCATAGAATGGTGGTATGTTGAGAGGCACCACCCAACGTTTGGCTTTATCCCATGTGATCATTAAAGCAATAATTCCTCCAAATCCAATCCCTGCTCCCAACCCCAATGCAACCAATGAGATTTTTTCATCCACATGACTCAACCATCCCTCTTTGTTGATGTTATTTTGTTTTTCTCTATTTTCACATGAATGTAATTGATTACATGTGATGTTGCATGATTGCAATTGATTACCTTCCTTGCATGGTCGGAGTGAATCACAACATAGACACTTATTTCTTTGAAATGAAGTAGCTGTGAAAGTATCTAATTGTGTTCCTCTTGGGATTCGTCCACATAGTTTGTTTATTGAAACATTCAAAACTGCTAATTTAGATAAGGCAGCCAGTTCCTCAGGGATCTTTCCACTCAAATTATTTTTGGACAAGTCCAATTGTTCTAGAGTAGATATCTTACTAAGAGATGCAGGCATTTTCCCTCCCAAATGGTTTCCAGATAAATTTAGTAATCGCAGACTACTCAACATTCCTATGCTGGTAGGAATTTCACCAATAAAGTCATTGTTTGACATGTCAAGAATAGTGTTGGTTTCCAACAAATATCGGAGGGAATACTCATGTGCTTTTATGACAATGTTGAAATCTGCATATAGGGTATTGCCACTAACTTGAGAAGACCCGAGGATTTTGAATCCCTGAAGTTTCCCAAGATTTGATGGTATTTGTCCATTGAATTTATTGTTGGAAAGCTCCAACACTTGCAACTTGGTGAGACGTGTGAGCGATTGAGGAATTCCACCATAAAACTTATTATAACCAACACTTAAAACTCTTAAGTGATCAAAAAATGAAATGTAATGAGGAAGCTGACCCGTCAATCCATTTTTCCGCACATCTAACAATTGAAGCTTGGTACAGTTAGCCAAAGATGTTGGTAGAGTCCCTGAAAAGTTATTAGAATAAGCAGAAAAAATTTCCAAAGACACTGGGAATTTTATGTCCAAATCTCCACTAAGTGAGTTATCTGACACCTTCAGCCTTTTTAAGAAAGCACAATTCCTTAAAGATTGAGGAATCTTTCCATTCAGCTTGTTGATGGACAATATCAATTGTTCTAGTGCCACACATTTACCGATACCATAAGGAATTGGTCCCTCAAGGAAGTTGCCTGACAAATCTAATCTCTGAAGCAAAACTAAACCAGTAATACTTTCAGGGATAGTGCCGGAAACACTAGTATTAAATATGCCCAAATAAATAAGGGCCTTTAGCTTACCAATGCTGTTCGGAATAGGTCCGCTCAAATTGTTTGCAAACAAATACAAAATTTTCAAGGACTGAAGCTTCCCTATGGCTTTTGGAATTGTCCCTGAAATATTATTGGTATCAAGATTAAGTTGTTCGAGCTTCTTCAAATTCGCAATACCATTACCTATTCTACCAGTAAGCAAATTTGTACCAAGATTGAGGAAGGTCAACTCACTCAATTTAGAAATGGCTTGAGGTATCCCACCAGTGAACCTATTTACACCCAGATTTAGGTAGGTCAACTGACTCAAATTGCCAATTGCTTCAGGTATGCTGCCATTCAAATTATTGGTATTCAGATGCAGTTGTTGAAGCATGGTCAAATTGGCAATGCCCTCGGCTATGGTGCCTTCCAATCCGGCATCAAGAAGGATTATGGCAACCACTCTGTGATCTATACACACAATTGTAAAGGACCAGCATATGTACTTTGAATTCTCAGTCGTCCATTCGAACAGCCTACCATATGGATCGATAAATCCCTTTTTCAAGGACAAAAGCGCCTCCATGTCCCTTACATCGAGAGAATACTCCCCCAGCTTTTCATATGGATCCTTGGAGACTGAGAATTGAGTTGTTGAATCCACCAAATGACGGGCTCGAACAGAAAGAATTCCACTTCCACCATCGTGATCGCCATGAATATTGGAAGAGTTACTAAAATGTCCGGCGTTGAGAGTATCCGCAACTATTGTGGTTTCCATGATGAGAAGAAAGCACAGAAGAATATGAATAACAGCAGCGTTATCCATTTTTCTATCCGCCAATGTCCTTCCGTTCTTCGCTATGATGTGTAAACGCACAGAGCCTCTCATATATAAAGCGAAGCACAGTAAGTTGAAAGGTGTGAACCCGAGAGATTGAAACAATGGGAAAAGGACCAACGGATACGATGAAGCTAATTGTATTTGGAATTTGATTGGCGATAATTTAGTCCAGTCCACAACACGTTTGAACTTTCAAAGTGGACCTGTTTTTGGAATTCAGTTGGTATAAATTTAGTTGAAATGTCCAAACGATTTAGACATTGAAAAGGACATAGTTGAACAAACAATTTAGTCATTGAAAAGGACAAACAATTTAGTCATTGAAAAGGACATAGTTGAAATGTCCAAACAATTTAGTCATTGAAAAGGACAAACAATTTAGTCATTGAAAAGGACATAGTTAAAATGTCGAAACAATTTAGTCATTGAACTAATAGCAAAGTAAACATATGAACTAGAAGCAAGGGTAGCAGGTTAAGTTGTTCATGCTGTCGTTGATTAAGTCGTTGAAGCAGAAGCTGGTTCAGTACCAGGTGTTCCAGATCGATACCCAGCACTATGTTAATTCAGTATAGTCTGTTGATGCACCAGTAGTTTTCGATGTCGAGAAAGCAGTTGATCTTGCAGAAGTTGATTGAAATGTAGAAGATGAATGCCCTTTTGAGTTGGACATAAAGATGAAGAAAGGTAAGGAAATTTAGTAATTTATTTAGTCATGGATAAGAACGTAGTCGGAATGTCCAAACATATCGTTACTTCAATATAAGGAAATTCAATAATTCTATTTACATTTTGGTTGATATTTATTGTGCTGGTTGTTTTAAGGATTATTATTGATTTAATATAACTAGTGTATCTTGATTTGAAATCTAATTAATTAATGTGGAAAAGATTTGTATTTTTATAAATTTGATCCTTTTCAATATATATAGAGTTCAGGTGGATTTACTCTAGTGATAATTATATATTATATTGTTGTTATTTCCATTATGGAATAGAACATTTAAATTCATAAAAGACATTGCATATTATATCTTTATACACATTTAATGTGCCAATTATTTCTCTATTCCTTGTGCATATAAGACTTCTAAGTAATTTGGTACAACACAATATAATAATCCAAGTAATATTGAAAACCTTAACAATTCATGCCACCTTCACATATCCTTCTCATGAGTGCTCTCTTTGTTCGGTACTCTTGGTTTATGTAAACAATTTATACCAATGTCAACATAAGAACATAACTTAGTGAGGTTGTACAATACATATATCATTTCAACGCATTGATTAATAATGCGTATTTTCATTTGCCAACAAATTGTCATATCCATTGTAGAAAATGTAATCTGTGTGCTATGATGTACATTTATGTTGCATATATACTAATGTGTCCATTGTAGAATCTGTAATCTGTGTGCTATGATGTACATTTATGTTGTATATATACTAATGTGGGTTTTTTCGTTTTCCAACTTGTCACCTCCACTTTAGTCAAACATGTATTCCTTAAACCATATAAATAATATATTAAATGAATAAATCAAAACAAACTACAAATGTGTTGCATGCCAAAGCCAACTTTACTGAAAATTTATGTGCAATAATGTTACATCAAGAGAATAAGGTTGTTAGGAATGTTATATTCTTTGCATGTACATCTACTAACAAAGTCGATAGCCGAATGGTATAAGTTGAATGGAGTTGGAGGTGATAGATGATGAAAGTTTGATTGGTTAACTGACTGGAATAGTTGTTTGGTCGAAGGAAAATCACTGATCGACATGAATTTGATGGAGCAATCGAAAGCTTAACATATTGATGCAGGAGCATCCTGCTCTTGTTCAAAGCTCTAGAGTTTGATCAGACCATGAGGTCTCGATATTTTCCCAAGAAGGCGTTTTCATAGTTTATATTAGAGTTCTAGAAGATTCTAGCTAAATGCTTAGTGTTAGTCAATGGATAAGTGATGTAACTGAAATTACACTTAGGTGGCAGAATTCGATGATGTCTCAATTAGTGAGTCATTTAAAGATAAGGTTGAGTTTCTATCTTGGGGGTTAGTTGAAATAATCTAGGAGTCTCTTAGTGTGTTGGAAACATTTTAGTTTTCCTTTATTGATGTAAGCCTACTGTCATTTGAAGAAGTTGGCCAAGAAAGATGTGAGTCAGGATAGGTAGATAGGTAGGAGGTAGAAGAATTTATGAGTTACAAATATTATGTACATAATTTGTTTAATGAAGTCTTGAGCGAGCCTCCATTTTTCCATGTGTGAATCCCTCTCTGCAATAGTGGGTTGTTCATATTATGTGAGAAAATGTATCAATGAAACTCATGACTTATTTTGCGAATCATTGATAAGTAACTTGCTTCGAAAGTAAATGAATTTATGTGTAGAAGTTGTGTGATACTCTATTAGGGAAAGACGCGATCAAACTAATGACATCTGAAGATGTCATTGATGGAAGCATTAAACTGATAATCTGCTTTGAGAATAAGGGAATTCTCTGTGAAGGAATTGAATGGAGCACTTTGTTTTGGAAACCATGGTCAACAATTGGAAATCTCAGCAAGGAAATCATAACCTTGGCATGATTAAAACCTAAGTTAAGTTGTTGCTGGAAAATATGTTAAAAGAACTGATGCATGAAATTTGGAAGTCTTATTGGATTGAATTATGGATTTAGGGTTTGCATTGAATTGTAAAGGAGGTACAATCAAAATTGCTAAGTACTGGTGTTTGAAAACGCCATTGGAAAAGTGATTTCGATATTTTTTTATAAATTGAGTTTTGTTTCTACTGTGAACTCTCTATCGGATGAGACCTTGATGCAGGAGGTGGAAATCTTTGCAAAGGGGTTGCATTGAAATATCTCAATCACTATTTGAAAATAGTGTCCAATGGAAATTAGTTGTAGGTTGGTATGGTATGGATTATTATAGCTAACCAGTTAAAGGAAACTATGGCTTTGCATTGTAAGACGTTATTTGTATTGTCAAAATTGGGAAATCACATTGGAGCATAGGAATATGAGGCTATAGAGAAGGAATTATCTTTTTGTGATTTAAATAACTACATAAGCAATTAACCTTTGGAGATTGCGTGGAAAGGTAAAAAGGTTGTTTATTTGACACTTCGTTAATTTTGGGCATCATTTTGGCAAAGAATGCGCCAACTTGTGGATAAACTAATGATGGAATCAGTCCATAAACAATTGTGCCCCTGCATATTTTGAGAACAGAGAATATATCTATGATGAATTAGACATATGGTTGATTAACCATTGTAGGTAATGAGATATTTGCAGGATTTTGGAGTGCACCTGCATTAATTGGTATCAGAGCTTGAAATATTCTTGTGTGTAGAAGAGAAGATGCAAATGAGAGGTTAAACAAGTAAAGTATACCCTGATCCTTGGTATGGAGACCATTGGTAAAAGTAATTAAAACCCTGTTTGTTTTCTTAATTCAAGAAATAGTGATTTGGTTCGATTGATTGGGCATTTTATTGATAAAGCGTGGTTTTAGTATAAGTCATTCCAATAATGTATTTCCAATTTTTGAAATGGTTGATGGCATGACAGTAACAATGAATCCAATTAATATGATCATCTTGGAATGCATGGGTTTGTGAGAGTATTTGCCACCGTTGAAGAACATTGAGACAGGGTATTAATAGTTCAGGTAGCTGGAAGAGAAACAATCTTTAGATCAGGTAGTTAAATGCTCATTGCAAAGATTGAGACAACCACAAGTTGGAAAGGGAAGAATAAAGTGTGATAGGAACTTGCAGATTGAGAGATACATCATTTGGGAATGATAGAGCCATTTCAAGGTAAGACTTCTGGATTTACCTACAGAAAGATAAACGTATAAGCGTACTTTATTCTTGATAAGTTTAAACTCCATATTTTGTTAGGTCGGAGGTTAAGGGAAGTGAGTACGACCATAAGTGGAAACATAGTCCATTTATGATGTGAATATAGAGTTTGTGGGTACATTGGAAGAATTATATGGGCACACAGTCAGGTTTTATATTGTAGGATTCAATTATTGAGAAATATCTGAGAATCCTACAATTGGGTTTCTTGTTAGTAGTTGTACGAATCTTGAAAATTTCCTGTAACCATATAATTTGAGAAGACTGTTGGGTGAGAGGTGGTAGATGGTAGCACTAATAGCCTACTAGCAAAGTTGAGTGCATCAAGTGGTAGAAAAGTTGATAGGACTTGAATCTAAATGAGGAAAGGACATTGAATTTCTTTGGGAAGAATTTCTACTTTGGAGGAAAGTAAAAATGAAGAAGAATCTCCTAGGAAGGAAATTACATTGGGTGAATGCAATAGGAAGGTAAAAACATCAAAGAATACTGTAATAGAAGCAACATATGTTCAAGTGATTGGACAATGAGGTAATGGTCTTTTGTTTCCAATTAGTTTGTAATTGTTGATTATAGTAGTAGTGGTAAAGTGTTTGCAATGTAGTGGAAATGACTAAGAACAAGTGCTAGTCCTTGAGGACGATGGAAAGAACCTATTCCAACTAAAGGTTGAAAAGAGATGGTGAGCAAGTTGAATGCAGAAGCCAGAAGAGAAAAGGGTGCTCAAGTGAATATTCCAGAGGAAGGAGTCAGTAGAAATACCAGAGGAAGACTAGGTATGGGAATAGCTTAGTATGGTATTTAGGGACAAGTTGATGGAGTTAGCTTGATGCAGTGGCTTTCCTACAACTCACAATGAGAAAGGAGAAGCTCATGGAAGGATGAAGATTGTGACGAATGATGGTCATAATAAGGGTTTAGAGAGAATTCATATAACATCAATTCAGGATGAAATTGATAGAGAAGTAGTTGAAATTAGATTATAGCTAGAAGTGATGAAGACACTACTATAGAGAAATGAAAAAGACCATGGTTATGGGTGGAATCTTCAAAATAGGGTCAAATGGAATTTGTTGCGGGAGAGACTGAAACAAAGGAAAATTGCTCAATTGAAAGAAGAGCTCAGTAGAGTTGAGCTACAACAAAAGACAATTGTTGAAGAATAATTTATTTGCAAACCAGAGAAAGGACCAATCATTGGAGAGAGTGATGAAGATGATGTAGTAGGGTCTGCAGAAGATCTTTTGAACTACTTGAACAGTTCAAATCAACAAGAAAGCTTCATGTTTGAAACATCAAATGAATCCACAAAACCTTATGTTTTTTAAACTATTAATTTTTTGTATAGTTGCAGGTCATGAAAATGATAAAGATAGAGAACTATTTACAACTGTCATAAAGGAGGTTATTATTTTTCCTTGTGAAGGAAAACTACATTCAATGAATTACATTGTTGGAATATAGTTGGATAGTGTAGTAGGCAAGAGAAATCGGATATGTGAAGATGACCATGCACATGATAGAGAAGATGAGAAGCAACATTCAGATGATATGCTCATACACTTTGATGAAGAAGTGAAACTTTGGGAAGAGATGTATGAGATAGGAAAGTTTTTAGTTGAGTATATATTTACAGATCATGAAGATGTTGGACTTAGCAAAGAAACTGTCACAATGGGTGAATAGAACTAGAAGTCTATTATGAAGAAGGAATAGGTAACTTTATCTCATGAATTTGATCAGAATCAAGAGCACCTTCAGTTGAGTAACACAGAGATTGAGGGGAAGGAGCAATAACTTGTCTTAAAATCGAACAATACAGAATTGAGCCATTGAGATATCTTAGAATATAGAGAAATTGAAAAACAACACTCAGATAAAGTGCCAATAGATTTTGAAGAAGAACAAAGACTACTGAAAGAATGGATAGCAAATCCCAGAAATGAAGAATTCTGCACAAGGGATGCAAGGAGGAAACATGAAGAGGAAGAGAATATTGAAGCATATAAAACTAATCACTTTTGTGTTTGTGTAGATACAGAAGAAGGTAAGATGAGAAAAGATGAGGCAAGTTTGCTTCATGGAAGTGAAATCATATTTCATTTTCAGCAAAAGCATACAGAGCATGAAATTGATTTGAAAGACACTAAGGGAAATATAGAACAGAGCCAACATGCTAGGAAGGGTGATTTTATAATAAACAACAATGGAGGAGATCAAGCAATCATTTTTGTGATTGTAGGTAAATTACAAGAAGCTAATGTGGATAAAAATTGCTATACCAAATTCATTTTATGCGCAAAAGATGAAAGACCATCTTTCATAGAGATGCCTTGGAGAAGAAGTTCAAGCGCTTTAAACATTTTTGAAAAGACGTGTAGTGATAAATAATGGAAACATAGAAATTATGAAAGTAGTTAAATGGAAATTGAGGCCATAAAATTGCCAAATTAAAAAATTCAGTTATAAGTGAGTAGAGCCAGTAGCATGTGTCAACAATAAGACAGACTGGACATGGAGATTGAAGAGATAAGAATGTTAATGGTGAAGGTGTCTCATAGGAGGCATACTAAAGTGTGGAAAAATATCAACATCATAGTAAAGTTAATTATGCAAGTTTGCATTAGCAAGGAAAATGGGGCATTGTAGTACAAGGTTTGGAAACCTGGAATATTGAAAATGACAGTAGTATGAAGAAACAAATGATCAACTACAATTTAATGTCTGGGATCCTGGAGGTTTCAATTCATCAAGAGCTTATGACCAGGAGGTCATATTTTCGTTCTACCGTGGGAGTCTAATGCAAGAGCATCATGCTCTTGTTCAAAGCTCTAGAGTTTGATCAGACCATGAGGTCTTGATATTTTTCTAATAAGGGTTTTTCATTGTAAAGTTTTCATTGTTTACGTTAGAGTTCTAGAATATTCTAGCTAAATGCCTAGTGTTAGTCAAGGGATAAGTTATGTAATTGAAATTACACTTAGGTGGCAAAAATCGACAATGTATCAATTGGTGAGTCATTTAAAGATCAGGGTGAGTTTCTATATTGGGGGTTAGTTGCAATCATCTAGGAGTCTGTTAGTGTGTTGGAAACATTTTAGTTTTACTTTATTAATGTAATCCTATGGGAATTTGAAGAGAGAGGTGGCCAAGAAAGAGGTGAATCAGGACAGGTAGAGAGGTAGAGGTAGAACAATTTATGAGTTACAGATATTATGTACAGAATTTGTTTAATGAATCCTTGAGCGTTCAAGCCTCCATTGTTCGATGTGTGAATCCCTCTCTGCAATAGTGGGTTGTTCATATTATGTGAGAAAATGTGTGAATGAAACCCGTGTCTTATTCTGTGAATCATTGATGAGTAACTTGCTTCGAAAATAAACGAATTTCCGTGTAAAAGTTGTGTGATACTCTGTGATGGCAAGACGAGATCAGACTAATGAAATCTAAAGATGTCATTGATGGAAGTGTTAAAATGAAAATATACTTTGAGAATAAGGGAATTGTCTATGAAGGAATTGAATGGAGCACTTTGTTTTGGAAATTGTGGTCAACAATTGGAAATATCAACAAGCAAATCGTAACCTTAGCATGATTAAAACCTAATTTAAGTTGCTACTGGAAAATATGTTAAAATGACTGATGCATGAAATTTGGAAGTCTTATTTGATTGAATTTTGGATTTAGGGTCTGCATTGAATTGTAATGGAGACACAATCAAAATTGGTAAGCACTGGTGTTTGAAAACGCCATTGGAAAAGTGATTTCGATACTTTTTATAAATTGAGTTTTGTTTCTTTTGTGAACTCTCCGTTGGATCAGACCTTGATGCAGGAGGTGTCAATCTATCGAAATATTAGTAAAGGGGTTGCATTGAACTCTATCAATCCCTATTTGAAAATAATGTTAAATGTAAATTAGATGTAGGTTGTTATGGTATGGATTATTATAGCCAACTAGTTAAAGGAAATCGTGGCTTTGCATTGTAAGAAATTATTTGTATTGTCAAAATTCGGAAATCGCATTGTAACAGAGGAATACAAGGCTATAGAGAGGGAATTATCTTTTGTGATTCAAATTATTGCAGAAGAAATCGACCTTTGGAGATTGCATTGAAAGGTAAAAATATTGATTATTTGACACTTTGTTAATTCTAGGCATCAATTTGGCAAAGAATGCGACAACTTGTGAACAAACTAATGATCACATCAGCCCATAAACAAGTGCGCCCATGCATCGTTTGAGAACAAAGAATAGATCTATGGTGAACCAGACATATGGTTGATTAACCATTGCAGGTAATAATATATTTGCAGGATATTGGAGTGGGCCTTCATCACGTAGAATCAAACAAGGTTGATCCAATTATGTCGATTGTAACAGAATAAACAAAGGTGGTTAGGAAGTTATGGATTGTCATTAATGAGCAGTTGGTTGTATTGTATCTATAAATAAGATGTAATATCCCTCACTCTAACCTTAGGCTATTTTTCCAGCTATTTAAATATTACAGTGTGTGTTTATCTACTGTGGATCTCAAGGCCAAGTCCCCACTAGTGGGTGATTAGGTTTAATTGCATAGGAAAGTAGTTGATAATCCATGTGTTGTTAAGCCATGAGATAATTGTAAATGATGCAAATAATACTATGTAAGAAAAAACCAAGGGCTGGATATGGTTGCAACAAAATGAGGGGGAACTATGTATCCACTAGGGTGGTGGAGGGGGTGTGGGATGGAAACCTAGGTTTCCATTTGTCACCCTGATAACCCTTAGACTGTCTTGATCACCTAGCTTGATTTTTGTATTGACAGATGAATATAAGCTAGAAAATAACAATTTATTACATGTCATACGATTGTTGCAGCCACTGTCCAACAACCATACATCTGAGTGATACTCTTCTTCAATTACTTGGCATGAGAGGAACATGACTTCTGATGAGCCTTCTTCAACATTGGAGACATGGGATTTGCCACTGTTTTGGTCTACCTGCTTCTTTCTGCAGTCTCGTTCATAATGGCCATACTTCTTGCAATAGTTGCACTGAATGTTGGACATATTAGTCCATCTCTTGCCTCTTCCCCTCTGACTTTGAGAGTTGTGAGAGTGATCTGAGTGATTTGAATGCTCATGAGTGGTTCTATCCTCTGTAGAATGAGAACCTCTTCCTCTTCTTCCTCGTCCTCTACCTCCTTTCCCTCGACCTCTGTTGAGGGAAGCTTGAGTGTTGAATGCATTTGTCAAAGACTCTTCTTCTTGATTGAGTCGAGCTTCATGGGACAGAAGGGACCTCGTTAACTCTTCTAGGGTATAATTGGATAGATATTTAGCTTCTTCTATAGCAGTAACAACCATGGCAAACTTCTTAGTGAGACATTTGAGAATCTTTTGGACAACAACTTTTTGTTCCAAAGCTTTTCCATAGGTTTAGAATTGAGTCACAATGTCTAAAACCCGATTCATAAACTAATATACAGTTTCTGTTTCGTTCATTTTAAGGATTTCAAACTGAAGTTGAAGAGTTTGGATTCTTACCATTTTGACTTTGTCTATGCCTTTGTATGCGGATGCAAGGAAATTCTAGGCTTGATGCGCGATGGTGGCTCCTGAGATCCGTGAGAATTGGACTCCTCGATGAAACTCTAGATTAGCCATTTTGCAGTAAGATTTCTTTCTTGACGAGCTTCAAGGGAATTCTTCTGAGCATTAGACATAGCGGCCATAGAGGTTGTATCCAGTTCTGTGAACTCATTTTCAACCATATCCCAAATTTTCTTGAGTTGAAGAAACATCTGCATCTTGATTGACCAAAATTCATAGTTGGAGCCGGTCAACATTGGTTTGGATATCTACTTCAGATTTGAGTTGCTTGAACTAGTAGTAGCTATCCTTTTATGTTTATCTACTCGATTAGACTAGTTCTAGAGATTTGATAAAGGATATGGTCCTTTAACACAATGAAAGAACTTGTAGAGCTAGCACAATGCGACACAGGGCACGTTGGGCAAAAACAGTGTAAGTGAACAGTGCTTTCCGCGCTTTGGATTAACAACAAGTGCGTCGGTGTCGCGCTTCTTCTGAGCAAAGAGTGCGTCGTCCAAACACTTTTCCTTAACAATAGGTGCGTCGATGGAAAGGTGCCGCAGTTATTAATAGGGACTGTAAGATACCAAAAGTATATTACAACTAATAATTTATTATCTATTAATTTAGTTATTATTAATATATGTAAATGTCGGCATTGTAAGGACACATGATTTAATAGTGTCTCTTCATATCTATAAAACCGCACTAATTCAATGTAATATTCATCAATTCAAATATAAATAAATATATATTATCAAATATCACAATAATGTAAAGATGAATCCTTACAAGTGATATCAGAGCTTTAAGCTCTTGGCACTCACACTCAGCTCCTCTGGTTCATCTTCTCCACCCAACTGATCATCTCCACTTCCGCTGCTCCCATCTATTCCCTTCCACACTTCGTGCACTCCTTTCCACATTTTTCTCTCCCACACTTCCCAAAACTCCCTCACACGTTCACTCTCCATCTCCATCTCCATCCATCCACGCCCTCCACGTTGCTGCATTCTAACCTGCACCGCTCCTCCATCCACGTCCATCTCTTCTATCCCATCTCCGATCCCCCGCAGAGCTTACTCCCACTACTCCTCTACCCCCAAACTCACGCCCATCTCTTCTATCCCATCTCCAGTCCCTCTTTCTCCCAACCACCGCTCTCCTCCTCGTCGCCGCTCTACATCCCTGCTGCGTCCACCCCTCCCTCCGTGTTCATACTCTTCCATCCCCCACACAAACCACCACTCGCCACCCTCTTGCATCCATGGTATTTGGTAACCAGGGATAATTTTAAGGACCCATACTTATTTAAAAGTGTATAAACCTTGGCGAATCTTACCAATTCTCAAAATGTCAACTATAAAATATTTGGTGATATGTTTATAAAATTATTTCAATTTATAAGGATTTTATATAGTTTATATTATATTTTGGCGATTTTTAGAGTGAAAAATGTTTACACCATAAAAATTGGGCGAAATGGGGCTTCAAAAAATGCAAATTGGCGAATCGTTTTTTGGAAAAAAACATTGAAAAATAGCCCATGGGTTAAATTTCGCCCCTAAAATTATCCTTGTTGGTAACCCATCGTATTTTCCCATGGTATTAGCTTGTGACGAATCATATTTAAAGGCTTGAAAAACTCCATTGTAAAATGGCTCATGTAGCCAGTGTTGGACGGATTGGCCATCGCTTGGTCAGATTGGACAAGGGTAATAATAATTGTTATCCTCCACATTAAAAAACATCGTAGAAACTTCGTACCTTGAAACTTCATAGAAAAACATTTTAGCAAAAATGCCAAGATGACTCATTTGAAAGATCCAAACCCTAGTATTAAAAATTCTTCATTTTCGCTCCAAGAAGAGTTATGATACCACTTGTAATATACTTAAACCCATAAATTCATAGAAAATATAGAAAACCACAAGATAGAATAGATAAAATAGATAGTTATGTTCACTTGCATATTCAAGGGACAACCTCCAAGAGCAAAGCTCCAAATACATTGACAATTCTTCACTTACATTACATAACTTACTATTCTCTATATAGTGATTCAATAGCCAAAGTCTTAACTACTTGTGATCCTACTATTAATGAGGATCAACCACCTAAGGCCCTTTATTGAGTAAAGAAGGTCATTTCAAATTAATACACTACTCACTAGCTAACTAATGTGCATTATGGCCTTGTACATTAATAAAGTAGTGGGGTTACGATAGGACCCTAATAGAGGGAGGTGCTCAACAACACTCTAAAGATCCACTTGAATATGTTCACCTCCATCTATGGAATATGTGGTTGGCAATGTACAAGGAGGCTAAGCAACTCCTATAATATATTGAAGATTGAAATCCTAACAAGAGTGTGGAGATGATTAGAGGGGCATGGAAGAAAATTGCACAAAAGGTTGAGTAACTGGACAACAAAAAATGGACACTATCTTAGCCCAAGGTAAGCAACACCACTAGAAATTGATGGGGCCTATTCCATCCATTGTGAAATATTTCAATGTTGGATAGGATAACCTATAGAAGGACACTGATGAAACTAAAGAGATCTACATGGAAATGTAGGATTGGGTTTTCCTGTTAGCTTGCTACAACCAACCTTTCGTAGACTTGTGCAAAAAATATTAAGAGGCCTAATGAAGAAGATCAAGCCATCAACAACCCTTTGGCATAACATTCCAAGTTTGTTGAGATTAAAGTTATTGAAAACCAACTTGACACCTTGCATGAGGCACATGTGGAAAAAAGGGCATTGAGATAATTTTGTCCATCAATGCAATCTACATATTTGTAGTTGTACCAAATCAATTCATTTGTAGTTTCGATTGGAAGGGATAGATAAAAAGTAGCTAACCAAGATACATAGTGTGAAGGATCAATCCTTTATTTAGGTGCCTCCCTCCTCGTATGAAAATGGAATGATTAATTCATTCAGCTCAAATATATCTATAGCAAATCCCTTCATCTTGTCCCTGAGTTGCCCCCTTCATTTCAAGTAGACAAAGGGAAGGAACATATGGGTTGAATCGAGGGAAAGTCAATAGAGGTAGTCAAGTCTTGTTGGCCCATTCATTTTTGGATAATAGGTCAAGTATAAGTATGGGTAGGTCAAAGCACAAGAACATAGAACAAAAACCAACATAAAGGATGCATGAGGAAGATTGAAGAAAGTGGTGAAAGATGGAAACCAATGGTTATAGAAAATGGAATGTAATAAATGAATGAATTGTTCTTATCCATTTCTAAATTCCTTTACACAGCCAATCTTATCAATTAATTTTTGTATGAAATCCCATTAAGGCTCTAGTAGGGAAGTTAGCAAGGGAGAAAGTAAGCAGACTAAAGAGAAGAAAATATGGGTACCATGGAAAAGGGGTTTTTCTAGTATGATCGCTACCCTAGTATTGATGTAAAATTATCTAAATGAATAAATAAATAAGATATGTTAGGATCCCTATAAAAATTTCTTGCATGCATGTGTTTGTTAAAGATGATCTGATTTGAATGTATGCATCTTTTCTACTCTAGTTGTATTATGCTTGATTCATGTTTGTTTATGTAATTGTTGATTTGGGATGAATGTGTTTACAATTTTTTTTTGCCTCTGTTCAATATGAATATGTTCTATAATATATATGATGGATGTTTGTAATATTTTTAAAACACCGTGTTGTGCCTCCTTATGTTTCTAAGTCTCAACTGCACTTCAAGTGAGTTTTTGTTTCCTTGTTGGAAAGGCTGAAAATGTCAATGTAACTAGTATACAGTGGTTCCATTTTGTTGGAAAACCCTATAGAACCCTAGTATCAACATTTTTCGCCAACAAGGATCATCCTACATATACCCGTATGTGGGAGAATGAGGTGAGATAGACCACCCTTGAGGAGATATTTCGGCAATGTCACTAGTTTTGCAAGGACACCCTAGCCATTCATCATGATAGCACCACTTAACGATTGAGGTCAAAGTATAAACGAGGTAGAATGGACCTATGTAATTAATATGGATTCTCCCCAATGTAATAACTCACTTAGAATTCACATTTTTTGGAATAGGGAATCTATTTGGTTTATGACCCAACCATTGTTATAGTTTTTCAAATGAATTATGAAGAAATACAAAGGATTCACATGTAGCCATATCCTAAATGAATTAAGTGTTCCTACTCTAAGTGCTTCCTACCCCTATTTATGGTAAGAGTTGAATATGGAACCAATTGTACTTCTACAATTATATTGATCAAATAGCTAATAAAGTAACAATGGAAAAGAACAATAAACTAGTAATTGATGAAGAATAGTCTATAATCATATACGTGGATACAATTCTATATTCATAGGCTATATACATATGGCTAGGAAAATAGAAGTAATGAGACTACATCATTAATTAGAGAATAGTTTGCATATTAAGAAGCATTCCCACAACAATTTTAATAATAGTAATCAAACATAAAGAAAAGGTTCCATGCACATTTTAGTATCAAACTTTTAATTCCTCCCTCAACAACTTGGCCATCAATGGATTTTCCTCATTAGTTTTCTAAAGTTGTTTACAAAAAATGTACTAGTCCCATTTTCTTCCCTCTGAAAGCAGCATGCATAGTTTTCTTACAAGTAACTGCTCCCTCCTCTAGGTCTTTTGGCCTTTTTAGGTCCATGATGAAAAATTATTGTTTTATATTTTGATAAAAACTAAATTCTCCCTTTATCTTTATCTTGGAAATATGGGTTCCAAACTTTATATGTTGTCAATACTCCTATAGAGTGTGGAAACTTAAATTTCTCAAAAATCCACCTCAAACTTGATTATCTCTCTAGACTCTGCCTCCGATCCTTTTGCAAGGTGTTAATAAACAAATAAATACAATTTATTCCTTTTGAGGGCGTTGATATATACTCCACCAATCTTGCCTTACTCACTTTAGGTGAAATTTATATAACTAGTCCTTCCATTAACTTGATAGTGTTATCTAAGTCTTCATTGCATTGTTGTACTAGTCTCGGTGCTTCTATTGCTACGAGGTGAAGTCAATATCCAAATCTCTAAAATTTTCCTCTAGAGTGGTAAATAGGGAAACTTTTAGGGGCGAAATTTTGCCAATTGGCTATTTTTTGGGCATTTTTTCAAAAAATAAATTCTCTATTTGGTCATTTTAAGTTTCTAATATCTCCTATATTTACATCAAATATGTTTTTGATCATAATATTCGCTAAAATTTACAAGTTTCAATGGTAAAATGTATGTTTCATATTTAATATTCGCCTACCAATCTATATTTATGTTTTTTTCAATCCAAAATAATCCCCTAGAATACTACACTTAAGCATACTTTTAAAATCCTTAAAAAATACCCTGGTGGTAAATGAAAATACTCTCGCATGATTTGTATGCATCAGGAATTCCATGTGGGTCGCAAGAGGGGACAACTAAGGCCCCCCTATCCAAGGATGCGAAGGTGGAGACCCCAATGAAAAAATTCCTAGACCTTTATAGTGTATCTTGGTTCCTTCCCAAACCATCATATGTATTGTATAAAATAAAAGTGACTTCTGGCATGGTATCACAATAGAAGAAAGCATTGTAAGTTTTTTCCAAGTAATAATAAAAGATTGAAGCTTCCATTTCCCTATAGATTTACCTTCGCAGGTCAAGCTTTCCACTTAAATCTCATGTTCTATTGTTATTGTTGCTTTCTTCTTGTTTTTAATATTTTTCTAACATCTATTTCACCCCTAAAAAATGCAAATAAAATCTATGGATTAATCGTTTTCCTGCTTGGAATAGTTGAAGATATTTATTCCAAAATACCTTAGTATTATTTTCTAATTTTATGTAGGTTGACTTCCAATTTGCTAGTGTTAACATTGTGCAGTCAATCTCTTTCTTTGTCATTCTTGGAAAGTCTTTAAAAGCATCATTTTCTTCCTCTTACCATTTTATAATATTGTCAAACCAAATCGATTTCCTTCCTAATATTCCTTCTTTAGTTTCAATCTCTCAAAAAACTAGTGAAGCTGAAAACCATGTTCCTATAAATCTATTAACTTTTTTAACAACATCATTTGTGTTGAATTTAATTCATCTACTACCTCCATAACACAAGCATTGAACTCTTATAGGATGTATATCCATCTTGTTATTAGTTTAATTATAAATTCAGAGTAAGAAGAAAGAGAGCATTAGTTAGATTGTAAATTGGGTATTTAGAGTAAGTGCAAAGAGAGCAATAGTTAGATTGCAACTGAAATGGAGCTAAACTCCCTATGGATGTCGATTTGATGCAATATCCTTATATACCGCAAGAGCTTCATGTAGTACACTCCCACAATTTGAGGGTGATGCCCCTTCTTCTACAAGTTGTCTTCACAAAATGCTGAACCTTTGTCCTTACATAATAGAGGAAGATACAGAAAAAAAATCTAAGAAAAAAAGCTAGAGTTTTATTTAAAAAAAACAAGATACCAAACACTCGTGCTCAAATGTTCTCATAGAGCTTACAATTGAGTTCTGTACTCGTGCTCAAATGTTGTCATAGAGCTTACAATTGAATTTTGTACTCGTGCTCAAATGTTCTCAAAGCTGAGAGGAGCATCCTTTTTATAACTCTTGGAGTTGAGGCAGCGAGGAGAAGTTTCGAGAGGTCCTTATAGAGATTTCATCTCTATGGCATGTTCTATAGTTTTCTATCTCGATTCTTCATTATCTAAACAATTTTACTAGCATAACTACTTAACTTGTGGTCGGTGAACACCTATAGGTTACAAGTTAAGTGCCATGAACAAGTTATTGGATACTTGTTCTCCATGCTTAGTTGCAATCACCTGTTGTCTATGACTCTATGCATCAACTACCTATTATCTTCTTTAGTTAAATGGGTTATTTGTCACTATCCATGCTTGAGTTACGAGTTATCCATGCATCGGTGTTTTTTATATTTCCTTTTTTCTATAATTGTTTGTTTCCAATTTTGAAGGAGGCCTATAAAATCAATCTAAATAGTACACTTGTCTCAGCCTCCTTCAATCTAGGAAAATCATAGATGGTAGTCCACCCCAAATTCTAAAATATAAACACCTATCATTGTAATGAGATGACAAAAGTGAGCTAAAGTAATAAATATTTACAAATTTTAGTGAAGGTATAGAGATTCTAGAAATATTGTCCTCACAAAAAAAATAGTGCTGTTTGCACATGCCACACAAAAAAATGCGTTGTTTGCACGAAATCCATGCATTCTTGGCATTGCGTCATCCAGTCATCTATTTGTTGTTGACAATCTGTCTCTGTGATTGGGTCTTGTTCAACTCGGATGTTAGGCAGTAGCTTTTCTTCATCAATAATTTTTTTAATTAATTTGAATAACTACGTTAGGTAGATACTTTCTCCAATAGTCATCTGCAATACAATCCTTGGAAAACTGTTCCCACACATCTGTTATCTGGAAAGTTTTTCTAAAAAATAATATCTTCTAACTTGTTCTTTGCTAAAAACATGTAAGATTCAACTAGCAGTAGCTATTGAGCATTTTAAATTATATACAAGAACATTTATCTGTCATGCTGAATTATATCAAAATCTAGAGGAGGATATAAAGAAAAATATAGTCGAGCATTGTAACAATAATCTTTTTTCAACTGGAAGTATTTATAATCTCTTGAACTGAGCTACTTGAAGTGGCTTCATCCTACTTTAAGTAACATTTTTATTTCAACCATTTCCCTTTCCCTTCTAAGTGCATCAAGTAGGCTATTGGATTTTCCTGTAATATACTCAACTTCAAAATCATAATATTGTCTGCCACCGTGCATATCTGCCTCTGCAGAGTTGTGGTGATATTCTCTTGCCCATAAACCATTTGAAATTTTTACTATCAGTCCTCATAATAATTTCTTCTGGTAAACTTGGATGGAATTTTTCTATAAATTTGACTATAGCCAAGATTTCTCTTTCTACGGGACAATAATTTTTCTCATTGGGCTTAAACTGGCCACTACCATACATAAATTTCTTTTGTGTTATTCCTTTGAACAAGCAAAATGGCATCGCAATTCCATTTAAGCATGTTGTTAATGCAAGAATATTTTGACATAAATGGCTTGGACTTCATGCATTCTCTATTATATTTTTGTTTTTGTTTTTTTATCAATATGAGAGATGAATTTATGAATATAATTGATGCATATTAAAAATCTTTGTCATTGTTAAATATATATCAATCATGACTGCATTAAGAAGAAATATAATTGCTGATTCCATACTATAAATCATGAACATGGATATTGAGAAGAACAATGCTTAATCAAACATTTATCAGATAACTCTTTAACTTGATGTCTTGCTTCTTTGTTATAATCCGTATTCAACACTATTTTCTTTGCTTTCCACCGGTTTATTATGCAATGTAGGAATCTCTACACAGAAACGATATTTTCCCATTTTTCTAATAGATGTTCACCACAACACACGCTTTTAATAGTCTTTTAATATTTGCAAGCTCACAAGGATTCCGGTATAATACCTGACCTTGAAATTCAAGAATCCATTTATGTGTTTGTGTTTGCCAGTTTTGCTTCTTCTTTTCAGCAATTATTGCAAAATATGCTATTGATGGATTATTTTTTTTACCACTTCACTTTTTCTTGTTGTATATGCACCATGCTATCAATTCTTCGTAATGCAATCTTTCCAATTTTGTCCATTAAGAGATTGCCAAGTCCTATGTCACAGCCTTAATTACTTTGCTATACAAAAGTAGCCTATGTAATACCTAAGACAATGGGAATTTTTATTGCAAATTACATCAAATACATTGTTCCATTCATTGTATTTACATGATATGCTTCTTTGATTCCTGCTTAGTTTAGATTTGCTTCAATATTAGTAAAAATGAATTAAAGCTAAATTTCTACCTCGCATTCTTATCTGTGTTTATAGGAATAGTCAAATTTAGTTTTGTTATCATAGATTTTTGGATTTCTTAGCATCCTTATCTATGATTATAGGAATAGTCAAATTTAGTTTTGTTATCATAGTTTTTTGGATTTTTTATTAAGCACATTTGGATAATAAGGAATTAAGGTTTTATGATGCTTTGAAGATCCATGTTTGTGTAATTTTAATTTCATGATTCTCTTCAATATTATAATATGTAAATACTAATTATATATTCAGTTTGGATTTATTATAAAATAAATATTAGAAGAAGGATGACTTAACATACTACAATTTGTGCAACTATTATTTTCTACCTTTGATTTTTGATATTCTTTTGTTTCTCTTTCTGAATCATCAAAAGATTAATGATCAAATTAACTTCATTTTGATTAATTTTTTATTTTTTGCTTCATTAAATTGGGGAACCTTCTATGCATTATTATTTACATTTCCTATACAATCTTCATAATCCAAGTCATCTTCAAAGTATACTATATAAATTTACTTATTATAATATAAACAATTATTAAATACTTTATCTAATTTTAATAAATCCTTTTGAACAACTAAGCCCATAACTTATAGGTCAAATGAATATGAACAAACATTTGATTCGAATGTTTCAAGTTCTGGTGAATCCCATCATTTTCTCCCATGGGAGTAAAAATATTTGAATACCAACAATCCATTCAATTAATGTGTGGTGTGCAAATAGAAAAATATTAAATATTGATCTTATCATTTATGTAAAATAAAAAACTACACCAAAAATCCAACATTAAATAGAATGGAATAATTAACAAAAATATATATAAGATTTCCCTCAAGATAGAGTTGTTATCTTAACCACACTAACAAACTAGTGAGGGAACATCTCAACTACCCATTAAATATGAGACTTCTTTGGAGATAATCTCTTTCACACCCAAGTACATCTAACAACCTCCTAAATAATAGAAGCAAAATACTTATGTAGAGCCTCTTTTTACCTCACAATAACCAAATACAATAATAATCTCAACATGATGAGAAATCACACAGTAAGCTAAGACAAGTAAGAGTTATAATTCCAACATTCTCATTAAGCCGCCATGATGTAAAGTGGTAGAATGAACTTCATAGTTATTTAGGGAATCGATAAACTCCATAGAATGGTTGTATGTTGGGAGGCACCACCCAACGTTTAGCTTTATCCCATGTGATCATTAGAATGATAATTCCTCCAAATCCAATCCCTGCTCCCAACCCCAATGCAACCAATGAGATTTTTTCATCCACATGACTCAACCATCCCTCTTTGTTGATGTTATTTTGGTTTTCTCTATTTTCACATGAATGTAATTGATTACATGTGATGTTGCATGATTGCAATTGATTACCTTCCTTGCACGGTCGGAGTGAATCACAACATAGACACTTATTTCCTTGAAATGAAGTAGCTGTGAAAGTATCTAATTGTGTTCCTCTTGGGATTCGTCCACATAGTTTGTTTATTGAAACATTCAAAACTGCTAATTTAGATAAGGCAGCCAGTTCTTCAGGGATCTTTCCACTCAAATTATTTTTGGACAAGTCCAATTGTTCTAGAGTAGATATCTTACTAAGAGATGCAGGCATTTTCCCTCCCAAATGGTTTCCAGATAAATTTAGTAATCGCAGACTACTCAACATTCCTATGCTGGTAGGAATTTCACCAATAAAGTCATTGTTTGACATGTCAAGAATAGTGTTGGTTTCCAACAAATATCGGAGGGAATACTCATGTGCTTTTATGACAATGTTGAAATCTGCATATAGCTTATTGCCACTAACTTGAGAAGACCCGCGGATTTTGAATCCCTGAAGTCTCCCAAGATTTGATGGTATTTGTCCATTGAATTTATTGTTGGAAAGCTCCAACACTTGCAACTTGGCGAGACGTGTGAGCCCTTGAGGAATTCCACCATGGAGCTTATTATAACCAACACTTAAAACTCTTAAGTGATCAAAAAATGAAAGGTAATGAGGAAGCTCACCTATCAATCCATTTTTCTGCACATCTAACAATTGAAGCTTGGTACAATTAGCCAAAGATGTTGGTAAATTCCCTGAAAAATTATTAGAATAAGCAGAAAAAACTTCCAAAGACACTGGAAATTTTATGTCCAAATCTCCACTAAGTAAATTATCTGACACCTTCAGCTTCTTTAAGGAAGCACAATTCCTTAGAGATTGAGGAATCTTTCCATTCAGCTTGTTCATGGACAATATCAACTGCTCTAGTGCCACACATTTACCGATACCATAAGGAATTGGTCCCTCGAGGAAGTTGCCAGACAAATCCAATCTCTGAAGCAGAACTAAACCAGTAATACTTTCAGGGATAGTGCCCGAAACACTAGTATTAAATATGCCCAAATCAGTAAGGCCCTTTAGCTTACCAATGCTGTTTGGAATACGTCCTCTCATATTGTTTGCAAACAAATACAAATGTCTTAGGGAATGAAGCTTCCCTATGGCATTCGGAATTGTCCCTGAAATATTATTGCTATCAAGATAAAGTTGTTCCAGCTTCTTCAAATTCCCAATACCATTAGGTATTCTACCAGTAAGAAAGTTTGTACCGAGACTGAGGAAGGTCAACTCACTCAATTTAGAAATGGCTTGAGGTATCCCACCAGTGAACCTATTTACACCCAGATTTAGGGAGGTCAACTGACTCAAATTGCCAATTGCTTCAGGTATGCTGCCATTCAAATTATTGGTATTCAGATGCAGTTGTTGAAGCATGGTTAAATTGGCAATGCCCTCGGCTATGGTGCCTTCCAATCCGGCATCAGGAAGGATTATGGCAACCACTCTGTGATCTATACATACAATTGTAAAGGACCAGCATATGTACTTTGAATTCTCAGTCGTCCATTCGAACAGCGTACCATATGGATCGATAAATCCCTTTTTGAAGGACAAAAGCGCCTCCATGTCCCTTGCATCCAGAGAATACTCCCCCAGCTTTTCATATGGATCCGTGGAGACTGATAATTGAGTTGCTGAATCATACAGCGTGCGTTCTTTCAACACAAAATGACTTCCACTTCCACAGGGCCTGTGGTCATACAGACGACCATCGTGATCCCCATGAATATTGGAAGAGTTACTAACAGGTCCGGCGTTGACAGTATCTGCAGCAATGGTGGTTTCCATGATGAGAAGAAAGCACAGAAGAATATGAATAACAGTAGCGTTATCCATTTCTCTATCCTCCAATGTCCTTCAGTTCTTGGCTATGATGTGTTCATGAAAGCATAGAGCCTCTCATATATAAAGCGAAGCACAGCAAGTTGAAATGTGTAAAGGCGAGAGATTGAAACAATGGAAAATGGACCAGGATGTGACTGAGATAATTGGAATTTGATTGGCCTCAACAAGTTTGAACTTTCAAGGTGGACCTGTTTTCTGGAATTAATTAAGTGGTAGAAATTCAGTCCATCTCACCAGTGGTTTGAAGTGTGAAGGTGGACGCGTTTGTTGGAATTTAATTGGTAGAAATTAAGTCCATCCAACCACTTGTTTGAAGGTAGACGCGTTTCTTGGAATTTGATTGGTAAGTCCAGCCCACAAAGTGTTCATACCTTTAAGGTGGACGCGCGGCAGCCGTTTGTAATTCTTCTCGAAATCATTTTCTTTCTCATCCTTGCAAGTTGAAATGTCCAAACAATTTAGTCATTGAAAAGGACGTAGGTACTTGAAATGTCCTAATGTCGTCTTGACTGGGACATAGAGATGAAGAAAGGTGAGGAAATTTATTTAGTCATTGAAAAGGGCATAGTTGAAATGTCCAAACATATCGTTAGTGACTTGGATATAACGATGAAGAAACTAAAGGAAATTTAATAATTCTATTTACATTTTGGTTGATTTTTATTGTGTTTGTTGTTACCAGGCTTATTATTATTTTAATATAAATAGTATAGTTTGTTGAGGCTGGAAATAATTTGTTCCAAATCAATGTATTTGAATCTCTAAGTTGGTTAAATGGGAATAAAACACCTTGATTTAAAGCCAATAAGATTAAACACACACTATATCTCTACCTTTATGTATAGAGTTGTGTTTTGTATAATTCTTTAATAAGTTCTTACACATATTAAACAGTAAATAAGTAACATAATAATTAATAAATAATAATCATTTAGAATGTTTAATAAACATTAATTATATGTTAATAAGAGGACGTGTCTTCTCATATTAATGGTCAAGCCATATTTAAAGGTGGCCAAACCATTGTAATAAGATCATCAATATATTATATTATTTCATTATCAGAATGTGAGATTTTGAATATTTGTGGGTGTTTTAGAAATATTGTGGGTGTTCATAAGATTTTAGGGAAGTTTTTACACTTCAAGAAAATAAAAAGAAAAATAAAAAGAAGAAAAACAAGATAGTGGGAAAATGAAAAGAAGAAAGAAAAATTTAAAAAAAGGAAAGTAAAAAAATAAAAAAATAAAGTCAGGAAATAAAAATTAAGAAAGAAAACAAGCACATGGTTTTATAAAACCAATATATGGTTTTGTTTTGTTGGAACATTTATAATAGAAGTGATATAATAATAAAAGTGAAGATATATTATTAATAAAACTTTATTAATATTATTATTAAAAATAACTTAAAATTATTAAATATAATAATTAGTTATTATATTTAAATATTTTTATCCTTAAGTGAGAGAAAAATATCTATGCACAAAAATGTCTTCAAAAAATGACAACTTATCTGAAGAAATGAGGAAACTTAAAGAAGAGATAATGGGAGATATTTCAAAAACTATAGATGGAATAATAAAAAGATGTCGTGATCGAAATATGTCTAACGAACCATTTGAAGAATAACATAAAAAGGAGAGTGAAAGCAATGAAGGTCATCAAAATAAAACAATTCTATCATATAGAGAGGAACCACCTCCTGAATTAACACAAACAGAAACTAGTACAAGAGATGACTGCTACGATAAAGGGCTTGAAATTGCAATTGTTGAGAGCTATAATGTTTATATCAATGTTGCATACTTATTTAATTATGACAAAGACTTGGAAATTAAATCTAAATCTATTTTTCAAGTCCAAGAAGGAAAACCTGATAAAGAGTATGAAAAGGGTCAAATTGATGTTCTAGACATTAAATTGAATGACACGGCCAGTTCCATATCACCATCTAGTTTTCATGTCAATAAAGATGAAAATGTGTCCACAGGTGTAACAGAAAAAACACTTACATTCCATGGTTACTTACAGGTGCCCTTGCCCATGGTTACTTACATTCCAAATGATGATGTATATAGTCGACGTATTGTTGTCAAACCAAATGACACAATAGTTATGGCATCCACATGTTCAGGAAGTCATATTAGGAAAGTTACGACAGATGACCAACATTTATGTTATTCCAAAATTGGATCTTTGGACACAGTCATGTGGAAATCATGGATGCTTCATTTCAATGAAGAAGCCACGAATGCTACAATTCAAAGAAAACTAATACAAGACCTAAAGATTTCCAATCAAGTGGACGTAGACCTAAATGTGTGTCATTTAAACCACCATACATCTTTGAAACTATTAAAATTAAAGTGCACGCTCACCAAAATTGTGTTGAAATATTGTAACTTCTAAGAATATTATATTTGTACTTTATTATTCCGGAGATGTTTCATTCCTCCATGAAGACCTTATTGTATATCCAGAGATGTTTATTCCTCCTTTGGAATGTGGTAACTTGGGTTATTATACTTCCCTATTGGGGGTCAACCCTATATGTGTTATGTGGGTCAAAGGGTTATTAGACCACCCTAGAGGGGTCAGCCCAGTCAGTTGTAATGGGGTGTTTAACCCAGTGGTTAAGTTGGGGCCGACCTAGTTAATGTAAAAGACAAGTTGGAGATATGTATAAATAGAGGAGGTGTGTTCCTCATTTATA
This sequence comes from Larix kaempferi, assembly GCA_027924585.1. Lineage (NCBI taxonomy): Eukaryota > Viridiplantae > Streptophyta > Pinopsida > Pinales > Pinaceae > Larix > Larix kaempferi. The sequence continues at coordinate 1,909,826 of BSBM01001820.1, forward strand.
CACACACTACACTCACTTGTGAATAGCGCATAGGTGAGGGAGAGGTTTTCTGTGGAGGAGAAGGAGCTCATGTCTATGGTTTACATCTTTGTATTTGCTAGTCATCTATATTGAGGAAGATTTTTTGGCTTTTCTACCCCATGAGGGTTTCCCAGGATAAATCTGTGTCTCTTGTGTTTATGTTGTCCTTGTTGTTCTTTCAGTGATCCTATATATGCTATTGTTGTGAAATGGAATGTAATGCTGATATTTTCTGTCTTAGCATATTGAATCTTAACATGGTATCAGAGCTAACCTGAAGAAAGGCAATGTATGGCATTTACGACACTTGCTTCACTTGGGACAATTTGAAGGTTAGGGTTTTGTATAGCAAAAACCACTCATCGTGGAACTTTCTCTATAAATCCATTTTGGCAAATTTTCAGGATCTTAAACCTTTACAAGTCGTATATAACATCCCCATGTACCTTGTGTCCAAATGGAACCCTCAGATTCATTGTACTTTGTGAGTTATGATCATTACAAGTTATGATCAGATTTTGTGGTTGTATCCTCATGGACATGTTCAGGGGAAGATGCATGATCAGGGCATATTTCTCCGAGCGAACCCTCACTAAACCTTACAACCTTGGCAACCTTTTCTTTCTTGGTAGATTTTTGGGTCAGCTCATTGCTATGGGTTAGGAAACAATGGCGTTTTTTAGAGGCGAGGGATCTAACAGTAGGCTTATTGGCTAGGTGAGGGTTCAAGGTTTCAAAGAAAAAACGTTCCCAATTTTGACCCTTTTCTTCCAATTGATGAGTGATTAGGATTTTTATAAGGAAATGGTGATACAAATTGCCAGCAGGGTTAACAATATTCTTTTGAACCTGGCTAGACATCTTTCCTAGACTTTTTAGGAAATAGAAAGGGAAATTTAGGGGTTGATTATTAACAAAGTGTGCCAATAATCGAAAATGACAGGCTTTGAAGACTGAAAACTTACCTTCACAGGTGATTAAGTGAATAATGATGGTTAATGGCTCAAGGTACTCGGTCCTAAACCATTCTCGGTGAACCCCTTTGGCACCTTCAACATGCTGATACTCGGGCTTGATGGCGAACTCATGGGATGTCCATGGGAGAAACAAATGCTTATGCCAATGAGCACCTTCCCTGGGCAGCTTCGTAGCTGCGGCCATGGCTTCTTCTGTTACTAGGAAGGTAAGATGACCAAATCGAGCCATGTTACCATCAAATCCTTTTGCAAAGAGAAGGGAGATCTCATGGTCGTGGCCATCAAGGAGATGAAGGAGTGGACCCCATCCACCATGCAGAAATATTTCTCGGCAAGCCTTAAACTCGAAAATGCGAAGGAGGTCTTCGTAGCTACCTGGATTGTGACGGGTAGGCATTTTGAATGGATGAACAAAGGGAATGCATGAAATTGCAGTGGATGGGGTTTCAGGGTAAATGAAGAAATGAACAGAATGAGGCAGGGTCTATGCAAGGGGTAGATTTAAAACAAGGGTCGTTTGGATGACTGAACGATCATGGAGAGAGATCTCACACGTACGAGTGATACACCATAATTTAAGCTTCCTTGAGTTGTGTGCCACCTTAGAACTATGTAATTATGAACTCATATGGTTTATAATGTATTCAACCATGTCCAAAGTAAAACCTTGGACAGGTTGAACATAATCGTTATTATGAACTGGACATAATTACATATAAAATTGTGATGCCTTAGTAATAAATGGTAGATGGTACGATGATTAGATAGGGATCATATAGTAACGCCCAAGATATATAATTTAACCAATTTAATTAATGAATCGGGATAGTATAAAAAGATGTCATTTCAAATTGACCCTTCATATGGTTAATTAATTAGGTATATAAACTAAAATCCAAAAGAAAATTTACATATCTTGGCATACTTATTGAGATTACTACAACTATGATTTCATTCTGCACTCCATTCAACTCAGTATTTATTCTCTTTTTTCATCATTCAGATCATTACGTATTTGCCTCATTCGTCACCTTATTTGGATCGGCATTCGATCCGTCATTCAACCCTTCATGTAGACTTTGGTCTGTATAAGATAAGTTTGCTAATGCTGACTGAAGCTACTTTTTACAGGGAGTTCTGAGGCTGTTAATGGACAAAAATATATTACAAACCTACTTTTCTGAAGCTTTTAAGTCACGTTCTTTCTCATTTGTCTTTGATAAAAATGAGCTTCTTTCTGCTTTTTGCATTATCCTAAAAACACCTATTATTTTACCAGAGATACATGATCTTTTTCATCAATATTCAGAGAGTAAAAATAGTTTTGAATCCTCCCCCAAACCGAAAATATGGCATGTCCTCAAGCCATCAAAGAAAAATTAATCAATATTCAAATATTTTTAATTGAAAAATTTGCCAATAGATCCAAAAAAAAAAATGTTGCAATAATAGAAGAAAATAGAATATCAACTATTAAGATAGATGATTCAGATATGTACATTCATCAAATAAAAAAATTCAACACAATAGTGCTTAAGAGGATCATATGAAAAGTGATGGGATGATTGTTGTAAAAAGATTTCCATAGGAAAACTAGTCATCCATGATTCATTATAAAGATTTCTTGTCATCCAAAGAATATAGATAACGTTCACTGTAGAGTTCATGAGACTTCTACAGTTATGGGTCCCATTTCTAGGATAAACATATCCTAGGTAATGTGTGAATTAAATGACAGGATCCAAGTCCAACTTACAACTATTCTTTAATGACAATATAAATAACTGGCCTGAACATAGGTTTGTATACTCTGGGTTTTTTTATGAGCCATGTGGATAGCAATGCATTAACCAAACCTCTTTACCCGATATCGTCTCGATGCCAGTAGGCATGTTCAGTATCCCGATGGGCTTATCTTCGTACCATGAAAGTATAGCCCCGCTACCAACGAGCCTATTCAGTACCCTGGCGGGTTTACTTGCACTTACCGAGCTTCCTTATATATTTTTGATATTACTTAGCATGGACCTGCTGCCAGCAGGCCTTTCAGTACCCCGACGGGTTTGCCTTGTATAATGATATATGTCTATATTTTTGTAAGGAAGCCGGTTGGCACTAGAGTGTGCTAAGCCTGCTAAACACATAATTCAAAAATTTCAGAACGACCCTTTGTGAGTAAATTTTGTTAAAGATGGCCTAGATTATAGATCATGTCAAAAGATAATAACCTAAAGCTATTCTTCAACTTTTCTGTCTATATTCTTCATTAAAAAGTCAGTAACGTTCCCCACAAAAATAGAAATGTCATTCCCTTTTGAGCTACCTTTTTAAAGATGTTTTGAGAGACAAGTTTTGATATTGAGTCTAGGCTGACTAGTAGTCCATAGGTGTAAGATAGAGCTTTTGAAAATCATAGAAATTAAAGTAGGTTCTTAAGCAACTATTCTGATAAGGAATAAAAAATGTACATGTCTGAATCAGATATCATATGTAGAATCACACAAGAAAGTGGGTAAGGATGACACTTTCAATTTTCAATTTCCAACAATAATCAAAGAAGAAAGAGAATTTATAAGTATTTTTAAAGCACTTCCTTTTTCAAATATTGCATGAGCTTGATCCAGATTTTATGAGCAGAACGAAATGAATACAGATTATTATCAGATGCTTAACACAAAATAACAGAGATACAGTAAAACTGGTTTTCTATTCAATAAGGAAATAAGCTAGAACTGTAAAATGCAGCGGAAAACAAGCTTGCTGGAATGGTGGCGACTTATCTCTGAGAAGAGATGTGATGGCTACGCTCATTTCGCAAGAAGATGGTTACAATGAGGCTCTCAAGGCCTTTTACAATAAACAGGAATGTCAAAAACACTAGACATCCAAAAACCTAACCCTAGGAGATGAAGCGCCAAAAGTCATGTGGGCCCCGTTTGGGTAAGTTAGTACATCAACTTCCCAGGGTTGTAACTTTTGCATACAATCTCCGTTTGGGGCACTTGGTAGCCCGTTGGAAAGGTCTATCCGAGATTTACAACTTTCAAGTGGGGCCAAATGTATACCAGAGGCAACCATTTGGCCCCCCAAATCGCCAAAAAAGGTCGTTTAGGGCCTCAAAATGCCCCCGGAAGTTCAGGACCCGAAAAACTGCTAAAAATAGTACAATATCAAAATTGCCATAAAACTGTTTTGAGCCAGTTGGAAAGGTGGGTGGCCACCAATATCCACCTGGATCAGAGATGCTTGTGAGGTTCTTGTAATCACACTGCAAAACCACTTGTTAGATGATTCAATTTTATTCAAAACAAACATATATGTACAAAAAGAAAGGAGAAAGAGTCTTCCTGTTTTAATTGGCAAAATCTCATGAGTTCAATCATACCAATGAGCTTCCTGTAAGAATGCAATCAATTGTTAGAAATGAATCTTTGTTATTGAGAACCATATTTACATATTTATACCAATCAAGATAACCCGAAAATAATTCAAAGATTAGGAGAAAGAGGAATGACTTCCTCTTCTACTAGTTTTATCTCCTTCTGTTGGAAAATATTTTGCACAATTTTTTTTTTAGATATTGGTTGATGATAAGGTCTAAGCCTATGTCCATTTACAATAGGGGAGATTTGCGAATCATCAATTGTTTTGACTTCTTCATTCTCTTCTTGGATAACATCTGATGACTTGGGCTCATCTTGCATAACTCTTCCAAACCGCAGTTGAATCTCGTGTATTGGTGTAGTCGCAACGGAATATGATGGAAGAGATAACAAACCAATGCCATTAAAAGCTTGGGTTGGTTTATGGTTAGAAGTTGGTATCAGTTGTGCTGTTAATATTGTGGGCTTTGGAGGATTCCGATTCTGGAAATGGTGAGGTTGATTTGGGATAGGGGGTAGTGAAGGAGGTACAAATCCAGGCAGAAGTTGATGGATATTAGGTGGGTAAGGATAGTTAGGCATAGGAGGAGGTGGTTGAGCATAAGCTATTCTTCTCCCTCCATGTGGCCATTGCTGTTGTTGAGCATTCTGAGGAGGGTACTGTGGTGTCCGATTCTTCCAACCTAAGGTGTTCCATTGTTGAGGAGGTAGATAAGGATGGGGTGAAATTTGTGATGGACTTTGAGCTCTAGGTTTCCAAGGCCTCCTAGATGGTCCATCAAAGTTTTCACTTTTGTATACGGCTTGCACTCCAGGAAATGATGGACAATTATCAGTTAGATGTTTTTCTGTACCAAGGTGACAAAATGGGACATTATTCCATGGACATCCTTGTCAAGGATGTTCAATCCTACACCTAGGACAGAAAACACTCGTTGCTGCCCACTCCTCATCTTGCCTCCTTTTATCTTGTAGTGTATCTAGTTGAGAACCTATTGCTTCTAGGATATCTGTTTTAAAGTTTTCTAATAGGTTTTCCAACTCTACCCTTGTAACTCCACCAGAACCAGATGTATTTTATTTTAGGTTCTTTGCATAGAATTCTCGAGAGTGTCTTCCACTTCTCCCTCTGATCCTAGAATAACTCCCATAAACACGTTCTTCATTCTCCATGAAGATTTGACTGCCAAAAAGAGAGTACCTAGGTGGTTCCTTTCTTGGTGAATATGGGATGTCCGATTGTTCTGAATTTTATCCTTGGAGTTTCCTCTTGTCTAGGTTCAGTCTCTGCATGAATTTGAGGTTCTTTTTAGTGGAATTTCCTTATAAATAGAATCTTCTAATGTCCCTAAAGTTTATCCTATTTGATCTCTAGAAAGGACTTCCTTAGCTTTCTGAATGAGACTATCCTCTTTGGATGTCTTCCAATACCTTTATGCTAGGTTAGAAGTTGGGGTGGCACGCTCCCCGTATAGGTTAGTGAGAATTTTTAGTAGGGATTTATACCTCGTGATATTTCTAAACTTATTCATGAAAGACAAAATTATAACTAAAATAAATTCTAACTGCAAAAATACTGTTTATGGGTTTTGGAGATGCATGTTATAACAGATGCGCAGGTTCTTACCTCTCGTCTTACCGCTCACCCGCCACCAACCTATCAAAAAGAGATAAATTCAAATCTATCCGTAAAAGAAGGTTCTATCTATTTGCAACTAAATCCTACCTATCTATCTACAACTCCCCGGCAACGGCGCCAAAATGTTGGGTGTGTGAGCTATCTCAAAGAAAACACCTAGTATTTAATTATCAACTGGGGTTCGTAATCTTAGAGTTGAGGCAAAGTATATGCTGAGGTAGGGTGATACCTAAATTTTGGCTTGTCAGACCTTAAAAGATTGGATAAAGAAAAGATCGAAAGATCTTTCAAAATGAAAAACCGAGTCAAACTTCAGAAAGACAACAAAGAAACTAACTAAACCTATCTAAACTACCATATCAAAATAATGTCAAACAATACTACTCTATTCTATGATTAAACAATAGAGAAGACAAAAACAAACTACTCTTTGTAAGAATGGAAACTACTTAATCAATTCTCAAATTCTAATCTAAGAATTAGAATAAAGTAAAGACCTACCTATGGAACAACTCAATCAAATGAACATGAAACTAAGTTAAAGCAAATTATAAACTATTAATGAATTCAACAACTATTCAAAACTATTAAAGCATCTAATTCCATTCTCCTTGGGAATCCTGAGGAAGTGTACCAAATGTGATGGAAATAGGGGTGAATGTATCGAAGTGGCTTTCAAATGTAACAAAAAAACAAAATGGAATTAAATCTAGTTTAACTTCTACAAATAAATGCAAGCTAAAGATTATCCAACTACAATTAACTTTAAACATAATGACCTATCTCCTATTTATAAACGAGGGACTTGAACTGAAGAAGTCTACAAGCAAGTAGAAAACTTGATAAAGATATTAAATTTAGTAGTAAGTAGAAAACTTGATAAGGATATTGTACTTCTGAACTAAATCTTATTCTATGAATCTATTATTAGCATGAGAAGAATAATCCAAGACTGAAATGATTTGGAGAATGAAAGTATTAAACTTAACCTAATATTGATATTATTAATGTACAATGAACTGTATTGAAAATGAAACTAATAAATTCTGCAACCATAAAGCATTGATAAATCAAACATAAGGAAACGATAACTTGTAAACAACTAAAGCAAGGTTTTGAGGAAAGAGAGAATGACAACTAAAGAAGATGACAAAACTTGATCAAAACTTTATATGAAATACAAGAAGGCTTAATGACTCCTAAGAATACTAATGAAGGGTAAAGGAAATTATAATTTGAAGAAATCTGAAAACTGAATTCTAAGTAAGCAAAACGATGCAAGAAGTATTAAGGTTCGAATGCCGGTCCAGATGACTATTCGAATTACAGTTCGAATGGAGGAAAATGATTTAAACTAAAGGGAAGAGAAGATGGGATGACCTTATATACCAGTTGGTTGATGCATATGATCCTACAGTGCAGGGGAAGCAATGAATAAGCTAATTAAGAGCTAGAATAATAAGAAGCTATCTATGGTTAAGCATAATTTAGGAAACTAACTATTTCTATTAGATTGAGATGTAACTTAGGCTACTCTTACGCTACTAGAAAGAAACTACAGAACTTTAGTCTATGAGCAGATCTAAGAGGTGAAACTAACTAGACTCTCCGTTAACTAAACAAACTAAATCCTTTAAGCAACTAAATGAACCAAATGCAATCTAAACTTATTTTAAGCAAATGAAATAAACTAAATGTGACTTAAGCTACTAAAGTAGACTAAATTAACCTAAGTGTAACCTAATCTATAAAGCAAACTTAAATGAAACTAAGTGTGGCCGACCACCTTTTAACTTTTGGAAACATTGATATAAACAGCAGAAAAATATACATAGCATAAATAGAAACATCATTTACATAAACAACACGACATCACTTTATATCACAGAACAAAAACATCATATATAGAGCAGATACATAAATGAAATAATGACATGGTTTATCTACAATAGGAAAAGACAATTTATATACACTGACGAAGACCACTAGTTGTTGAGGGGCCCGTCTCAGCAAACAGAGGTTGAGCCTTAATCAGTCAATCACCACGCATGTTGATAAATCTCCATAAAACTGGGACAGAGATGTATTAATAAAAAGACAGAGTTAGAGTGCTTTTGTATCCATTTGCAGCTGAAAAGATAGGCAAGTCTAAAGATAAAATGACTAACTGACTAATGACTAACTCGTCTCTGCTACAGGGACGTCTATTTATACAGTGTTAAAATGAAGAAAGCAAGTCGACCCTTTAGTGGTCGCCTACTTAATAACAGACTATATTGAATGCCCAAAAAACGGCTTTGTTTAATAACTCGTGACATGCATAAGCCAAGGGACGACTCTTCTTAATCATTTCGTGACAGCTCGTAGCCAAAGAACGACCTCATAAAGTTCATGACAGCACACAGATATTTGTTCCAAATTCCACGGCGTTGATCCTTCACGCAGTTGTTGAATCGTTAATGCTCCTTTGACGTGGGCAAAGATGGATGTGATGTCGATCTGAGTGCACAAGAGAAAGGATCTTCTAGAACATCAGCTCACGTACCATCAGGGCCACCTCCAAAACAGAATCCACGCACCAGCTTACTCTCAAATGGCTTGAGCATATCTCAACCATCGATCTCACGGATCGAATGCGGGTCTGAATGGTGGGCTGAATGCAATTAATCGTCCACAGCTTCAATACGCGTCCAATTGAAGATTCGTTTGAGAGCCAGAACCTGTAAAACAAAATGTAGTTACTAAAAAAGCCAAATAAATATCAATAAACCATAATATAACAATTTTTACCCAAAATACATGTGATGTGTGAATAAACGCATACCTGCTCCATTTGACGGTTTGAATGGCAAGGAGAGTGAATTATTACATCAAAAATGGTGAAAGTAATGCTAATCAGAGTGTATTTGATATTAAAAAATGGTGACAAAATGGACACCAACATTCCCCCAAACCAGAGACATGCCAAGTCCCACTGAGCAAACATAGCAAAAAACTTAGGAAGAAGGCGTAGTTGTGGTAGCAGCTACCTTCAAGTTAGATGAGGAAGTGCTTTTAGCTCTAAAATTTTGGATCTTCTCCTTCAAATTGTCATGCATCAAACAGAGAGAAAGGTTGGAGACTGTTTTGGATTCGTTTATATCTTCCACACATTTCACCTGAAAGCGCAGGTCCTTGTTTTCTTGGTGAAGCCCAGCAATGATCTCTTCATACTTTATATTCTGGCTTCTTAGCTCTGCTACAATGAAAATCAAACTTTGAATAACCTATGTAGTAGATAAACCATCATAGTATGTCATGTCCCCAAATTTTTGACTATGGATCACTCCCTTGGACAAAAGAATGAAATGGCCATAGTTACTTGGAAATATTTATGAGAAATGATTAAGGTGGTGACTCGAGACATAAATTTGTAAGGAATGATATTATATTGGTCCAATATTTGTAAATAAGGCAACATTATATTAAATTGGATAGTGAGGGAACATTAGGGAGATAGTGGACCCAATGAATCTATGACAAAGTAGGAAAAGTAGAAGAAAAGCAGGAAAAAGTAGCAAAATAGCAAAAAAAGTAGCAGATCCTAAATTAGCTAAGGAAGGTAATTATAGAGAAAGAGTAGATCTCAAGGAAAAGCAAAAGGAATCTATGAAAAGCAATAGGGAAAAAAACAATTAGCTAATGAGGGTGCAATTGTGAAGTGTAACTCCCCAAGATTCTATGACATGCAATAATGAAAAGTTATGACAATGACATGGCCTAAAAATAGCTAAGGAGGGCGCTTGGGTTGGACTGGTCCCACATAAAGGTTGTAAGTCCCTCCCATTGAATTCCTAAGGTAAATTAGGTTTCATATGGTCTAATAACATAGTACAAGAGTTAAAAGATCACGAATAGTTATTTATCTCAACTTATTCAAATTTTATAATTAATTTCATGAGAAACTTCTAGATTTGGGGGAGAAAGGCCAAGGGAGTTTTATAAAAAGGATGAAAGTGATATGAAGGAGATTTATTTTTATCATTTTTCAATTTTATTGGATAGCCTCATGCTTCTCACAACCCAGGAGATGTGCCCCTAGTTTGCATTGCGAGATGTGCCCCATTGCATAGAGAAAACTAGTTGGGTGATAGTTTGTCATTATGACTGGAGATTGAGGAGGATGTTTCCTTGATCTCTTGATAGAGTATCAAGAAGCTTATTTTTTCCATTTTCAAGTGTTGTTCAAGTTCTGGTTGGAGTGGTAGAGATCCATTTGTAGCAGTGTTGTTTTCATTGTGTTTTCCTAGAGCTAGATTGAGTATTGGGTGTGAGTTTTTGCTTGGAGGGTGCACCTGTTGGTGTGAAAAGTGGGTCTTGTATATTGTATTGGATGTAAAACCATTGTATCAAGTGGAGAGCACATCCATTGATTCATATCCGAAGTTGGGTTCGTGATTTTTCAAGAGGAAAGAGTTTTTATAATGAAAAATCCATTTTCTTGGGTTGTATTGTCAAGATTTTCTTCTGTTAATCTCCGGTTTTCTTTTCCTATAAATATGACATATTTATCTCTATTTGAATTTGTATTTAAATCCATGGAAGTTATAAAAGTATCCATCCAATAAAAATAAAGTTCCATTGTGTTTATCCCACAGTTTCATGTCCATTTTCCACTATTAAATCTTATTTTGTAAAAATATGCACAAATGGCAAAACAAACTTAATAATTTGCTTGTTGTAAATATTCCATAAGTGTTCTCTATAATTAGTATGTGAGCCATATACCCCATTTTTGGATGTGTTAATGTATATCTGATCCTCTTTGGTCGAATTTGGGAGGGTATCAATGTGTTTGGAAATAGCTGGAAATCAACAGTCTTTACTAGTAAAATTCGAGCTAGTACTCATTTTCCTGATGAAATAATGAGCCAATATCACATAATTTTGAATTGATTCATATGAATATATACATGGTGTCTTAATATGATCATTTGAAATTCCTATATCCATATTGAATCCAAATACATGTCATTTTGAGTCAAGGGTTCATTCTCTAAACTAGTGTATTGGTAGATTATTATTCTAATGTCTCAGAGGTGTTGTTAGGAGGTTGTATATTAATTATTTGAAGAGAGATTTGAACCAAACCTTCATAACAACATTCCAAAATTTATTCCAGACCTAGTTGAATACACTACATAGGTCTCAAGGAATTCCTTGCGAGTTGCACCACATTATTCATCTTACAGAAAACATATTAAATTCATTGTTTTAAAGAAATTGGGGAAACAATTCACCCTTTGTTGTTAAGATTGGAGTTAGTGTGCCTAATTAGAAAATTGGGTACATTGTAGTGGTATCAAAGCATGTTCCTTGATAGCTGTGGGAACTAAGAAAAATTTTGAAGAAAAATTGTAGATCACATCTCTTAGAAGAACAAAGTTGTAGACATGAAGTTGGTACCAGATACATATGAGTTTGAAGAGAGCTTGGCATGGGAAGATACATTTTATGAAGATGATTTCGTTTATCTGATGGAATATTATGTAGGATATGGAACCATAGATGGAGGCTTAATTGTTTCACATTAGGAGGATGATTCCTTATGCGACTTCATATACAGGGATGATAGGAGGCATAGTTCATCAGTGGCTAGAATTGTTGATAGTAGAGTATTCCTTGGAGAATAACCATTAGATATTGATTCTTTGGACTGCTTCCAAAGCTATCAAGCATTATGGAAATGAATCCAGGAAGTTATGTCTTTTTGAGTCTACTACACCTATAGGATTGGAAGTCTATTCAAGAATGAGGATTCTTTTGGCAACATAAGGAAAAAATATATAATAGATATTCTTGTTGAGGAATTGTGTAGAGAGGTGGACAGGACCACAATTTGTGAGGCTTATCAAACTACTCTCATGGGATAATCTACTAATGATGAAAATCCCAGAACATCCAAAGATGAAGAAGCTTCAATTTTCCTCAAGAATGATAACAAAGAAGAAGATGTAGACATGGTGGCATCTGGTGAAGACAAGTTTGGATTTACATCCGATCCTGAGGAAATTATTACACAAGAAGAGTCACCTTCTGGAAATGTGACACAAAGGTATGAAAAAAATTCTGATTTTTGCAGCATTCATAGTCCTTTGTATCACTATAGGAAAGTAACCATTTCATGTAATTATGATGATGTTGTAGAATTCTCTAATATTGCTTTGGATGCCAAAGATGAAGTATGTGTTGTGAATTCATTCCATGAATATTCTGATTTTGTATATCAGTCATTAGATGATATGATCCTAGGGGTGAGATTAAGAACAATTCAAAACTCACTTAAACAAAAGGGATCGATATAGAAGGACTGTTTTATTGAAGTTGATTGCATTCAAAAGGATTAAATCCACATGTGCATATTAAAATGTATAACATGCCATTCTCTTTATTCATCATCGCATACTAAGAATCATGAACGTAAGAGCAAAAAAAACATGCACAAGGAAAAAACAATACAACATTACACATTTGAGATAAGCGTTGATAACTGGGTTCACTAGACCCCCTAGCTACGTCTCCGGGCTCAATCAAATGTTGAACCACTTCATTATATTCCTCTAAAATATGTTGGTACCTTCTCACCAATGATTACATACAAATGTACCTTCTCCCTAACAAGGATTGAAGAAGGAATCTTACACAAGTGACCTTACTCCAGACATCAAGATGATAGCTTTCTTTGCATTTGCAAGATGTACATATCTCTCTCTCAAAACTCCTACAAATATTTGAGCCTCGATCGAAGCTTAAAATATCCAAGTTGGCTCCTTCAAACGTTATGCACTTCCCACAACATGGATGTAAAAAACATGCCCCCTTTCTTCACAATTGAATGGGTTTATATAGCTTGGTTTACCCATGAAGGCATGATTCAAATGAATGCCCAACTTATCCCATAAGTTGGGTTTGTTACAACTTATTTTCATAAACGGTATGTTGGTTGCAACTGAATGCCATAATCCATGAGGATCTCCACAATTCAAAGAATGCAGAAGTTCTCCATTGGATTCAAAGAAATTCAGTCGACGAAGAGATCACAAAAATTTTCCTTATGCAATTTGAACGGATTCAAATGGGTTTCGTAAGTGAAAGAAATTGCATTTTGAAATTACGGGAAAAAAGGAAGTTTCTCCAACAAAAAGTTCATAAAGTGTTCCAGTCGAAGTTCAATGAGAAACTATGTAAAAGGGAATTATATGAAGATTCTCATATAAATTATCATTTAATTTGTAAAAAGGAAATTAAAAAGGTGTGAGAATACACCTCACCAATTGGTTTCATAGTCATAAGGGGTGTTGAGATCTTCATGGAGGAAGACGAGACCTTTTCTCCACCTACCCCTTAAGGTGTCTCCTGATCCTAATTTAGGGGATCATGGGAGAGATATTCTCATTAACATGTGTGATGAGTAATAATCCATGAAAAATATATAAAAACCTCTCATTTGGAGAAGGAAGGTAAGCTTTGTTAGAGAGAGTTCTAGTAAGATTTGTATGAAGAATTTCATCTCAAAATGGGAGAAACAATTTATTTCATGTGAGAGCCTTGGTGCTTCTTGGTGAAGAAGGGAAAGGAATCCAAAGATGGGAATGAGCCCCTTAAAATGAAGAACATGCAAATGTACTTATGAATTTGTATATCTTTGAAGGATATAATAAAGCGACTCAAAGTTCCATGAGTCCAGAGACATAGTTAGGAGGCCTGACGAACTCCGTTAACAAATCTGGTTTGCATATCTTTTTCATATGTGTTTTGTGAAAATATTCAATTATTTTCTTATCAAAATTTGATTGATTATCCCTATTTCTTTATGTTTATTAAGAAATTGATAATTTGATTAAGTATTCGTTAATGGAAGGAAAGTAAGTTACCCATTTTCGAATCAAGTTTTGTATCAGAGCTATTCCGATATGGTTTCAGATTTATTTTGGATTTTGTGTGGGAATTTATTATCTCGGTTATAAATCTAATATGGAGAGTTCACAAAATAATCCTTCTATTTCAGTATATGCAAATATTTGTAGAAATGCAGATTTTCTGGAAAGATTCTTTTCTATGGAGAAAAATATATGAGAATTGTATAATGAAGGAAAAGAAAGTGTTGAGCTACATGTAAAATTAGTCACAGCAGATCTAATGAACAAGTAAATCAATCACAACAGATGAACATAGAAAATATGGTGTAAAACTGTGTAAAACATGCACAGTGCTCAATATCCCAATAAGGGTGAATAATTACAATAAAATAATCTGACATGTGAGTGAGCAATTCGAATTGACTAAGTAGGCCATTTGAATCATTGAATGGAGTAGCTTGACTCCAACTAGGAGTCCTCATCATCAATCAATGGTGGTCATCAATGCACAAGAACCAGTCATCCAGGTGTCAATCTGAGTCTAACTGAGTGTAGCATGTGTAACTGAAGTGTGTAGCACTGATATAGGGAAGGAGACTCAATGGAGGGCGCATGGGAGGCTTAACTGAAGTCATAACAAGTCATCTAGTCGATCTGGAGGTCCATTGGAGTGAAACAATTAGTCAGGAGTGAAACTAGCCTCAAATCAAGGAGAATCGGAGCTAACTGAGTGTAACTGAAGTGGAACTCAAGTGGTAGGTGAAGAAGTGAACCCTTCTCTAGAAGTAGGTGAGAAGTGGGCGCCTTCCTGACTAGGAGGGCTAAAGAACTGATGTAAGAAGCTCCTGGCTGCTAGAATAAGGTGGCTAAGGTGCTGCAAGCATCAACCTGGTGACTGGGATGCATGCAAAATGCATGCAAACCCTAATTGCATGCAAGGTCCTGAAAATGATGATGTGGATATCCGAACAACCCCCCTCAAGCTAGACTACGATGTGAAAAAAAAAAATGTAGGGCCCTAGTTATTGAGACCAAAGGTCACTCCAATACAATAATAATCCAAATAAAGAACAATCCATGAACCGAGGAAATGGACAAAAGCTCATGGGAAACCCCCCCCCTCAAAATGGACTATAACACACCAAAAGATTTAACTGCTCCAAAATCAGGTAGATATGTTTGGAGGTATCTTACTCTTGGGAGTAAATGGATCATGCTCCAAAAACATGTGCTTGAATTCTCCATCAATGGATGCAAGCGAATGTGGAGACTTTATGAACTTGCTCTTCATACCGAAAATGGTGAGAACAAATCTGAAAATATGAAGATGATCTTGGAACCTGTGATTCGAACCAAGTGAGGTAGGATAAGCTCCAATAAGATCAAATAGCTCTTGAAACTTGAACTTCTTATCAGTAGAAGTTAAATCAGCTCCAAGAATAGATGAATGGTTTCTTGAGATCTCCTTTGAACCAACAAGGGTGAGATCAAAACCAAAATCAGCAAAAAATGCATGAGAATTGAACTCAAGCGAATGGTAGTGCTCTTCATCTTCATTAAAACTCTGAGAAACTTGGCAAATGATAGAACACAAGTCTATAGGAGGCATGCAATCAAGGAGGGCAAATGATTCACCTCCAAAATCATATTTTACCTCTAAAACTTCAAGTAGATCATTATTCTGCATGCCGGCAAACTCATGTGAAAGAGAGGATTCAAGAACCTCTTCGGAATCTAGAGTATGAGCTGGTTTATCTTGCTCAAAATTCGAAATAGAAGACATTGAGAGAGTGAGTTTTGAATCTACAATTTCTTCTTCATCTTGAACAATTGTTGAGGCCAAGACATGATCGGAAATAACACATAAGGAGATCTCACTGGGCTTGTTCTCCAAAAGGCTAGCATGATCCTCTTCTTCCTGCTTTCCAAATTCTCTGTCAAGTTGGACCCATAGATCACTTGGATTTTCAGCAGTCTTACTGAGGTAGCGCATACAAGGAGACATAGCAAGACATATTGCTCCAAAAGATCTGTCACAATCATTAAGCCAATCATTCTCCTCTTCATCGGAGTCAAAATCTCTTGTATTACAAATGCACATATCAAAAAGACATTGTCTCTTCAAGAATGCAATCATCTTTGGTTTCCATTCATCATAGTTGAATGGAGTACGAATATTTTGTGAAGAAGTCTCCATCTTTGCATTAGCGAATGCACATGGAGGAAATAAGAAACCTGCAAATCACACACAAACAAACACTATGTTTTCAGCCTTGCATGCACATGAGATTTTGCATGCCACTGCTGAAATATATTGGTGAGCAAAGATTGCTGTCTCTTCATGTAGAACACCTATAGAAAAGAAATCTTGTCCTTGACATGGCTTTGATACCATGTAAAATTAGTCACAGTAGATCTAATGAACAAGTAAATCAATCACAACAGATGAACATAAAAAATATGGTGTAAAACTATGTACATGCACAGTGCTCAATATCCCAATAAGGGTGAATAATTACAATAAAATAATCTGACATGTGAGTGAGCAATTCGAATTGACTAAGTAGGCCATTCAAATCACTGAATGGAGTAGCTTGACTCCAACTAGGAGTCCTCATCATCAATCAGTGGTGGTCATCAATGCACAAGAACCAGTCATCCAGGTGTCAATCTGAGTCTAACTGAGTGTAACATGTGTAACTGAAGTGTGTAGCACTGATATAGGGAAGGAGACTTAGTGGAGGGCACATGGGAAGCTTAACTGAAGTCAGAACAAGTCATCTAGTCAATCTGGAGGTCCATCGGAGTGAAACAATCAGTCAGGAGTGAAACTAGCCTCAAATCAAGGAGACTCGGAGCTAACTGAGTGTAACTGAAGTGGAACTCAAGTGGTAGGTGAAGAAGTGAGCCCTTCTCTGGCAGTAGGTGAGAAGTGAACGCCTTCCTGACTAGGAGGGATAAAGAACTGATGTAAGAAGCTCCTGGCTGCTAGAATAAGGTGGCTAAGGTGCTAGAGGCATCAACCTGGTGACTGGGATGCATGCAAACCCTAATTGCATGCAAGGTCCTGAAAATGATGATGTGGATATCCGAACACCCCCCCTCAAGCTAGACTACGATGTGAAAAAAAAAATGCAGGGCCCTGGTTACTGAGACCAAAGGCCACCCCAATACAATAATAATCCAAATAAAGAACAATCCATGAACCGAGGAAATGGAGAAAACCTCATGGGAAAACCCCCCACTCAAAATGGACTGTAACACACCAAAAGATTTAACTACTCCAAAATCAGGTAGATATGTTTGGAGGTATCTTACTCTTGGGAGTAAATGGATCATGCTCCAAAAACATGTGCTTGAATTCTCCATCAGTGGATGCAAGCGAATGTGGAGACTTTATGAACTTGCTCTTCATACCGAAAATGGTGAGAACAAATATGAAAATATGAGGATGATCTTGGAACCTGTGTTTCGAACCAAGTGAGGTAGGATAAGCTCCAATAAGATCAAATAGCTCTTGAAAATTGAACTTCTTATCAGTAGAAGTTAAATCAGCTCCAAGAATAGATGAATGGTTTCTTGAGATCTCCTTTGAACCAACAAGGGTGAGATCAAAACCAAAATCAGCAAAAAATGCATGAGAATTGAACTCAAGCGAATGGTAGTGCTCTTCATCTTCATTAAAACTCTGAGAAACTTGGCAAATGATAGAACACAAGTCTATAGGAGGCATGCAATCAGGGAGGGCGAATGCTTCACCTCCAAAATCATATTTTACCTCTAACACTTCAAGTAGATCATTATTCTGCATGCCGGCAAACTCATGTGAAAGAGAGGATTCAAGAACCTCTTCGGAATCTAGAGTATGAGCTGGTTTATCTTGCTCAGAATTCGAAATAAAAGACATGGAGAGAGTGAGTTTTGAATCTACAATTTATTCTTCATCTTGAACAATTGTTGAGGCCAAGACATGATTGGAAAGAACACATAAGGAGATCTCACTGGGCTTGTTCTCCAAAAGGCTAGCATGATCCTCTTCTTCCTGCTTTCCAAATTATCTGTCAAGTTGGACCCATAGATCACTTGGATTTTCAGCAGTCTTACTGAGGTAGCGCATACAAGGAGACATAGCAAGACATATTGCTCCAAAATATCTGTCACAATCATTAAGCCAATCATTCTCCTCTTCATCGGAATCAAAATCTCTTGTATTACAAATGCACATATCAAAAAGACATTGTCTCTTCAAGAATGCAATCATCTTTGGTTTCCATTCATCATAGTTGAATGGAGTAAGAATATTTTGTGAAGAAGAAATCTCCATCTTTGCATTAGCGAATGCACATGGAGGAAGTAAGAAACCTGCAAATCACACACAAACAAACACTATGTTTTCAGCCTTGCATGCACATGAGATTTTGCATGCCGCTATTGAAATATATTGGTGAGCAAAGATTGCTCTCTCTTCATGTAGAACACCTGTAGAAAAGAAATCTTGTCCCTGCCATGGCTCTGATACCATGTAAAATTAGTCACAGTAGATCTAATGAACAAGTAAATCAATCACAACAGATGAACATAGAAAATATGGTGTAAAACTATGTACATGCACAGTGCTCAATATCCCAATAAGGGTGAATAATTACAATAAAATAATCTGACATGTGAGTGAGCAATTCGATTTGACTATGTAGGCCATTCGAATCACTGAATGGAGTATCTTGACTCCAACTAGGAGTCCTCATCATCAATCAGTGGTGGTCATCAATGCACAAGAACCAGTCATCCAGGTGTCAATCTGAGTCTAACTGAGTGTAACATGTGTAACTGAAGTTTGCAGCACTGATATAGGGAAGGAGACTCAGTGGAGGGCGCATGGGAGGATTATTTGAAGTCATAACACGTCATCTAGTCAATATGGAGGTCCATCGGAGTGAAACAGTCAGTCAGGAGTGAAACTAACATCAAATCAAGGAGAATCGGAGCTAACTGAGTGTAACTGAAGTGGAACTCAAGTGGTAGGTGAAGAAGTGCGCCCTTCTCTGGTAGTAGGTGAGAAGTGGGCGCCTTCCTGACTAGGAGGGCTAAAGAACTGATGTAAGAAGCTCCTGGGTGCTAGAATAAGGTGGCTAAGGTGCTGGAGGCATCAACCTGGTGACTGGGATGCATGAAAACCCTAATTGCATGCAAGGTCCTGAAAATGATGATGTGGATATCCGAACACTACAAAGGCAATTGGAAGCCTTGACAAAAGAAAAATAAGAACTTCAAGAATGGATCAAAGAGATGCAACATGAGATGCAAATCAAGGAGGATTTGTTAGCCAAGTATGAACAAGACAACAATCCAAGAAGTCCTTCCACAATAGAAGATGACATAATTTTCACTTTTTGTCCTCATGCAAAAGAAGATCACATGGATGTTTCGTCTTCTACATATTCAGTAAAACAGGAGGATGATACCTCGAAGCTAAGAGAGGTGTATTTGGACAGATTTGTTGCTCAGTTAAAAAATGAGGTAATTAATAATCATGTTCATTCAGTTGCTTCTCATTCAAACGTTGTTTAGGTTCTTTTGAAAATCATACGCGTGGGATTAGCATTAAAACCCTAAACAAGATGGGGTTCAATGGAGGGGGTATTGGTACTGATGGCCAAGGAATCATATAGCAAATTTAATTTGAGGAATGACCCCGATATCAAGGATTGTGATATCAAGAGATGATGTCTGGCGAAAGATCTTAGGAGAATTGTTCCTACTGCTAGAAGTGGGGACAGGTAGCATACCATTGCTGGGATTTGTTGTGAAGAACCTACAACAATTAATTGATGAATACACGATATATCAGATCATAGAATACTTTTATTGATCATAGGCCACTTCGAGGGGGAAACCTCCTTTGAGCAAGCTCAATACAAAATAACTTCACGGTGCCTTCATAGGCCTCAGCACACACTTATATCCTAACTCTAGGCACCAATACTATGGGTCAAAACCATGTGCCAATACAAACTATGGATCAACAATACTACAAGCGACTTACAAAGCATATGCGTCCAACAACAATTAACTAACAAAGTAAAGACATGGGTCCCTAACATCCCCTCCCCCTTAGAAAAATCTTTGTCCTCAAAGCTTTAGATGTGGAAATTGTTGTTGAATATGAAGGAGTGGTTCCCATGTAGCATCCTTTGGTTGCATGCTGTGCCACTAAATTAAAACCTCTGTGATAGAGCAAGAGCGAAGCTGACGAGTGTGCTTATTGAGGACGGCCTCCGGCTCCAAAAGGATGGATCCTTCATTATCCAAGTTCGGGTAAAATAGTTTTTCCTTTGATGTTGGTGCCAAGAACTTTCTTCAGACAAGAGACATGAAATACTGGATGAATGCGAGAAGAAGGAGGAAGTTCCAATTTATAAGCAACGGACCCAATCTTCTAAAGAATCCGATATGGCCCATATAACTTTGGAGTGAGCTTATGACGCCCTTTGAGTTTTAGGGAGGATTGCTTGTACGACTAGAGACAAAGAAAAACCATATCACCTGCTTGAAAAGAGCGCTCAGAATGGTGCTGATGGAATATTGGTCAATACTGAGAGGGGGGGGGTGAATCAGTATTGTAAACTTTTACCTTTTAACCACTTATTAAAACTTTAAACAAAATATGGAACCAACAAGAGACACAACAACACATATTTTATCGTGGAACCCCAATTGCGTAAACCACCAATACTTTCTATACTGCAAAATTATATTTACAATAAGTTTGCAAGCCACAACTTGTTGGAGACACCGATCCCCAAGTTTCTCAACTATCACTGAAGGATGCACCAACACCCTAGTTTCTGTCTGCACCTACAGACAAGGATACACCAATACCCTAGTTTTCCAGCCATTACTGGAAGGAGGGGATACACCAATCCCCAAGTTTCTCAACTATCACTGAAGGATGCACCAACACCCTAGTTTCTGTCTGCACCTACAGACAAGGATACACCAATACCCTAGTTTTCCAGCCAAGACCCCCCTTTCATGCATGAAGCCTGCCCTAGAACCACCCTACCAACCTTATATGTTTCTTATTTTGTCCTCCAGATCTTCTTTTAACTCTTTCACTGGATTTATCTTCACCTTGCTGGTCTTCTGTCTTCAGGTCTTCAATGTTGCTTCAGATTCTCCATACTCTTACTGTCTTCACTTGGTTACTACCATGCTGCTCTTGATATTAATAATACTTCTCAGGTCTTCACTTTATCTCTGTCTACTTTAGATCTTCAAATCATAATACTCTATTCTTCCTCTCTTAATGTCACAATAGTATTTTCTACTAAGACATAGAGACTACAAGATCCATCTTTCTTATTCCTTTTAAATGTTCATTATTCTACAGCCAGAGACGCACAACATATATTTCAATCTTCTGCTACATATATATACATTCTTTATGCATTGTGCCTTTTCCAGAACAGTCACATACCTCTTCAAATCTCTCATATTGATATTAATTCTTTTTCTTAATAAATTAATTTAACTTTCTTTTATATTTCCTCATACCTCTTCACTTCTGGACAATCACGCCCTTTCAAAAACTCTCTTTAAAACTGCCTCACACCTCTTTAAAACATCTCTGTCTTATAACTGATATACAAATAATTAAATTAACAATCTATCTCTTTCATTGTGTCTTTTCATCAATCTGCGTGTGCGTCTTTTGACAACTCTGATTTTTTTATTTAATTACTTTATAGGTTTAATTTTAATTAATTAAATCCCAGTGGACACTTTCAGGTTTGCTGGCTTCACGCCTTTTCAACTCTGAATCCTTTCAAATCTTTGTTTTAAATTCTTTTAATTAATTAATTAATTAATCAACTAATTAATAGCCTCCAGATCTTTCTGATTTTGCTGGCTATCCTTCCTTCATGTCTGCGTGCTTACCCTCCATCTACAGGTAGGGAACTCCTTTCTTTTGCTGGTTCTCATATAGCGTGGCCATCAATCCTCTAGGCACTTCTTAAACCCTCCTGACCAACCCCTGCTATCCTGTGGGCATCTAATGACCTTTTCACAAACCCCTGCGGGCTTCCTCAAGCTTCTGTGGTCACACAACACTTGCCCCACCTTTTTGTTTCAACACTTAACCATTTTTTAATATCTCAATAAGCAGACTAATAGTTTTTCTTGGTTTTGGCAGGTTTATATCTTCCTCATGTGGTCTCCATAGGAAAGGCTATGATCATGGATGGATAGACATTTCAATAGTGAGCAACTCCATGTCATCTTTGAGTCTTACTGATACACACACAGCTTCTGGCAATCATTTAAAATGGTCTTTCAAAACTGCTTAATTCAACACTTAGATAAATATTGTCAAACCCTTGTTATTACTTTGCCAGGAGGCATTTCGGCAGACTTATATTTTTGCCATCAAGCACCTACTATGAAAACTAAGACCATAGTCAGATGCACCTCTAAACTTACTAGATCCTCATGTCTTCGGAACATTTTAATACTTCTCCTTCAGGAAGTGGTGGGCATTTTACTAAAGCCAGTTTCACTAATTTTTCAAATAATAAAGCAGTAAAACTGCTTAAAACCCTGTTTTGGAGATTATGTATTTTTCTCCTCACACACTCTTAAAACAATATGGGACCATGGTCATGTGAAACTAACAACAAGCTTCAACATGATGCTTTCAGTTCATTTTAATCATCTACCTATAAGACATGGCAGGCATTTCTTTAAGGCCACCTGCACCAGTGCTTTAACACAGTAATTTTCATACTTTTTTGAATATGCCCATTAATGATTTTACCTCTCTTGGCAGGCTGACATTTTCCTCATGAGGTCATAATAAGAAAAAATAAGCACATGGCTAGATAGACAGTTCAACAAAGTACAGACTTAAGCCCTCAGATAATTTTATCATCATCAGAACAATCTCTGGTGGGCATCCCAAACAACCTCTTCAAGTTTATGGTTTTGACACTTCAGTCAATTTTTTCAAAAACCTAGGTCACAAGGGTGATTTTTCGTTTTTCTTCAAATTTTGGCAAATGAGATGTCAATGGGTAGATGACAACAAGACAAGTGTAACAAGACTATTTTCAACCCCTGAATCTTCTTTCTCTCTCCTCAGCGGGCATATTAGTGAAATCAATGAAAAAAGAAACATGGATGGGAGGCACTTTTGGCAGGTTCATATTTTCTTCTTCATTAACTTCCAAGGAAAAATGAAGACATGCTTAGGTAGGCCAAATAACCATCTATACGACCCCCATACGCTGCGGGAATTTTCTCTTACCGGGAAATTATGGTAGGCATCTTTCTGAGGTAACTTACCCATTTTTGCTTGTTAAAACCCAGTTTTGGCAGGCTCGTAACTTTTTCTTCAGACACTTTCTGGACAAGCTGAAAACATGGTTGTGTAGCCAAAAGACTAATCTGTAGGACTCCCCTATGGTGAGTGAATTTATAGTCTTCTAGAAATTATGGCGGGCATCTTCCTAAGATAGGTTTCACTAAGTTTCCCATACTTGGTAATTTTTTGTTTTTTCACCAAATTGCTATATTTTTCCAAAACTGTGTCAGATTACTAAAATGACTTTCTGATAACTTCCAGAACACCATCATGTATTTTTCAAGCCTCATCACACATGTCACATCACCATGTATGCCATGTCATCATTACCAATAATGCCACATCATTATTCATGCCATGTCATCATATATTTGCCATATCATGTCCTTGGTTATTCCTTTGTCATTACTGAGATGCTTTTGACATCAATGACAACCATAAGCCATATTTCCAACAATATCCCCCTTTGTCATTGATGGAAACACCTAAACCTTCTCCCCCTTTGACAACAATGACAAAGGATAACATATTATGCCCTTTTGCTGTAACCATCTTGATATAGGGTTTACAGGTTTTCTCCACTTTGACACCTGCTTCTGCCAATATGCTTCTTCTTGTCTCTTTGTCTTCTCTTCCTCTTTCTTAACTTGGACTTGGTGATAACCATGGTGAAGCATCCTTATTTACCTTCTTGTAGTGGTTTTTGGATGAGAACCTTGGATGATGAGTTTATAGACTCCCCCTATCACTGTGCTCTTTTTACCTTGCAAACACATCCCATCTTCAAGTCTGAGATCAAAACCAACTGTGGTAGTTGATTCCAATTTTGTCACTTCTACACTTCTTCTTGATTTTGAGCAAGATAGCT
This sequence comes from Larix kaempferi, assembly GCA_027924585.1. NCBI lineage: Eukaryota > Viridiplantae > Streptophyta > Pinopsida > Pinales > Pinaceae > Larix > Larix kaempferi. The sequence goes on from BSBM01001820.1 coordinate 1,933,973, forward strand.
TTTACCAAGTATTCTTATCTCTTCTTCTCGTTTTGATGGCATCTTCAAGACATTCTTCTCTTTTTATCAAAAGACATTTTTCAAGTATTAATTCCAATTTTGATATAAACTCCCCCTGAGTTTATGATCCCTTCTTATGCTCATTTTAGAATTTTCTTTTAGGTCATGAGAGTGTTAGAACAAACATTTTTCTTTTGTTCCACCACCATCTTCATGTCCATCGATGTGTTCTTTTATAGTTTCATCTTGCCTTTCATTATAATGGATGTCATTCATATTTGCAGCACTACCATGCTCCTCATCTTCTTGGGAAACTTCTTTGATGGTTGAGATCTTTGTTTCTTCTTCACTTTTGGAGTCTTCCTTCTTTCTCCACATCTTTCCATGAGGTGCCCTGCTTACTGGCTTTGTTTGCTTCTTGAATTTCTTACTTGGATCCTTTTTCTTGATTCTGCAATCAATTGCTTTATGGCCAAACTTGTGACAGTAGTGACAATAGACATAGAAACTACCTTCAGTTTTGAGAGATCTTTGAGATTTTTGATTCATGGCTTTCATCCTCTTCCATTCCTTCCTTTGTTCTTGGACTTTCATTGAAGAATTCTTCCTCAACTTACATTCTCTAGCTATATCTCCAAAATTATGACATGTGTAGCATGGACCCAAAAAGATTTGTTGGATCCTACTTGTCATTGGTCTTTTAGGCATCGCATTAGTTCTGTCTTGGTTACGAGAAGAGGGAGCAGACATCTGACTTTCTTTCTTCATAGATGGACTCTTTAGTGTAGCAGCATGACTTCTATTATCTCTCCTTTGGTTTTTGAAAGAGGAACATTCAGGCTTCCTTTCATGGCCATACCCTAAACCATCTTTATCTTTTGATGGTCTTTGGCTACTCAAAATGTCATCCAAAGTCTTTGAGCTATTTTCAAACTTGTTTTTAATAGATTCTTCATTAAGCCTTTTTCTAAGCAAAGTAACTTCTTCTTCAAGTCCTCTAGATTTTTGCACTTCTTCTTTGATCTTTTCATTAATGATCTGCTGGTCTTCTAGCTTCTTTATTTCCTTTTTGAAGTTAGCATTTTCAAGTTTTAATCTCTCACCCTCTTCCATGTGGTCTTCTAGCATCTTCATTTCTTTCTTGAAGATAGCAATTTATTGTCTCAAGCTCTCGGCCTTTTTCTTCTAGTCCTCTTGCTTCTTTATTTCTTCTTTGAGGGTAGCAATTTCCAGTTTAAAGCTCTCGGCCTCTTTCATGTGGTCTTTTATTTCCTTTTTGAAGTTAACAACTTCTTGTTTCCAGTTCTCAGCTTCTTCCAAGCAAGCCAACACTTGTTGTTTTGAGATGCATAGTTCTTCTCGGAGAGTCTTGACTTCTTCTTCGTTTGACTTTTACTCTTCTTGACAATTTGAAAATTTTTCTTTCAAAGACTTGTTCATCCTCCTACTTTTTCTCAACGCTTCAATGGCACTCATAAGTTCTGCTTCTAGGTTCACCTCACTTTCTTCATCTGAAGCATCTTCTGAAGTTTGAGTTATTGTTCCTATAAATAGATTTTCTTCATCTTCATTTGTGCCTTCACTATCAGAATCACAAATAGCAAGGCTTACTTGTGCTATCTCTTTATTTGAATAATTTTTTTCCAATTTATTCCAAAGTTCCTTGGCTGAAACACATGGTCCAATCTTCCTTTTGATGGATTGAGGTACTCCATCCAAAATGGCCTCCATTGCATTTGTATTAATTTTCTTGGCTTTGTTTTGAGCTGGAGTCCTTATTCTCTTTGGTGGGATGTAATCAGAGCTCACTACATTCCATACATCATGTCCCAATGCCTTCAGATAAATTTCCATTCTTGTACTCCAAAATATATAATCTTCTTTTTCAACTACTGGAGATCCATTCACTGTGTAAATCTCTTCTTGTTGATCCATAGTGGTTAATAATAGGATCTTCCTTCCAGTGGTTAAACTGTTAGTGAAGGATCCTGCTTTGATACCAATTGATGGAATATTGGTCAATACTGAGAGGGGGGAGGTGAATCAGTATTGTAAACTTTTACTTTTTAACCACTTATTAAAACTTTAAACAAAATATGGAATCAACAAGAGACACAACAACACATATTTTATCGTGGAACCCCAATTGGGTAAACCACCAATACTTTCTATACTGCAAATTATATTTACAATAAGTTTTCAAGCCACAACTTGCTGGAGACACCGATCCCCAAGTTTCTCAACTATCACTGAAGGATGCACCAACACCCTAGTTTCTGTTTGCACCTACATACAAGGATACACCAATACCCTAGTTTTCCAGCCACTACTGGAAGGAGGCCAAGACCCCCCTTTCAGGCATGAAGCCTTCCCTAGAACCACCCTACCGCCCTTATATGTTTCTTATTTTGTCTTCCATATCTTCTTTTAACTCTTTCACTGGATTTATCTTCACCTTGCTGGTCTTCTGTCTTCAGGTGTTCAATGCTGCTTCAGATTCTTCATACTCTTACTCTCTTCACTTGGTTACTGCCATGCTACTCTTGATATTAATAATACTTCTCAAGTCTTCACTTTATCTCTGTCTACTTCAGATCTTCAAATCATAATACTCTTTCTTCCTCTCTTAATGTCACAACAGTATTTTCTACTAAGACATAGAGACTACAAGATCCATCTTTCTTATTCCTTTTAAATGTTCATTATTCCACAACCAGAGACGCACAACATATATTTCAATCTTCTGCTACATATATATACATTCTTTATGCATTGTGCCTTTTCCAGAACAGTCACGTACCTCTTCAAATCTCTCATATTGATATTAATTCTTTTTCTTAATAGATTAATTTAACTTTCTTTTATATTTCCTCATACCTCTTCACTTTTGGACAATCACGCCCTTTCAAAAACTCTCTTTAAAACTGATTCACGCCTCTTTAAAACATCTCTGTCTTATAACTAATATACGAATAATTAAATTAACAATCTATCTATTTCATCGTGTCTTTTCATCAATCTACGTTTGCGCCTTTTGACAACTCTGATTTTTTTATTTAATTACTTTACAGGTTTAATTTTAATTAATTAAATCTCAGTGGACACTTTCAGGTTTGTTGGCTTCACGCCTTTTCAACTCTGAATCCTTTCAAACCTTTGTTTTAAATTCTTTTAATTAATTAATCAACTAATTAATAGCCTCCAGATCTTTCTGATTTCGCTGGCCATCCTTCCTTCATGTCTGCGTGCTTACCCAAAATCTACAGGCAGTGAACTCCTTTCTTTTGCTGGTTCTCATATAGCATGGCCATCAATCCTCTGGGCACTTCTTAAACCCTCCTAACCAAACCCTGTTATCCTGTGGGCATCTAATGACCTTTTCACAAACCCCTGCGGGCTTCCTCAAGCTTCTGTGGTCACACAACACTTGCCGCACCTTTTTGTTTCAACACTTAAACCATTTTTTAATATCTCAATAAGCAGACTAATAGTTTTTCTTGGTTTTGGCAGGTTTATATCTTCCTCATGTGGTCTCCATAGGAAAGGCTATGATCATGGATGGATAGACATTTCAACAGTGAGCAACTCCATGTCATCTTTGAGTCTTACTGATACACACACAGCTTCTGGCAATCATTTAAAATGGTCTTTCAAAATTGCTTAATTCAACACTTAGATAAATATTGTCAAACCCTTGTTATTACTGTGCCAGGAGGCATTTTAGCAGACTTATATTTTTGCCATCAAGCACCTACTATAAAAACTAAGACCATAGTCAGATGCACCTCTAAACTTACTAGATCCTCATGTCTTCGGAACATTTTAATAATTCTCCTTTAGGAAGTGGTGGGCATTTTACTAAAGCCAGTTTCACTAATTTTTCAAATAATAAAGCAGTAAAACTGCTTAAAACATTGTTTTGGAGATTATGTATTTTTCTCCTCACACACTCTTAAAACAATATGGAACCGTGGTCATGTGCAACTAACAACAAGCTTCAACATGATGCTTTCAGTTCATTTTAATCATCTACCTATAAGACATGGCAGGCATTTCTTTAAGGCCACCTGAACCAGTGTTTTAACACAGTAATTTTCATACTTTTTTGAATATGCCCATTAATGATTTTACCTCTTTTGGCAGGTTGACATTTTCCTCATGAGGTCATAATAAGAAAAACTAAGCACATGGCTAGATAGCCAGTTCAACAAAGTACAACCTTAAGCCCTCAGATAATTTTATCATCATCAGAACAATCTCTGGTGGGCATCCCAAACAGCCTCTTCAAGTTTATGGTTTTGACAAGTCAGTTTCTTCAAAAACCTAGGTCACAAGGGTGATTTTCTTTTTTCTTCAAATTTTGGAAAATGAGATGTCAATGGGTAGCTGACAACAAGACAAGTCTAACAAGACTAGTTTCAACCCCTAAATCTTCTTTCTCTCTCCTCGACGGGCATATTAGTGAAATCAATGAAAAAAAACATGGCTGGGAGGCACTTTTGGTAGGTTCATATTTTCTTCTTCATTGACTTCCAAGGAAAACTGAAGACATTCTTAGGTAGGCCAAATAACAATATATAAGACCACCATACGCTGCGGGAATTTTCTCTTACTAGGAAATTATGGCGGGCATCTTTCTGAGGTAACTTACACATTTTTGCTTGTTAAAACCCAATTTTGGGAGGTTCATAACTTTTTCTTCAGACACTTTCTGGACAAGCTGAAAACATGGTTGTGTATCCAAAAGACTAATCTATAGGACCCCCCTATGGTGAGGGAATTCATAGTCTCCTAGAAATTATGGCAGGCATCTTCCTAAGACAGTGTTCAGTAAGTTTCCCATACTTAAGTCATTTTTTGTTTTTTCACCAAATTGCCATATTTTTCCAAAACTGTGTTAGATTACTAAAATGACTTTCTAATAACTTCTAGAACACCATCATGTATTTTTCAAGCCTCATCACACATGTCACATCACCATGTATTCCATGTCATCATTACCAATTATGCCACACCATTATTCATGCCATGTCATCATATCTTTGCCATATCATGTCCTTGGTTATTCCTTTGTCATTACTAAGATCCTTTTGACATCAATGACAACCATAATCTATATTGCCAATAGGTGCTTATTGGCTCGCTGATTCATGCTATTTCTTGCCATGTGAAGATTGTCCCGCAAAATGCAAAGAATCTGATCGCAGTTGTGAAGGACTGTGTCAACTGCCTGAACTGGTGAACTGTTGGAGGTGTATGGAAGAAGAACTGGCAGTGCCTGACCATAGACTACTTCATATGGGTTCATTTTAGAGGCAGTGTGGTAAGAGGTATTATACCACCATTCAGCGAGAGGGAGCCACTTTGCCCATTGATGTTGTTGTTCAGAGGTGAAGCAACGAAGATAAGTTTCCAAGCATTTATTGATAATTTTAGTCTGACCATCTGTTTATGGGTGATACCCTGAACTCATCTTCAGTTTGGTGCCAGTGTGGAGAAATAGTTCTGTCCAAAAATGACCGGGGAGGATACATGTTGTTCCAGGAAATATTTCAGACTCTAGTGATCAGTCTTGATGTAGAAATGATTCCCTAATAGGTATGGGCGCCACTTTTGTACTGCATGCAAAATAGCCATCATTTCCTTCTCATATGTAGAGGTAGCTAAATTCTTACCTGAAAGGGCTATGCTGGTGAACGCAATGGGGTGTTCATCTTGAAGGAGAACAACACCAAGTCCATTGCCGCAAGCATCACTCTCAATAGTGAAGGGCTTGGAAAAATCAGGCATAGATAGAACACATAGCTTGTTTCAGTTTGTGAAATGCACACTTAGTAGCATGTGTCCATGTAAAAGCATCATTTTTCAATAGAGCAATTAATGGAGCTGCAATCTTCCCATAATTCTTGACAAACTTGCGGTAGTAGCCATTCAACCCAAAAAACCACGAAGGCTCTTGAGTGTCTTAGGATGCGGCCAATTGTTCATGGAAGCGATTTTGGTAGGATCCACGCGAACCCCTTCCGCTGAGATAATGTGCCCAAGATACTCGACTTCCTTCTGTCCAAAAACAAATTTAGACTGTTTGGCTTGGAGGTGGTGGTCGGAGAAAAGTTTCATTACAAGATCCAAATGCTGGAGATGTTCATCACAGGTTTTACTATAGATGAGGATATCATCAAAGACGACCAGAATGAATTTCCGCAAGTAGGGACGGAATATTTTATTCATCAAGGCATGGAATTTGGAAGGAGCATTAGTGAGGCCAAAGGGCATGACAAAAAACTCATAGTGGCCATCATGTGTGTGGAAAGCTATTTTAGGGATATCATCCTCATGAACCCGAATTTGATGATACCCAGAACGAAGATCCAACTTTGAGAAAAATTGAGCACCATGAAGCTCATCAACAACAGAATTGAAAACTTATCCTTGATAGTGAGGTGATTAAGTGCTTCGGAATTCAATGCAAAGGTGCCATGACCCATATTTTTTGCGGACAAGAAGAACGGGTGAAGAAAAGAAACTAGTGCTTGGGTGAATAATACCTTGCTTCAGTAAATCCCGAACGAGCATTTCAATCTCTATTTTTTGGTGAAATGGGTAGCGATAGGGCCTTGGGAGGAACGCTTCGAGAGAATACTCCCCCAGCTTTTCATATGGATCTGTGGAGACTAAGAATTGAGTTGCTGAATCCTCCAGCGTGCGTTCTTTAAACACGAAATCACCGGGTTGAACAGAAACACTTCCACTTCCACCGGGCCTGCGATCATACAGACGACCATTGTATTCCCAATGGGTATCAGAAGAGTTACTAACAGGTCCGGCGTTGACAATATCCACAGCTAGTGTGGTTTCCATAATCAGAAAGCACAGAAGAATCTGAATAATAAGCAACATAACAGTAGCGTTATCCATTTCTCTACCCGCCAACGTCCTTCCGCTCTTCGCTATGATCTGTTCATAGCAAAGCACGTGTTTTTGGGAATTTGATTTGTAGAAATTTACTCCAGCCACCACGTGTTTGAAGTCTGAAGGTGGACGTGTTGGTTGGAATTTGATTGGTAGAACTTTGAAGATGGATGCGCGTCAGCTGTTGGTAAATATTTTGGAAAACAGGGAGAACCCCAGCGGTGGGTTTTATGGCTGACCTGGTGGAAGCCCATGTTCAAATCCCTGAGGGGATTGTAGTTGTTTCTTGTGGAGGAGGCTTCTGTCCTTTAAGGTCCGCGTTTATCAGGTTATTGCTCGTCTACCAAGCTAGCAATGTGGTGGCTCATCTCCACACTTGCACATAAAGATGAAGAAAGGTGAGGAAATTTAACTATTTAGTCATTTAAAAGGATATAGTTGAAATGTCCAAATATTATGGTTTACATTGAAATGTATATGTATGCACATGTACATAAGGATGAGCAAATTTAACAATTTAGTCATTGAAAATGATATAATTGAAATGTCCAAACATTATGGTCTACATTGAAATGTATATGCACACACTTGCACATAAAGATGAAGAAAGGTAAGGAAATTTAACAATTTAGTCAGTGAAAATGACGTAGTTGAAATGTCCAAACATTATGGTCTACATTTCATGAAATGTAGACGCACCCACTTGCACATAAAGATGAAGAAAGGTGAGGAAATTTAACAATTTAGTCATTGAAAAGGACATAGTTGAAATGTCCAAACATTATGGTTTACATTGAAATGTATATGCACGCACTTGTACATAAGGATGAGGAAATTTAACAATTTAGTCGTTGAAAAGGACATAGTTGAAATGTCCAAACATTATGGTCTACATTGAAATGTACGTGCACACTTGCACATAAAGATGAAGAAAGGTAAGGAAATTTAACAATTTAGTCATTGAAAATGACATAGTTGAAATGTCCAAACTTTATGGTCTACATTTCATGAAATGTAGACACACCCACTTTCACATAAAGATGAAGAAAGGTGAGGAAATTTAACAATTTGGTCATTTAAAAGGACACAATTGAAATGTCCAAACATTAAGGTTTACATTGAAATGTATATGCATGCACTTGTACATAAGGATGAGGAAATTTAACAATTTAGTCATTGAAAAGGACATAGTTCAAGTGTCCAAACATTATGGTCTACATTGAAATGTACGCACACACTTGCACATAAAGATGAAGAAAGGTAAGGAAAATTAATAATTTAGTCATTGAAAATGACATAGTTGAAATGTCCAAACATTATGGTCTACATTTCATGAAATGTAGACGCACCTACTTTCACATAAAGATGAAGAAAGGTGAGGAAATTTAACAATTTAGTCATTGAAAAGGACACAATTGAAATGTCCAAACATTATGGTTTACATTGAAATGTATATATGCATGCACTTGTACATAAGGATGAGGAAATTTAACAATTTAGTCATTGAAAAGGACATAGTTGAAATGTCCAAACATTATGGTCTACATTGAAATGTATGCACACACTTGTACATAAAGATGAAGAAAGGTAAGGACATTTAACAATTTAGTCATTGAAAATGACATAGTTGAAATGTCCAAACATTATGGTCTACATTTCATGAAATGTAGACGCACCCACTTGCACATAAAGATGAAGAAAGGTGAGGAAATTTAACAATTTAGTCATTGAAAAGGACATAGTTGAAATGTCCAAACCTTATGGTTTACATTGAAATGTATATGCACGCACTTGTACATAAGGATGAGGAAATTTAACAATTTAGTCATTGAAAAGGAGATAGTTGAAATGTCCAAACATTATGGTCTAAATTGAAATGTATGCACACACTTGCACATAAAGATGAAGAAAGGTAAGGAAATTTAACAATTTAGTCATTGAAAATGACATAGTTGAAATGTCCAAACATTATGGTCTACATTTCATGAAATGTAGACGCACCTACTTTCACATAAAGATGAAGAAAGGTGAGGAAATTTAACAATTTGGTCATTGAAAAGGACATAGTTGAAATGTCCAAACATTAAGGTTTACATTGAAATGTATATGCATGCACTTGTACATAAGGATGAGGAAATTTAACAATTTAGTCATTGAAAAGGACATAGTTGAAATGTCCAAACATTATGGTCTACATTGAAATGTACGCACACACTTGCACATAAAGATGAAGAAAGGTAAGGAAATTTAACAATTTAGTCATTGAGAATAACATAGTTGAAATGTCCAAACATTATGGTCTACATTTCATGAAATGTAGATGCACCCACTTTCACATAAAGATGAAGAAAGGTGAGGAAATTTAACAATTTAGTCATTGAAAAGGACACAGTTGAAATGTCCAAACATTATGGTTTACATTGAAATGTATATGCACGCACTTGTACATAAGGATGAGGAAATTTAACAATTTAGTCATTGAAAAGGACATAGTTGAAATGTCCAAACATTATGGTCTACATTGAAATGTACGCACACACTTGCACATAAAGATGAAGAAAGGTAAGGACATTTAACAATTTAGTCATTGAAAATGACATAGTTGAAATGTCCAAACATTATGGTCTACATTTCATGAAATGTAGACGCACCCACTTTCACATAAAGATGAAGAAAGGTGAGGAAATTTAACAATTTAGTCATTGAAAATGTCATAATTGAAATGTCCAAATATTATGGTCTACATTGAAATTGTGAAGAACCTGCAATAGTTAATTGATAAAGTGCACAATATATGAGATCACAGAATACTTTAATTGATCACAAGCCACTTCGAGGGGGCAACCTCCTTTGAGAAAGCTCAATACAAATAACTTCACGGTACCCTCATTGGTCTCAACACAGACCTATATACTAATTCTAGGCACCAATACCATGGGTCAATACCATGTGCCAATACAAACCATGGGCCAATACAAACTATGGATCAACAAATATTACGGGACGACTTACAAAGCATATGCGTCCAACAACAATAATACAAACTATGGATCAACAAATGCTATGGGACGGCTTACAAAGCATATGCGTCCAACAACAATATACTAACAAAGTAAAGAGAAGGGTTGACATGGGTTCCTAACATCCCCTCTCCCTTAGAAAAAGCTTTGTCCTCAAAGCTTTAGATGTGGAAATTGATGTGGAATATGAAGGAGTGGTTCCCCGGTAGCATTCTCGTGGGGGCATTCCGTGCCACTGAAGTAATACCTCTATGATAGATTGACAGAAATGCTGATGCCTTTTGAGTTCCAGGGATGATTGCTTGGAAGGTTGTAGACGAAGAAGAACCATATCATCTACTTGAAAAGTGCGCTCAGAATGGTGATGATCGGCGTGTTGTTTCATTCGAATCCTTTCCATGTGAAGATTTTCCTGTAAAATGAGAAGAATCTGGTCATGGTTTCGAAGAACCGAATCAATTTCCTGAACTGGGGAACTATCGAGGGTGTATGAAAGAAGAACTGGCGGTGCCTGTCCATATATTGCTTCATATGGTGTCATTTTAGATGTGGTATTGTACCATAGGAGCGCCTCAAGGAAATCCATAGAAATAGCTAAAAGAAAAACTAGGTCATGAATTCTGTGAGAAGGAGCATCCGCTACCAGATTGTCCTTACCCTTTGTGTAAGTGGGCGCATAGGTATAACCCATGAGTTGGCTATTCCATTTCAGGTGTGTTGGGGAGGAGACCTGTTGTTCCAGGAAATTGTTCAGACTACGGTGATCAATTTGGATGTAGAAATAATTCCCTAATAGGGATGGCGGCCACTTATGTACTGCATGTAAAATAGCTATCCGTTCCTTCTCAAATCTAGATGCAGCTAAATTCGTACCGGAAGGGTCTCTTGAAGGCGGCAAGCCCACTGGTTCAGCAAAGACACCTACATATTTATCCAAGGAAGTAGTGGAGACCGTTGATGGGTGTATCTGAATGGAATGAAGTGAGCGATGCCACCATGTGAATTCTTCTTAAGGATCTTTTCCAGGCGATGTGAACTGATGATGCAGAGAGACCCTGGTTGTAAGCCTGTAAATTTGTGTTGTTTCCCATTGACTGAAAACTGCATCCAAAGTTCAGCAAAATCCCATAAGATGGGGCTAAGTGTGTGTAACCATTGAACCCCCAAAACCACTATCACATCCGCCTAAGGACAAGGCAAACATGTCAGAGCACAGGTTATAATATTCCAGAGAGATACGCACATTGTGACACTTCCCCTTGCAAGGTAAGGTGCCCCCATTGGCAATCATGACTTCAAATTTGGAGCAAGGATGGACAAAACAATCAACCTATTTGGTGATCCGATGGTCAATGAAATTATGAGTGCTACCAGAATCAATGGGTATTGTAAGAGGGATCTTCTTGAAGTAACCCTTGACCCGCATTGTTTGTGGGGTGGTGATTCTAGCTAAAGCATGGAGAGATATCTCTGGGTGGTCGTCCTGAGATGGGATGTCAATAGGAGGTGCCTAACTGTCGACCTGATCATCTAGTGTATCTGGAGAGTCGTCACCAACTTCAGAGGCAGGCAAAGAATCCACATCCAAGAGATAGAGATTTTGTTGAACACATCTATGTCCCCAAGTGAATTTCTCATCGCAATTATAACAAAACCCTTTTTCGCTGCGTGCTTGCATCTCTGTTTCGGACAAATGCTTGATAGGAGTTGGTCGAGGAGCTAGCAAGATGGGAGGTCGTTGAGAACCCATATTTTGGAAGGGAACCAAAGTGGGTTTGGAGTGTTGTTGGGATGCAATATTTTCTTCTGCCAACTTAGCCAACCCCAGGGCTTCCATCATTTTGTTGGGACAAAACATTTTGACCTCTGAGCGGATTTCATCCTTAAGACAACTGATAAAACAACTCATGTAGAATTCATCAGACAATCCTTCTATGTGATTGGCTAGTTTCTCAAATTCTGTCTGATACTCTCTCATAGTGTGAATTTGACGAAGTTTAGTGAGTGTTCCGGTGAAGTCATCAAAAGCACTAGGACCAATTCGTTGCAAAAGGAGTTGGAAAAAATCTGTCCATTTTGGCTCGTCATGAGCCTTGATGTACCAACGATACCATTGAAGGGCTTCCTATTCCAAATGAAAGGAGGCAAGTGGAACTTTTTGGACATCAAAAGTATTATGCATATTGAAATACTATTCTGCACGATAGATCCATCTAGTCAGATCAGTACCATTGAAGCGAGGAAAATCAAACTTCGGACCACGAAAATTGCTGGAAGAAGAGAACCCATTGTTTGATGAAGAATCAGATTGTCGTTTGGTGTTCATGGCTGAATGCTCAAGATGGAGGCTGAGAAATTTTCCATCCAAATCCTGGAGTTTGGTTTGGATGGCTGCAAGTGCTTCCTCCATGGTTTTTGCTCTTGCGCGGGTGACAACCATAACCAGGAGTTTTTTTGTTTTTTGTGAATGGGTAAAAAAACACAAACATAATCTTATTTAGTAAAGGGAAATTTGGATTTGGGAAAAAATCGGATGGGTAATTGGGGTTTGAGTAGGTTTTGGACACTTTGGAATGGATAGGGAAGCAAAAAATGAGAATTTCAGAAGCAGGGTGAAAGAATGGGAAAAATTTTCAGAGAGGGACAAAGAGGCAGAAATAGGGAATGAACATGGTGGCAAAATTTGAAGGCGATTGGGTGAAAATCAAAGGAGTTATGCCAAACCCTAAAAATAGACAAATGTGAAATTTCTAGTCTTGGGAAGTGGAATCTGGGATAGGGTCCTCGGGAATGAAATATGCAGAATGGGATTGCAGGGGTTTCAGTGAAGTTTCAGGGAAAACAAAGTTAAAACAAGGGAGATATGGCAAAAAAACTTCTTTTTTTTTCCAGAATGGATCGAAAACAACTTTCAGAATGGATCGAAAAATGGCAGGATCTGGAATGGCTCGGAATGGATCGAAAACAGCTGGATCTTAAACGACTTTTAGAATGGATTGAAATGGCTAGATCGGAACCGGCTTTCGGAATGGATCTGAAACAGATGGATCTACAACGAAGCAAAAGTGATCAGCAATAGTGCAGCTGAAAAATAGATATGGACCTGTTGTAGGTACAACAGATCCCATGTTCTAATGGAACACGGGAGCCCCAAGATTTTTCACTACAAAGGTAATGGGTAAATTTCTTTGTCATTATGGGGTTTCTCAATCATTTTTTATTATTTTTTTGTGCCTTGCTCCGTGTTCATTTAATTAGAATTTTTCCCTTAGAAAATTTTTGGTTTTTGAGTTATTTTCTGAAGTTGCGGGTAGCCTTGATTTTTTAGGTAAAGTCGGTTTCATCCCACAAGCCCGCAATCTCGCAATTGCGGATTGCAGGAAAACCTTGTAAATAGTTTTTGTACTCTTCTGTTCCACAACCTGCAACCCACAGTTGCGGAGTGCGGATTGCGGAAAGAGGTTCAAATAATAAAATGTGTTGTGTGTTTCCGCAACCTGCAACCTGCAATTGTGGATTGCGGAAATGTGATTTTATATAAGAAGGTTGTTTGCATTCCCGCAATCCGCAACCTGCAATTGCGGATTGCGGGAAGTTGTTGAATAAAATTTTTGAACTTTGCAATCCCGTAACCCGCAACCTGCAATTTGCGGATTGCGAAAATATATTTTGATTTAATAAATGCAGTTTCGATCCCACAACCTGCAACCCGCAAATGCGGATTGCGGAAAGGATGTACATACCTGCAAAATTGGTTCCTGCAATTTATCTCCCACAAATGTCAAGAATTGATCTCAACTGTTGATTGGTTTTGATCCGACGGCTCAGATTTTACCTATTCAAATGATTAAATAGGTCATTTTTCTTATTTTTTCTATCATTTTCGAATTTGGAAAATTACCTTGCTTCTTGAATTTTACTGTGAGTTTTTACCAGGGGTGTCTTGCCCACCATTTTCACCTGAAGTGGGTTGGTTTTCTCTTTTCCTTATTCGGTTATTTACAGTTTTGATTATTTTTGGGATTGTTTTTTATTTTTGTTTATTCATTAATCAGAATTTCTTTAGTTTGTAAACATGTCGCGCAACACACATTCTAAGACTACCCAGAAAGACCAGTTGAGCAAGGACCCAAATTTTGGCATCTTCTCAGACACCAGTGGAAAAATCACTGAAACCTACCAGGTAGATTGGTCTAAAATCTACTCGATATTTAACAACGATGACCTATCAGACATTGAGAATGACCTCCAAGCCTACGAGAAAATTAGGGATTCTCAGCTCCATGCAATTGCTACCAGACTTGCCATACTTCCTTATACCAATGCAGTTAAATGGATAGTAGAACATTCCAATCCCAAAGACCGCTCGTTCAATGATAGCGCGGGTTCACAATTAACCACGTTCCGTCCTGAGGTGTTTGCCAGGGAATTTTCCCTTAGACCCCCTGTGCAAATCCTTAATATTGCATTCCTGGATTCCGCTAACACCAAGTTCAATTTTAATGAAATTCTCAAATCCTGGATGAACAAACCATCCAACTTTGCTCCCAGGGATGACAACTTATACCTAGTTTCCTAGTTTAAAGAACCCTACTCGTTATTGGAAGCTATGCTTTCCCGAATGTATGGCCTTCCTAATTGCTCAATTTTTAAAGCTGAATGGGCTCCTGTGGCTCATCATGTCTTAACGACATGTGAATATTTTCCTTGGGCTTCTATTCTGTCTGTCGAGCTTAAAACAACAATTGAAAAGTATCAGAAATCTCCTTCTACACAGAAGCCCCGTTTCTTTCTTTCAGCCTATGTGATGGATGTTTTCTGTGCTGAGTTTCAATATCCCAATATGGGATGGAATTGGACTCCCACTGCTCCTCCTGTTCACATATATCATTCTACGTTGTGGGAGGATAATTATGTACCTCTATTATATGACATTTGTGATCATTTCCTTGGTGCTATTTATCTCTAGATATTTAAGGAAGATGCTCCAGCTTTCTCAGCTGATGCCAAGCTTTTCATTGCCACAATTGGGGATTGGTATGTAGGGGAATATTTCTCCTATGTCAGAATATGGGGAAGCGTTGTTGTTCATTTGCTGCCTAGAATTGTTCCAGATAAGTTGCCGATTGAAGAAGTATCATATTAGACTGTAATAGAAGGGGTTTATCTCAAACGTACTGGTCCCAAGAGGAAAGGATGGCCCAAATTTCCCTTGAACCTTGGACCTTTGGTTATCCCTACTTCCACCTGGGCTCAAGTATTGGGTAACAAAATTGCTTCTCTGAAACTAGGATGTGTTGCTAAAAGAAGACATGATCCTAAAGGATTCCTAGATGCTCATTTCAAGCACAATCATATGAGGATGAGCTATGTACATGAATATGTCCCTGATGACTCCATCTACCAGGGAGTCAATACTTTTTCTGAAGTCCTAGCAAGGGCTAAAAACAGGGATGAACAGAACTAGATTTTGCTATACCAGCAAGAGATCAGAGATAAGGTTTTCGGCTACAGGAAATTAGAGCTCAATTTGATTGAGCATGAAAGAAAGGAAAGAGAAGAGAAGGAGGCTCAAAAAGATAAAGCTCCGCTCATGTTGAATTATACTGATGGTGATAAAGGAAAAGGACTAATGGAGGAGTCTCCAAAGCTAAAGACTTCTGAACAATATAAAGTGTTAATGCAAACTTCCCAGCAAGTGAAGAAAGAACTAGCACAAATGACCTCAGTTCTGCACACCAAAGGGGTCAATTCATTCAGATCAGTAAGTGATGTACAGGTGATTGTGGTCAGTAATCCATCAAAAAGACAGAAGGTAATAACTGCTCCCTCTCAGATCCCCACTCTCAATATTGATAGTGATGGGGAGGATGAAGTAATTTATCCTGTACCTGTATTGGAAGAAAACACTGAAGGTTCACAAGCAGTCTCAGATTTTCTAAACACCATACTTATGGATCAACCCACTTCAAGTGAGAATATGTCTCAGTTTTATGATGTTCTTGATGCAATAACTTTAGCCACATCACTTTCCTCAACGGAAGCTTCTCTTGTTATAACTTCTGAGCTAACACCACCAACAACCATGTCTCAGTTGTTTGATGCATCTAATTTTATCACTTCTACACCTCCAACTTTCATAATTCCACTCCTTATTCCTCCATCAACCATTGAAGAGATCTAGTCTTCGACTGTCCCCCTGCAATCACCCCCATCTCTTTCATTACCACCAGTTATTGATGTTCCAAATCCCTTCCCCTCTTCCTCACCATCATGGAAAAATGCAAGAGAGAAGACCAAAAGAGCAAAATCAGAACATACAAATGATCGCAGCTAAAAAACAAAACTAAAGCTCTGACTTCTAAGGATCAAAGAACTGAAGCTTTGACTTCTAAGGATCACAAAGCTAGAAAGACGCATACAAAAGGGGCTTGTATAAGAGAAGAAACTGGAAAACACCTTCTTTCAACCTGAACAAAGAAAAAGAGGTCTTCATGGAAGCAAGATAAACCTTCAAAGAACCAGAGCCTTCAACTCCGAGAATCAAGTTGCGAAGTGAGACAGCACCTGTGATGGATATGCCAGCTTGGTATGATCGATCACGTACTACAGCAGACCTAGTGAGTCCTATTGCGTAGCTTTTATATAGCTGCATAAAGTTGTTAAAGCATGAAAATGCCTTGGCCGAATTACAAATCCTATTGATTCATTACGAGCAGTGTCATGTAGTAAATGGAGCACATAAAGTGGTTCATCATATTAAGAATCATAAAAGAACTGGAAGAGAAATGAGACTAAATGCAGATTGGGGATTTTGAAATGGACCATATTATCCTTGACTTAGGATCAGAAGTAAATGTCATGACATAGAAAATATGGGAACAAATGGGGAAGCCAAAGTTATCATGGTCACCAATACAGTTGAGTCTAGCTAATTAGCAAAAGGTTCTACCCTTTGGGATATTATCAAATGTCCTTGTTGACATTGATGGAGTGTGAAGTAAAGCAGGATTTGAGGTCATTGATATTATAGAAATCCATATCCTGCACTATTAGGGATAGACTGGGCAATTGATAACCTCACAATTATCAAATTGAAAAAAAAGCAGATGATATTCGAAGGACCAAATATCAGGGTCATCGCACCCTTGAATCCTTTACAGGGACCTAGATATATTGAACCAATAAGAGAAGAGTGAAAAACTCAAGATATGGATCACATATACAAGATGACGGTGAATCAGGAAGACTACATTAACCCTACTGATGATGGAACATTGATTTGGCGATGTGACAGTTCTTGCATATCAGAATCAAACGTAGGACTAGAGAAATGGCAGAGTAGAATGCACAAAATATCTGCAAGAAGATGTGCACAGCTCACTAAGTCATTGCGTCGGATTGGAACAAAGGTAAGTTCAATCCCTACTTATGATGGGTTAGGGGATATCTACGAATTATTTCAGGAGTACCTTGTATCAGTCCCAGATGAATACAAATTAGCAGCATTGGATACAACACTGCGTGCAACACCTGCTAGATGGTGGGCTGTGCATAAGCCGAATCTGACCACATGGGAAGAATGTAAGCACATGATGGAGATCATATTTCTAGAAGAGACTGAGCTTGTACAAGTGAAATATAATGGACAGACTGATCCTAGAGATCACATAGACCTTTTCCTGAAAGCATCAACACAGGTACCTGTTATAGGTCAAATCTGCACTTCTCCATCCGTGATCACATTGCTCTATCGATCACACAAAAGGACACTATGGATGGAGGAGCTAGGTTGACCTAGATGAGTTATTGCTGGAACTACACTCTTCAGCTAAAAATCTTAACTTGTCTATTGATTTCATGACATGTGCGCTACTATTGGCACAGTAAACCAGCGTTCTAAATGCTACTTTGCTCAAGGACAACCAACACACACCCTTAAAAATGTTGCAAACGCCTGTTGTAAAACACAAAAGTTACATACTGTGCGTTACTCTGGTTATATGAAACCTGGGCACACCTTAAGATGAAGTCAAAAAATATATTAAGATTACGATTTGGGATTAGTTGAAGTTGGTTCTATAACTTCCCCAACCTCCCAATTCAACCACCTCCCGAATCCAACTGCCTACCTTGTCCCATAAATACAAGGAGGATCCATGAGAGAGGGACCTAGAAGGAATGCTTTAACTGCTGTTACACTAGAGGAATTCCCAAGTCATTGTGAAGAGCAGGAGCCCAGGACTCGATTGCAGAAGTGTCTGGACAGATTAGGTATATTTGTACTTTTCTACATTTCTTTGACAATAAAAGGTGGAAATACCCTTTCTGTCCCAAATTGAATGTTTATTTGATTGAATGTTCATTTGGTTAAATATTTGATTGTATTTGATGTTAAAGTTGTTTCTGATTTCATCATATTTATTACAGTCAAGATACGCTGAGGAAGGTTAACTTTGTTTTGTAGGTTCATCATAGCGGAAGATCAAGTGAAAGCTAGGACCATCCACCAATAAAAAGGTACAACTTTCGATATCTCGATCTATTTCCATTTTTAAAAACTAATGCAAGACAATGAATGTATTTACCTGTCACCCCACCCAAGTTGGTAGTGTCATCTCTCCACTATAAGGTATTTTTCCTGTATAACAGTACCGCAAGCAGAATGGGTCCATCGGTTTGTGCACACATTGGAGAAAATTCCAAAGAACTGGTACAGAGAAACAGAACTTTGCAGAGGAACAATAGAATGGTCCATCATGAATAATAACTTCCAAGCAACTTTCAGTTTTGACAACATCTGTCCAAGTATAAATGAGGCTTTGCATATCATCAAAAAGAAGGTATTCAATGACACACCGAAACCCATGTATCAACAACCAGAGTGGGAAAGATAGCTAGAACATGTCGTGGAATGTTACAACTTCGCTTTAGACGAAGGTGAAGAAGAAAATGAATATGAAGATCCACGCGATGTTAATATACCTGAGGAAGAAGGAGAGCGCGAAGTAGAAGGACCTCCATTAGAAATTCTGGATCTAAGTAATCTTGTGAAAAATCGAAAAGTCAACATTGGAACTAGTGGAGAACCGAATTTCGCTTCTATAGGGGATTACTGGGATGAGGAAACGGTAGTGTAGATAGAAGGATTACTGCAGGAATATGAAGACTTATTTCCTACAAAGTTTTCCAAAATGAAAGGCATTTTGGGCAAATTGGGAGTCGTGAAAATACCTCTCAAGCCAGATGCAAAGCATATTAAGAAAATACCCTATAGACTAAATCCTGGACACAAAGAAAGAGTAAAGGAAGAGCTTAATAAAATTCTTGCAGCAGGAATCATTGAACCAGTAGAAGAGTCAAAATGGATAAGTCCCATGGTTATCCAGGACAAGAAAGCTAAAGGAGAAATTAGAATCTGTGTAGATCTTAGAAAGTTAAACAATGCATCATTGCATGACCCATTTCCTACTCCATTCACAGATGAAGTGTTATATAATGTTGGAGGGTATGAAACATACTCCTTCATTGATGGATTTTCTAGATATCATCATATCAGAATTGATACAGCAGACAGGAACAAGACCACATTTGCCACTGAATAGGGCTCATTTCAATACACAATTATGCCCTTTGGTCTAAATAACGCACCTGCTGTCTTTTCTAGAGTAGTTGTTGCTACATTTAAGGATTTTATCCATAACTTTTTAGAAGTGTATTTTGATGATTGGACATTATTTGGGCTATTGAAGAACCATTATGTGAACTTAAGACTGATGTTAGCAAAGTGTAGACAACATCAGATCTCCCTGAACCCGAAGAAAAACATCTTGTGTGTTCTATATGGAATTATACTAGGACACATTATTTGTAAACAAGGACTGATGGTTGATCCAACAAAAATCGCAGTTATTGTGAATTTTCCAGCAGCTAATTTAGTAAAACAGGTATGCACTACATTGGGACACACAGGGTACTATAGGAAGTTCATCAAAGGATATGCGCAGATCATTACACCTATGGAAAAATTATTGAAGAAGGAAGCGAAGTTCACATGGACTGAGGACTGCCAGAAAGGATTATATACATTGAAAGGAAGGATGGTCACTGCACCTATTCTAGTTTTTCTAGATTGGAGTAAACCATTCCACATACATGTAAATGCTTCATCCATAGCACTGGGCATCATGCTAGCTCAACCAGGTGAGGGAGGCATCGACCATCCTATTGCATTCTCAAGAAGAAAGCTCTCCTCAACAAAAAATAATTATACCACGACAGAAAGAGAAGGATTAGCTATGGTGTATGCACTGCAGAAGTTCAAACACTATTTGCCAGGTGTGCATTTCTGTATGTTTACTGACCATTCAGCTTTGAAATACCTGGTCAATAAACCAATGTTAGGGGGAAGAATCTATAGATGGTTGTTACTCTTTCATGAGTATGATTTTGAAATCATTGTTAATCTAGGAAGGCTGAACTCAAGACCTGACCACCTTTCCAGAATTGAGTTAGGCGAAGAGCCTACCAACTTGGAGGATAGTCTACTGAGAAGAACCTGCAACAATTAATTGATGAAATACACAATATATTATATCACATAATATTTTTATTGATCGCGGGAAAATTTGAGGGGGAAACCTCCTTTTAGCAAGCTCAATACAAAATAACTTCACGGTGCCTTCATTGGCCTCAACACAATATTCTATACTAAGTCTAGGCACCAATACTATGGGTCAATACCATGGGCCAATACAAACTATGGATCAACAAATACTACAGGATGACTTACAAAGCATATGCATCCAACAACAATAATACAAACTATGGATCAAAAAATACTACGGGACGACTTACAACGCATATACGTCCAACAACAATATACTAACAAAGTGAAGAGAAGGGTTGACATGGGTTCCTAACATCCCCTCCCCCTTAGAAAACGTTTTTTCCGCAAATATTTAAATGTGGAAATTGTTGTTGAATTTGAAGGAGTGGTTCCCATGTAGCATCCTCTGGTTTCATTCCATGCCACTGAATTAAGACCTTTATGACAGAGCGAGAGAGAAGCTGGCGAGTGTGCCTATTGAGGACGGCCTCCGGCTTCGAAAGGATGGATCCTTAATTATCCTGTTCTAGTAAAATAGTTTGTCCTCTGATGTTGATGCCAAGAACTTTCTTCATACAAGATACATGAAGTACTGGATGAATGCGGGAAGAAGGAGGAAGTTCCAATTTATAAGCATCAAAGCCAATCTTCTGAAGAATCCTATATGTCCCATAGAAATTTGGAGCGATCTTATGATGCCCTTTGAGTTTTAGGGAGGATTGCTTGTAGGATGGAGATGAAGAAAAACCATATCACTTGCTTGAAAAGTGCGCTTAGAACGGTGCCGATCGGCTTGTTGCTTCATGCGATTTCTTTCCATGTGAAGATTGTCCCGCAAATTGTGAAGAATCTGATCACGGTTTCGAACGACCCTGCCCTGGTGAACTACTGGGGGTGTATGGAAGAAGAACTAGTGGTGCCTGACCATAGACTGCTCATATGGAGTAATTTTAGAGGCAGTGTGGTAAGAGTCATTGTACCACCATTCAGCAAGAGGGAACCACTTTTCCCACTGATGTTGTTGTTCGTAGGTGAAGTAACGAAGATAAGTTTCCAAGTATTTATTGATAATTTAAGTCTGACCAACTGTTTGTGGGTGATACCCTGAACTCATCTTCAGTTGGTGCCAATGTGGCGAAATAGTTCTTTCCAAAAATGCCTGGTGAAAGTCGCATCACGATCCGAGACAATGGAAGAAGGGATTCCATGAAGATGAAAGATCTAGTCCAGGAAAATTTGAGCGACTGAGGAGGTTGTATAGGGATGGCTGAGAGAAAAAAAATTACTATATTTTGAGAGGCGATCAACCAAACTCAAAATCATTGTCTTCCCTCTAGATTTAGGGATCCCTTCAATGAAATCCATTGAAATATCTATCCAAATATATGTAGGGATGGGAAAGGGTTCAAGATATCCCGGAAGGAGTGTCGTTTCACCCTTATTGCACTGGAAGGTATCACATTCAACCACCATCTGTTGAATTGTCCTTTTCGTTCCTTGCCAAAAGAAGTTACGCTGTGTCCGCTCATACATTTTGAGGAACCCAGAGTGACCTGCCGACGGAGAAGCATGGATTTTATAGAAAATATCATTTTGAATATCTGTGCTCTGGGAAGCACCAGACAACCCTTGTATCTCAGGGAAGCACCATCCCAAGATTAATGTGGTATAGTAGAAGGGTTTTTGTCCAAGCATTGGATGATTTGAGATAATGAAGAGTCATTGATATAGCCCTGTTGAACAGATTGCAACAAATTTGGAACAGGCATATAAATATCTAAAAGAGAAACTTGGTCATCAAATGTGCCAACAAGAGCATCCACCACAATATTGTCCTTACCCTTCTTGTAATGATCTCATAGTCATAACCCATGAGTTTGCTAACCCATTTATGTTGTGCTGGGGACGATACATGTTGTTCTAGGAAATATTTCAGACTCTGGTGATCAGTCTTGATGCAGAAATGATTCCCTAATAGGTATGGTCGCCACTTCTGTACTGCATGCAAAATAGCCATCATTTCCTTCTCATATGTAGAGGAAGCTAAATTCTTATGTGAAAGGGCTTTGCTGGTGAACGCAATGGGATTTTCATATTCAAGGAGAGCAAAACCAAGTCCGTTTTCGTAAGCATCACTCTCAATAGTAAAGGGTTTGGAAAATTAGGGCATAGCTAGAACAGGTGTAGTACACATAGCTTGTTTCAGTTTGTCAAATGCACACTCTGTATCATGTGTCCATGTAAAAGCATCATTTTTCAATAGAGCAGTTACTGGAGCTACAATCTTCCCATTGTAGCTAGGGTTTTACCCCTAGCTTGTGCAAATGAGCACCTACTAAGGAGAATGGACTCCTTAGTAGTAGTTCAGTAAATGTAAATTATTAAGCTAAAACAGAAATGTAAACTACTCTAAAACATGTGCATGTTCATATGGTTTAGGACGGCTGTATAGGGTTTTTTCCTCCTTTTCCTCATTATTTTATATTTTTTATTCCCTTTTTAGGGGGTTTTTGCTATTTTTAGAGGAATTTTGGATATTTTTGGAGGAAAAAGGGGTTTTCTAGCCTTTTTGAGGCTATTTTGAGGGTTTTGTGGCCTTTTGGAGGCATTTTTGGCCTTTTGGAGGCTTTTTAGTGGGATTTTTTGGGATTTTAAGGGAAATATGGTAGGAAAATGGACAAATGAGCCATATAATGTGGTAGATGAGGTAGTGAACACTTTTTGGGTGTTAACAGATTGCCCCCTGATGTGCGAGGGCAGGAGCTCATCGTATGGCCAATGGACATCATAAGTCATGAATGGTTTTCCTGGGGTGTGGAGAGAAGAGAAGAAACAAACTGAAGCCCGGAACAACGATCCCGGACAACTGCAAGAACTAAAAGTACATAACCTCAATAATGGATGAGGAATCATCTGATCATATGGACGAGGCGGGCATTCCCATGCTCGTATCAGGATATAACATAATAATAACAATGGGGTCCAAAAAATGGGGACCTGAAATATACATGACCTCAAATACTGACTGAGGAATAATCTCAATATATGGACGAGGCGGGCATACCCATGCTCGTATCAAGATACATAAACAGAACTGTGAGGCCCGAAAAGGGGGACCTGTAAGATACATAACCACTGTGTACATCATAAGAGTCCAGAGGGGACACAAATATGGGACATACTGCTGGGTTGATCATGTGTGAACTAAAGAACTGGTGCACTGGAACAATCAACAGTGCTACTGAGTGTGGTACCAAAGGAACGGATGAGCTGCTGGATCACAGTGACAAGGGTCACACTCACAATGGTACACTGAACTGGAACTGAACTGGGTACTCAAGGAAGCATATAGCTGGATGGCTTCCGAATACAAACGCCAACGCAGCCCGGACATCCACAGGAACATATAACTGGACGTTTCGAAGTGACTCACCAATGTGCTAGAGTCGGGGGAAATCCGGGGTCTTCGACAAATAATGTAAAGGATGTAACCCTACGCGATTCTCAACGATCCGATCAAGGTGCTGAAGTTGAGCATGTGAGAAACAACCACTCGGAGAGGCAATGATGACTCCTCTCAGAATGATCTGTAGGCACTTACCATAGATGGTGATAAGTCCAAGGTGTAGGGACCTCCGGGCCTATCCTCTAGAATAGAGGGGCTGTCGTCGACAGAGGGAGACCTGCAACTATCAAGGTAATGATGTTTCCTTGACAGGAGCGCGAGGTGGAGAACCGAAATGTGATAGTACTGATGGCAAGACTGACCAAACTGTGGGGGGACAACTGGGAAAGTAGAGTGGGTGGACTCAAACTTCCTTTGTTCAGAGTATGATAATGGGGATGATCTGGCAGCATATGAAACTGACTGAGGGGAAAGGGATCATAGCTGTGTTGGATCGGGGAGGGTGACTAGGCTGAGGGAGACTCAAGCTGGTATAAAATGGTAGGAGACTGCAGAATACTCTGAACAAAGGCGACCTGATTGGGGGTGCTGCCGAGATGATCTATCATAGTGCCAGGAGGCACGGGAGGGGAATTCTTCATGGGTTAAGGAACTAGAAGAAGTGTGTGTAAAATGATACTGTCGTGTGGATTTATACGAGCCCAGGACAGTTCATGCTTGTGGTTGCTTTCAATTTTAAGGAGTCTGAAAGCGATAAGAAGACTCTGAAGTAATGGATTGGTACTGTCGTGTGGATTTTACGAGCCCAGGACAGTTCATGCTCATGGTTTCTTTCAATTTTAGAGAGTCTGAAAGCGATAAGAAGACTCTGAAGTAATGGATTGGTACTGTCGTGTGGATTTTACGAGCCCAGGACAGTTCATGCTCGTGGTTGCTTTCAATTTTAGAGAGTCTGAAAGCAAGTAAGAAGACTCCAGGGGGTTGCTTTTTCGTATGTTTAGTCTCCAAGACCCAAAGAAGCATAAAAGGATACAATGAAGAACTCTTCTAGCCGATGTGACTAGAGTATTCCTTTTTCATAATTAGTCTACCAGGTCCGGAAAAGGGTTAAACTTATACCAGATAGACGCCCTTTCAGGTACTTTAACCAGCATGAAAGGAAGCAAGATTGCTCGGCGACCTTTTCATTGTTTTAGGAGTCAGAAAAGAGCTTAACGAAAACTCCCTAAGTGTCTTTTTCGTAAAGGACTTGTCCGGCCTGAAAAAGGGATAAAATTATACCGAACAAAAGGAATGGCCAGGTAAGGAGGAAGTGTTCAATCAAGGATCAGTAATGATGACCAAGAACGAGGGTGGCGGGGAACACTGGTGGGCCTCCTTGCAGGGTAATGAATGGTGGCAAAATAATGAAATATTTGCAGTATGACAGGAGTGAATGGCTCATGTAAAAAAGTGGAACAATCCGATGGCGGCCGATGTGGCACGCAAACCGAGGCAGCAAGGCGTCGGGACACAATGTTGAAACTGTACCAAGTGAGAGCGAGAAATGATCTCAAGCATCATCACGAGCTCAGAAAAATGAATCCGACGATATAAAGAGTGTCAAAAATGGATAACGACCAATGTGGCACGCAAACCAAGGTGACGTGAGGCGTTTTGGAAAAAATACCCAAAAAATATGGGGGTGAGAGCGAGAAATGATCTCAAGCATCATCACCGGCTCGAAAAAATGAATCCGATGATATAAAATATATCAAAAACGGGCTACAGCCGATGTGGCACGCAAACCGAGGCAACAAGGTGTCAGGACACAATGTTGATATTGGTCCTAGTGAGAGCGAGAAATGATCTCAAGCATCATCACGAGCACGGAAATATGAATCCAGCAGTGCAAATGGTGCGAAAAAATGAAGGTCATAAGGACTCCAGAATGGTCAAAGGAAAGAACTATGCATATCAAATCAAATCAAATATAAAAGTGACACGTGACCTCAAAAATGTTTGAGATCACAAATGTGAAAAAGTGAGCAGGGTTAATGACCTGTCCCGATGCTATGTGCATAGGGTTTGTGATTGTGGATCACATATGTGTTGGTTTGAACGATGGGTTCATTGACATGCTGAGATAAATGTGATGGGGTAGGGTCAAAATGATTGATCATGCCCCCTATCCCAGGGTTGAGGTAATCTATTATGCCCCTTGACTCAGAGGTGTCAAGGTGGTGCTCTATGATAGCGGGGTCAAGAACAGGCATTTCGGTATAGGACCAGGCAAAGACATCACGGAATTCCTGGAAGAGTTTTCTGTACTCCCCAATATCATGCTCACTGCAGGATGCTCCTAAATTTATGAGTTCAGGGGCACCTCCTGGGGCAGCAATATCAATGTGGATGACAGGTGAGATGTTGGCCATGTTACCCTCCTCGAAGGCGTCAGGAGCAGGAATAGGGTCCTTGAACCAGTCAACCTTGGTGGGAAGGAAGTCTTTGGACTCAACCGTGAACTGGGTGGCTGTGCTAGAGGAGGATTCGTCTGGAATGAAGTAGGAACGATGATGCATATCATCACAGGGATAATCCGGGGCAGTGAGGGCCTCAAGAATCTCCTCATCAGTACGGAAAGTTTGCGTCGTCAAATCGGTTGACGAGGGGGTAGTGGTGGAAGAGATCATATAAATGGTATTAACCTCTCCTGAAGGGGAAGAGGCCGGGGGGTAGATCTCCTCAATGGTTGGTGGTGCCGTCTCAAGATCCAGATTGTTCATCTCATAGAGAGCCGCTCTATAATCCGGGAGATCGGGACAATGATGGGAGTAATGCCCGTAAACACCGCATATGGCACAGGGGTGGTTGGTACGCAGGGATTTGTCTTTAGGCTTGGGGGTGGGGTTTAGTTCGACAACCGGGATGTTGAGGTCGTCGTTGAGCATCTGCATGTGTTTCTGTAATGCTGGTAACTGTGGACACTGATGAGTCGCATGCCCTAACTCGTCGCACAACGAGCACTTGGGAGGAGCGCGAAACACTGGAGGGTTTTTTACTGTCTTGGGAGGTGGTATAGCAGTGTAAGGTTGTGGCCCTCTACCCCCAGTGGGTTTGGGAGTAGGAGGGGGAGTCATGGAGGACGAAGGGGTAGAAACATCGAGGGGTGGCTGAGTGGTAGTAGCCATGGGTTGCACCGGTTGGAGGACGACGCTTGGTGTCGGCGGGGGAACGGGAGGCGAAAGGTACCAGACGGGTAATCCCAAGGTTAACCCAGGGAGGCTAAGGGTAGCCATAACCGGGGCGCTTACTACTCCCAATAAAGGGACTAGGAAGGGGATTGTATGGATAGGTGTAACACCAATGTGGCTAGGTACCAATGGTGGTTTAGGCAACAAGGGTGGTTGATTAGTAGGTGTTTGGTTATCATGGGACAAGGTACATAAGTCAGACACTTTGGGCGTAGATGACGGGGGAGGGATGGATCGGAAGGTGGAGGTCATCGGCGCGTCTGAGTAAACTCCAAGACCCGTAGAGGAGACAAACGAGGTGGTGGCACGAGAAACAGGTTGTTCAACCACGGGGAGAACGTTTTCGGGTGCTGCGGGAGCACTGGGATCATAGTAGGTGAGCTGGTCAACCTTAACCACGCGTCCCTCATGGGGGAACATCATGGTGCAAAAAACGGAAGAGGCAACCGCCTGCATGGCATACATATAGCTGCGGCCAAGTAAAAAGTTATAATCCAATTGGGCATTGATTACCTCGATGTCGATAAGGACGGTTTTGCCACCTAACTGGACGGGGATATTGGGTAGGAGGCCTTGGGGCTGGGCCGACCGACCGTCGTAGGCGCGCAATCCAGTGGTGGACTGCTGGAGAGTAGGGGATCCCAACTTTTGCCATACGAATGTAGACATAACGCATTTGGAGGCACCTTCATCGATGATGCATCGATTGATGACAAGATTCCGAACGGAAACAGAAACTTGGAATGCTAAGGAGGAAGGCAGGCGTGGTTCGGATTGGTCCAAATCAAATGCCATCAAATTCGAATCATGTGGGTCAATCGCCCCAATGGCGGATAGTAGAGTCTTGCGTTGAGAAGGGCAGTTTTTCAAGACTTCTAATGCAGACATGGCTGCGGGCGACTGGGATAAGTCATCGACGATGTTGTAGTTTGACGCAGCTCGCGCATTGGGGTTGTTGTTGATACGGCGAAGCGGGAAACGAGGTGCTTTGGGAGCGCCCTCTAGTGGAGACGGTGGTATGCGTAACGCTTGATCGGTGGGATGAGCATTAGGGGTTTTCTCAGCAGGAGGAGCTTCAGTGGTGGAGCCGTATTGGTTCCGACGAGTCTGGAGGTTGACATCAGCGGATGAAATCATCAACAAGTGGTGGGTTCCCGAGTCAGACATGGGTTGATCGAGAGCAGCGTATGTGATCTGTTGTTGGGGGGGTGTGTTGGCTTGAGGGGGAGCCAATGGCTGAGTGTTCACTACGCCTTGGGTTGGTAAGGGGTTTTGCAGAACCAAAGGAGGCTGCTGAGGCTAAGGGGGGTTAGGTGGTGCCTGAGGAGCTGCATGCCCTTGGCGATGGGCATCATCAACCCAAAGTTGGCGCGCTCGCTCCAAGTGTGGGCAAGCATGTGTATAGTGGCCATAGACCCCGCAAATAGAACAAGGGTGGTTTGTTCGCAAATTGGGGTTTTTAGCCTGCTTGGGCGGGCGATCAGGGTTTTGGTTAGCAGGGGCCGCATTATTATTGTCGGGGGGATTCGCCGGTTGACCAGCTTGGTTTTCAGGTTGGTTGTTCCCACGATTACGGCCCTTGCCGCGGTTTTGTTGGCCCTGGTTACGTTGGTTTTTCTGGTTTTGCTGCGGGTTTTGCTGGGCGTAAACTTGCCCTTGGGCAGCAGGTGGGTTCTGAGGTTGCACAGGTGCTGGAGCAGGCTGCGGTGGATGGTATGTAGGTTGAGGCTGAGCAGGTGCAGCAACTTGAGGGGGTTGCTGATATGGCTGCGGAGCGGGTGGTCGGTTTTCCGCAGGGGCTGCCTGTGGCGGATAATAAGCGGGTTGTGCTTGTGAAGGCGCAGGAGCTGGGGCAGCCTGCTGGTGGTAGTAGGGCTGAGGTGCGACTGGGGGAGCATAAGCAGGAGTCGCATGACCGAAGCACTGAGGTGGATATGAGGGTCCATGGGAATGGTGGTGATGTGTCATGGGAGCATACGAGTTGGTTGCTCCAGACTGTGAGGTAGCCCGCGAAAGGTCGGGGCCAGGGGTAGGACGTGTAACGGAAAATGGTTGGGGATGTGAAGAAACACAGCCAATGATACCGTCTGCAGCGTGGGATGCCCCCGGCGCATCGTGCTGGGAGGACTCGCCGCGAGGGGCGTCAGGTATAATGGTATAAAGGTAACCCGACTGGGTGTAAATGAGGTCGAACTGTTGGGCCTTAAGGATGGCCTCTTCTTCAGACTGGGGTCTTTCTGATGCCACATCCTTAGCAATGACAGGGAGAAGGGATTTGAGGAACCAATCTAGGAAGATACGGTCGTCTAGTTTGATCTTGCATAAGCTACGGCGTCGACGCCACTCATGGATGTGGTCCGTGATGTGGGTAGCCATTTTTTGTCTACAATATAGGAGGATCTCAACGCCCACGTCATAGCGGACAGGCAACTGGAAGAACTGCAGGAAGGTCGAGGCAAGGGAAGCAAAGGTGGCATGGGTCCCATGAGGTTGCTCGATATACCACTTGGCTGCAGAGCCAGTGAAGGTGCGCTGTAAGAGACGGAGGCGAACAGAGTCGTCCACTATGGAGTTAGAGGAACACCATAAGTGGAAAGACATGATATGGTTTTGTGGGTCCTCATCGGCCTTGCCCTCGAACTTAGGGATGTCAGAGGGAAGCTTGGTAGGCATATGAGGCCACGCAAGGTCGTGTCGGATAGGGTCGTTGGTCAATCTGGCCAGGTCAGGTAGGTTAAGGCTAGCCATGAATGGCAAACTGGAAGAAGGATGTGACACAGTAGTGGGTTGGACCAAGTTGGGGCCAATGCCCCCTAGTGGAGGGACGGGATTTGGGATGGTGCCCCCAAGTGGGGGAACTTGTCATGTCCCAAATTTGGAATTGGGTCACAATGGCCTAATCACATTAGCCATATTCATTAGAGTTTGCAAAGTTGATGTTAAGGGTCAAATAATTGCCAAGGAGGAAAATTACTAGTTTCCTAGGTTTGGGGTGGAAGCTTTGGGATTTGGAATAATGGGGATAATAAATGATGTTTGAACATTAGAATGGCATAAATATTTAATAAAGGAGCTAAATAAATATATACAAGTGAAAATCAAAGTGGCATTTCATCATGAAGACACATGGAGGAAGTGGGACCCACATATGGCTAGATTTCTCCACTACATTTGGCATCATTCTCTCACCAATTCGAATTCAAGGTGAATGGTAACATACTTGGGGAAGTACAAAAGGTATTATTCATGGCATAACTCATCCAAGGTCGAAATATAGAGGAAGAGTAACTCCCATGGAAGAGGAAGAGACAATTTGGAGCTAGTGAGACACTTGGGCTAGATTCCCTAGCTCTATGACAACAATGATGAAGATGCTATGACACCTATGACACAAATCAGACCTGAAGGCTGACATATGACATATATGACATGTCAGGGCTAAAAATAGACTCCAAGAGGGCGCTCAAGGGTGTTAGGGCAGCTAAGATGCTTCCACATGTGATTTGGTGGAAGTGGGAGACTAGGAATTGTTGTACAAGTGGCGTTCTTTGGAATCTCTTCCCAACTTGAGTTGGCATGAGTCTCTTGGAAGGAATTCGACCCATGGAGGCCATTAGAACTTTATAAATTTCAATAACAAATAATGAAACCAGCTTTTGATCATTTGTAGAATTTGCAATTGCATTTGTGAAGAGGGAGAGCTAGTGGATGACTAGTTTCTTGCCTTAGCCAATTTCGAGGGTGAAAGATTCCCATCCAAGTTGGTAATTGGAAAGGCCATTCAGACCTTTCATTTGGAGCTTTAATGGAGTCTTTATTTGCAGGTGTAAGCTACAGGGCAGCTCATGGTTTCTTCTATTGCAGCTCACTCCTTCAACCATTTCCGGTTTTGATGACATATTCTTGATCCTTGAGGGAGGGCGTTTTTGGTGAGCTATTGTACTCTTTGGGGAAGCTTTTAATGCCCCATTTCTTTTTTAATATGAAGTAAATACTCTGTTCTTCATCTCCAAAAATTTTCAGGTCGAAATTCCAAGTAGAAATGTATAAATCTCATTTTTAATGGAAGAACAATGCCATTTCCCCACTACCTTGTTGTGAACCAATGTATTGATGATGATTTCGAATGAATGGATGATTCTCTGATATATTTGTGATAAATATACTGCCATGGGTGTCTTATACAAGTTTCATGTACTGTACTTGAGCATTTGAATCATTTTTACTCAGTTTAGTTCTATTGGGAGGTGAAATAGTGCCATTTCCCCAAGGGTCGAATTGGGGATTTTTGCAGTTGAATGGGAGAGGGTTGGAACAGATATAATAATAAATTAATGGTGCACATGAGACCTTAATAACATCCTTAATACATTCCCTACCTCTGTTCAGAAATTTGAGTGGCTTTGGAGGCATTTGGGAAGCCATTTTCAATACTTACCCCAGGGGGATTTGAACCCCAAATTACTAGTAAAATTGCATACTTGGTCCAGAATCTTAAGAGAGTTTGCAGAGGTATTTTGGTGGCCATATATCATCCCTGAACATCATATTCAAGTCTTAATATCATTCATACACCTTCCTTGAAGATTTGAAGTCATTTGGAGTCAATTCGAGACATAGAGACCAATACTAGTCAAAGGCAAATTACTAGTAAAGTTCCCTACATTGGCCAGAATTGAAAGAGTATTTGCAGAAGTATTTTAAAGGTCCAAAGGCATCCTTAAAACACATATTTATGTTCTAATATCATTCATATACCTTCTCAGAAGATTTGAAATCATTTGGGGCAAATTTGGGACCTAGAGATCAACTAGTCAAAGGTCGAACTAGGGAAAAAAAGTGAAAAATTGGCATTTTAATAAAATTTGAAAAAGGGATATTACAGTGGTATCAGAGCATGATCTTGGCACTTGATGTGGTATAATATTCATGAGGACAATAATTCAGGTACCACCATTAGATATTGAAACCAAAAGTGCTTTTGTTGAAGAAAAAAAAGTAGGACAAGAAGAGCAAATTTTTTGAGGAAACTATGACTAGGGATGAAAAGGGAGCCTCATATGATGGTGAGGAGCATATAAAAATTATGAAAACAATATTTGAAGATATGACCAAGCAACTTAAGGAAGGATTCGAATTGTTTTCTATCGAACTTGTGGAAAAAATTATTGATTTTAAGGAAACCAAGGGGAAAAATGCATCAGCTTGCTTGAAGGAGCAAAAGGAAGAGACATCACAAGATCATGAAGAAGAGTCTATTGAAAATATGGAAGATCATTTCGAGACACCTTCTAGCTTAGACATGAACCAAAGAGCATCTATTGATGGATGCTTAAACTATGAAGGAGTACCTACTGATGGGTGCTCACACCTCTATGTTGGTGACATAGAGATCACTTTTGAAAGTGTTGCTGCAAGCCCAAGTTCCATTAAGCATGATAATGAAGACCTTGCAGCAGTTGAAGAAGAACCAAGATCAACTTCTCCATCACCACTTGAGCTTCATGAAGTTGGTCCAAGAAAAAATGAAGAAGATGAGGAGGTTCATTTGCAAGAGCCTCATTTTCTTGAAGGGTCCTTAAAGATGAATGAAAAGAAGATCCAAGAGTCCCTCAGCATTCTCCATGACACTCAAGCATTGGTGTCAAATTCTTCTTGGAGAGCTACTTCATTGGAGGAAACATCCTTCCTTGAAGACATGGAGAAGATTCAAAGAGCAATGCGCCACATCAAAGGTAATTTCATGTCTTTGCTTTTTGATAGAAACCATTTGTTTGAGCTTAATGAATTGTTACATGATGCATACTTGAACAATAATGAGGATATTCATAAGCTCACAATTCAAAATGAGCAACTTCTTGAAAAGTTGCAAGATACTTGTTTTTCCTCCTATGTTTCAGATTGTCAAATGGTAGATTGTTTGGAGGATTCTCATGACATGGTGGATCATGAGAAATGTGAAAACTTGAATGTTCTTGATGTGTTTGAAGATGAACTTGAAGAGATCCAAACACTTGATGTGGTGGAAGATGAATTTGAATTGCCTCTTGATGAAGGTTATGCAATTTTTAAAGAAGAGCATGATTCCTCTACATTGGAACCAAACTATGACAAAGAGTTCACACTTTTGAAGGAGCTGCATGATACTACCCACATGGATCCTTCCCATGATAAAACTCCTGAACTCTTTGATCATTTGGGTGAGTTAGTACATTCTCCTACATCCTACAATTCCATGTTTTGCAGTATTAGTCTCAATGAAGTATGGGTGAAAGGGTTCTTTTTGATGGTGCCACATGAGGAGTATGGAACTCCTAGATTTACTTTTTATGATGATATGGTTGGAGCACATTCTTATTCACATTTGCAGAAGCATACTTTGTTACTTTATGACGATGCACATCTACATGGATGCACCTATGATATGCATTTGAGTCACTTGAAGACTCATGGTTTTTCTTGCTCAACACTTGATTCATTTGATGTTGGAGGAACTTCATCCAACACTTGGGTGAATAGATTTATGATTGGAGAACATTTTTGTTGGAAGCCACATACTTTGTTATATCTTTATGATGATGACATTCAGGGATGTATGGGTGAGACTTCTTTGAGTCATTTGAAGTCTCCTTGTTTTTTCTGCTCATTATTTGGTTCAGATTTTAATGGAGATTCTTCATTCCCTTCTCGGATGAAAGAATACATGGCTGAATATTTTGATGCATATCACATCCTTTTGGAGCAGCTTTATAAGACATGGGATCCTCACCTATGTCATTGGAGCAGATTTGATTGGTCACTTGAAGCTTGTATGCACTTGGAAAACGGTGGTCTACTTGCTTGGAGGTATAAGCACTTTCATGATTCTTTGATGAAGCACCTCCTTGATATTAATTTTCATTATGTAGTTATGTACTTTGATGATAGATATTTGGTACTCATGATGTTTGGAAGAATGCATACAAGAAAATGGGATCCAGGAATCCTCTTATCTAATGGTTTAGGTTGGAGAGCACTCTTAATTGTTGGGGTACAATACAAGCAATGGGACCCTGGAATAATTTTTATCTCATTGGTTTCAAATTTTTTGGGGAAACAAGCAGTATGGGAGATGGATTTCCCCACTTAATAAAGTGATTTTTATCAGAGTAGTGCAGCAGCAAGCATGTTGGTTCCTCTCTAAAATATTCATGGAAACTCAAAGACTCAAGGTTTGGCAATTCAATGGCAACTTCAAAGAATTATACAGAAAGCAGGTTCTTCAACACCCATGATTGAAATTGCTTGAGGACAAGCAATATTGGGAAGGGAGGATTTGTCATGTCCCAAATTTGGAATTGGGTCACAATGGCCTAATCACATTAGCCATATTCATTAGAGTTTGCAAAGTTGATGTTAAGGGTCAAATAATTGCCAAGGAGGAAAATTACTAGTTTCCTAGGTTTGGGGTGGAAGCTTTGGGATTTGGAATAATGGGGATAATAAATGATGTTTGAACATTAGAATGGCATAAATATTTAATAAATGAGCTAAATAAATATATACAAGTGAAAATCAAAGTGGCATTTCATCATGAAGACACATGGAGGAAGTGGGACCCACATATGGCTAGATTTCCCCACTACATTTGGCATCATTCTCTCACCAATTCGAATTCAAGGTGAATGGTAACATACTTGGGGAAGTACAAAAGGTATTATTCATGGCATAACTCATCCAAGGTCGAAATATAGAGGAAGAGTAACTCCCATGGAAGAGGAAGAGACAATTTGGAGCTAGTGAGACACTTGGGCTAGATTCCCTAGCTCTATGACAACAATGATGAAGATGCTATGACACCTATGACACAAATCAGACCTGAAGGCTGACATATGACATATATGACATGTCAGGGCTAAAAATAGACTCCAAGAGGGCGCTCAAGGGTGTTAGGGCAGCTAAGATGCTTCCACATGTGATTTGGTGGAAGTGGGAGACTAGGAATTGTTGTACAAGTGGCGTTCTTTGGAATCTCTTCCCAACTTGAGTTGGCATGAGTCTCTTGGAAGGAATTCGACCCATGGAGGCCATTAGAACTTTATAAATTTCAATAACAAATAATGAAACCAGCTTTTGATCATTTGTAGAATTTGCAATTGCATTTGTGAAGAGGGAGAGCTAGTGGATGACTAGTTTCTTGCCTTAGCCAATTTCGAGGGTGAAAGATTCCCATCCAAGTTGGTAATTGGAAAGGCCATTCAGACCTTTCATTTGGAGCTTTAATGGAGTCTTTATTTGCAGGTGTAAGCTACAGGGCAGCTCATGGTTTCTTCTATTGCAGCTCACTCCTTCAACCATTTCCGGTTTTGATGACATATTCTTGATCCTTGAGGGAGGGCGTTTTTGGTGAGCTATTGTACTCTTTGGGGAAGCTTTTAATGCCCCATTTCTTTTTTAATATGAATTAAATACTCTGTTCTTCATCTCCAAAAAGTTTCAGGTCGAAATTCCAAGTAGAAATGTATAAATCTCATTTTTAATGGAAGAACAATGCCATTTCCCCACTACCTTGTTGTGAACCAATGTATTGATGATGATTTCGAATGAATGGATGATTCTCTGATATATTTGTGATCAATATACTGCCATGGATGTCTTATACAAGTTTCATGTACTGTACTTGAGCATTTGAATCATTTTTACTCAGTTTAGTTCTATTGGGAGGTGAAATAGTGCCATTTCCCCAAGGGTCGAATTGGGGATTTTTGCAGTTGAATGGGAGAGGGTTGGAACAGATATAATAATAAATTAATGGTGCACATGAGACCTTAATAACATCCTTAATACATTCCCTACCTCTGTTCAGAAATTTGAGTGGCTTTGGAGGCATTTGGGAAGCCATTTTCAATACTTACCCCAGGGGGATTTGAACCCCAAATTACTAGTAAAATTGCATACTTGGTCCAGAATCTTAAGAGAGTTTGCAGAGGTATTTTGGTGGCCATATATCATCCCTGAACATCATATTCAAGTCTTAATATCATTCATACACCTTCCTTGAAGATTTGAAGTCATTTGGAGTCAATTCGAGACATAGAGACCAATACTAGTCAAAGGCAAATTACTAGTAAAGTTCCCTACATTGGCCAGAATTGAAAGAGTATTTGCAGAAGTATTTTAAAGGTCCAAAGGCATCCTTAAAACACATATTTATGTTCTAATATCATTCATATACCTTCTCAGAAGATTTGAAATCATTTGGGGCAAATTTGGGACCTAGAGATCAACTAGTCAAAGGTCGAACTAGGGAAAAAAAGTGGAAAATTGCCATTTTAATAAAATTCCTAACAAGGGACATTACAGAACTAAGGTGGTGGAGGATGGTCCGGCACCACCATGGGTAGTGTGAGCCACTGATGTAGTGGGGATAGGGATTCCCGCTGTGGGAATAGGTACCGTGAGGGGAACGGTAGATGGGGGTCCCATGGAGGGCATACCCAAAATAGGTGTAGTAACTGGTGTAGTGGTGGATATGCCACCAATGGTCCCTATAACAAAAGGAGTGGAAGTCGTGCCAGCCATGGGGCTAGTAGGGGCAGTGTAAATAGGGTTCTCAGACTCTTCGTCAGAATCGGAGGTAAAGTAAGGGGCATCAATATCTGGTGACGGAGTCCTATGTCGCTGACGAGTGGAGTCAAGTGACAAGGCTCTAGATCTGTGATGAGTGGTATCAACGGATGATGATCGGAATCTATGAAGGGTGGTGTCAAGTGAACGTGCTGTGGGGGCTCGCCCCTGAGGCACCAAGAATGTCTCGGCGACTCAATGGTGACAGATGGTGTCAAATCTCTGTGGGTTGAGGTGAGTAGAAAAACAGCTCAAAAAATCCTAATGCAACCGAGTGTGCAGAAGGAGAGCTAAAAAACAAGGCACTCAGGCCAACAACCAACTCAAAACACCCACTGCAACAGCTGTGATACAATAGGTGGAGTATCAACAAAGATGGTCAGAATACCAACAAGCAGCAGGTTTCCTAGAAACATAAAATGGTGGACTCACTAGACCAAAGGGAGGTAAAGGAGCATGCAAACACCTAACTAAAAGTATTCTGACTCAACTAAACATATCCTCTGCAAGGTGATGAAATCCAAGTCAGACAATATGAGTAGGAAAGCCAAGTGGCTATGATATCCCCCTACCGGGAGGGACACCGGGTAGTCAATCCTAGAAGAATGGCAACTAAGATACCCCGTTCATGACGCGTCCAGAAAGGTGAATCTGTCGTTTAGTCCGTTTACCGCATTACCCCTATACAGGGATATCCCGCGAACCGCGAAAGGTAGCCCTTCGGTTACTGAATGGAGTGCGGTATTCCACTCAGGCCTCTGGAACCAGTCTCCCAACTTCAACCCTCCTAAGCGAGAGGCCCTCTGATAAACTGGTCATGACCGTGCCAAAAAGTACTAGGGGATTTTGGTTCCCTATTTGGACAACAACTATGTCTCAAGTGTAAGTAACCGAGGGGTGTTATTGGAATCCTATCCCCCCGATCCTACCTAACTACAAAGATTCTTTTGTGTTCCCCAAGTGGGGTTAGAATATTGGTTGAGTTAGGTACTTTTTAAGGCTCACTTGAATTATGTGACAGAGTGTGTGCTCGTGAGGTGATGAACCCAAACTAGAAGTGCCACAAGGGGGGGCAACTTCTTAACTATCAATAATGTTGGAATTGAAACTTTAACTTGCAAAATTTTCTGAATTAAAAATACTGAAATTTTAAAATATTCTGTAAAGGGAACAGAAATTATGTTGCAGAAAGGCTATAGGGAAGTGGGGCTACTGGTAGGACAGAGGGCTGTTCAGATGCAGAAAATATTGCAGCAAAAGGGGCTGGGCTAAAAACAGAAAAAATGCAGAAATCAGACCGCGGGTCTGTAGTGAATCAGAATAGGCGGACCGCAGGTTTGAGGGAAACAGACGCGGTCAAGTCGCGGCTTTCGGGCCAACAGACGCAATCGGGACGCAGTAAACAGGGAAAAAGACACAGTCGGGTCGCGGCAAAAAGGCTAACAGACGCAGTCAGGACGCGGGAAAGAGGCTGAAAGCCGCGTTCAGGATGCAGGAAAATGGCCAACAGGCACAGTCAGATCGCAGCAAACAGGTTGATTAGCCGCGGTCGGATCGCAGGTAACAGACTTGAATCCGCCGGCAGGGCGTCGGAAACCGTCTGAGAGCCGCGGTCGGGTCGCAGGTAAAGGCATGAAAGACGCGGTTGGGACGCGATTGCAGAGGGAAAAGACGCGGTGTACAGGGCCGAAAGGGACAGCCGAAAGGAAATTTTTTTTAAACGAAAACCAGAAATTCAAAATCTAGGGGAGTCGCCAAAAACTGTAGCTAGGGTTTTACCCCTAGCTTGTGCAAATGAGCACCTACTAAGGAGAATGGACTCCTTAGTAGCAGTTCAGTAAATGTAAATTATTAAGCTAAAATAGAAATGTAAACTACTCTAAAACATGTGCATGAAACATAAACAACAATTTGTAAATAATGGTTTTTGTATTGATATTACCTCCAATGTGAAGGTTGATGAAGCCCTTGCAATGTCCAAGAGGGTTGATCCAAGCTCCAATGTGCTCCTTCTCTTTCTCCAATGGTGGAAATGGGCCAAAAGGGGCTCTCAAGGTGAAAGTGGCTCAATGGTGAGCTAGGGTTTCAAGAGAGATTTTGGCAGAGTAAGGGTGCTTATGATTGTGGATGTGAAATAAGGGATCTCCATCACCTATTTATAGTTTTTTGGTGGTGGAGTGTTGACCCATGGTTTTGGGAACCATATGGTTTAGGACAACTGTATAGGGTTTTTTCCTCCTTTTCCTCATTATTTTATATTTTTTATTCCCTTTTTAGGGGGTTTTTGCTATTTTTAGAGGAATTTTGGATATTTTTGGAGGAAAAAGGGGTTTTCTAGCCTTTTTGAGGCTATTTTGAGAGTTTTGTGGCCTTTTGGAGGCATTTTTGGCCTTTTGGAGGCTTTTTAGTGGGATTTTTGGGGATTTTAAGGGAAATATGGTAGGAAAATGGACAAATGAGCCATATAATGTGGTAGATGAGGTAGTGAACACTTTTTGGGTGTTAACACCCATAATCCTTGACAAACTTGCGGTAATATACAGTCAATGCAAAAAAACCATGGATGCTCTTGAGTGTCTGAGGATGCGACCAATTGTTCATGGCATCGATTTTGTGTGGATCCATGCGAACCCCTTGTTATGAAATAATGTGCCCGAGATACTCTACTTCCTTCTGTCCAAAAACACATTTAGATTGTTTGGCGTGGAGATGATGGTCAGAGAAAAGTTGCATTACAAGATCCAGATGCTGGAGATGTTCAGCCCATATTTTACTGTAGATGAGGATATCATCAAAGAAGACCATAATGAATTGCCGCAAGCAGGGTCAGGATATTTTATTCATCAATGCCTGGAATGTGGAAGGAGCATTAGTGAGGCCAAAGGGCATGACCAAAAACTCATAGTGGCCATCATGTGTGCGGAAAGTTGTTTTAGGGATATCATCCTCATGAACTCGAATTTGATGATACCCATAATGAAGATCCAACTTGGAGAAAAATTGAGCACCATGAAGCTCATCAACAACAGGAATTGGAAACTTATCTTTGATTGTGAGGAGAGTAAGTGCTCGAAAGTCAATGCAGAGGCACCATGACCCATATTTTTTCATATAAGAATAACTGGTGAAGAAAAGGAACTAGTCCTTGGGCAAATAATACATTGCTTCAGTAAGTCCCAAACGAGCATTTCAATCTCTTTTTTTTGGTGAAATGGGTAGCGATAAGGCCTGATGTTGGGAGGAACGCTTCCAGGAAGGAGATGAATATGATGGTCCTCTAGCCTTGAAGGTGTAAATCCCACTAGTTCAACAAAGACACCTATATATTGATCCATAATTTTTTGTAGATCCAAAGGAGTACTGGAGACCGCTGATGGTTGCATGTAAATGGAATGGATCTGAGCGATGACACCATGTGAAATATTCTTAAGGATTTTATCCATGTGACGTGAACTAATGATGCTGAGAGACCGTGGTTGTAAGCTTGTCAATGTGTGTTTTTGTCCATTAGTTGAAAAATGCATCCAAAGTTCAGCAAAATCCCATAAGATGGGGCAAAGTATGCGTAGCCATTGAGCGCCCAAAACCACATCACATCCGCCTAAGGCCAAGGAAAACATGTCAGAGCGCAGGTTATAATCTCCCATAGAGATACGCACATTGCGACACTTCCCTTTGCAAGGTAAGGTTTCACCATTGGCAACCATGACTACAAAGTTGGAGCAAGGATGGACAAAACAATCATCATGTTTGGCGATCTGAGGGTCAATGAAGTTATGAGTGCTACCAAAATCAATGAGTATTGTAAGAGGAAGCTTCTTGAAGTAACCCCTGACCCGCATTGTTTGGGGGGTGGTGACTCCGGCTGAAGCATGGAGAGATATCTTTGGGTGGTCGTCCTAAGATGGAGGGTCAATAGGAGGCTCCTGAATGTCGACCTGATCATCTATTATATCTGGAGCTTCTTCACCAATTTCAAAGGTAAGCGGAGTATCAACATCCAAGAGATAGAGATTTTTCTCAACACATCTATGTCCCCGAGTGAATTTCTCATCACAATTATAACAAATCGCTTTTTCTCTACGTGCCCGCATATATGTTTCATACAAATGCTTAATAGGAGTTGGTCGAGGAGCTGGTGGGATGGGAGGTCATTGAGAACCCATATTTCTGAAGGGAACAAAATTGGGTTTGGAGAGTTGTTGGGCTGCAATCTTATCTTCTTCCAACTTAGCCAACCCCAGGGATTCCATCATTGTGTTGAGACAGAACATTTTGACCTCAGAGAGGATTAATGCATCCTTTAGACCACTGATAAAACAAATCCTGTAGAATTCATCATCAAATTCTTCGATGTGGTTGGCTAGTTTCTCAAATTTGGTATGATACTCTCTCATAGTGCCAATTTGGCGAAGTTTAGTGAGGGATCCTTTGAAGTCATCAAAAGCACTAGGACCAAATCTTTGCAAAAGGAGATGGAAAAAATATGGCCATTTTGGCTCTCCATGAGCCTTGATATGCCAACGGTACCATTGAAGAGCTTCTTGTTCGAAATGAAAGGATGCAAGTGGAACTTTGTTGACATCAAAAGTATTATGCAGACTGAAATATTATTCTTCTCGATAGATCCATCCAATTGGATCAGTACCATTGACGCGAGGAAAATCAAGCTTCAAACCATAGAAATTTATGGAAGAAGAGAACCCATTGTATGAAGAAGACTCTGACTGTCGTTTATTGTTCATGGCTGAATTCTCAAGATGGAGGCCGAGAAATGTTTCATCCAGATCTTAGAGTTTGGTTTTGAGGGCTGCAAGTTCTTCCTCCATGGTTTTTGCTCTTGTGCATGTGACAACCATAACCAAGAGTTTTTTTTTCTTTTTAGTGGGTAGAAAAGCAAAAACATAAACTGTTTTAGTAAAGGAAAATATGGATTTGGGAAAAAATATGATGGGTAATTTGGGTTTTACTAGGTTTTGACACTTTCGAATGGACAGGGAAGCAAAAAAGGAGGATTTCAGAAGCAGGGTGAAAGAATAAGAAAATTTGGCAAAGAGGGACAAAGAAGCAGAAATAGGAAATGAACGTTATGGTAAAATTTGAAGGCGATTGGGTGAAAATCAAAGAAGTTATGGAAAACCCTAAAAATAGATAAATGTGGGATTTCTGGCTTTGGGAAGTGGAATTTGGGATAGGGTCCTCAGAAATGAAATATGCAGAATGGGATTGCAAGGGTGTCAGGGAATTTTCAAGCGAAATAGAGTTAAAACAAGGGAGATATGGTGAAAAAACAAGGTTTTTTTTGTTTTTTATTTTTATTTTTTCGGAATGGATCTGCAATGACATAGAAGGGATTAGCGACAAATGGATATGGAATAATGCAGAATTGATCAAAAACAGTTCTGGACAGAGTAAATATACAATTTATCAGCTGACAATAGATATGGACCGCAGGTATGCTCGACTTCCTAATGGTTCAAGGGATTCACTCTGCCACCAATACTGTCTGACGGCTTGCGTATTGGGGAAGTACCCCTCACTCCACGGCTCATGTAAAACTGATAACCACTTTTCCACAAATGACAGCTCTTGGTTTACCTCATGAATGGGAACTAGTCAATCAAGTAGGGTTTGTTTCCCTTTTCACTGGAAGGTCCTCTCAATGGGAAAACTACTTCGGAGTTCATGTGGCACTCCTCACAATGAGTTTTAGGGATTATTCCCAAGTGCTTCCTACAGTTAAGCGGATAGGGATTATTCCCAGATACGGACCTGCAACAAATGCGAAAAGAAAATTTGGCAGAAATTTCACCCAACGAGCCCAAGAAAGTGCTCTGATACTAGATGATAAGAACCTGCAACAATTAATTGATGAAATACATGATATATTAGATCACATAATATTTTTATTGATCGCGGGCAACTTCGAGGGGGAAACCTCCTTTGAGCAATCTCAATACAAAATAACTTCATGGTGCCTTCATTGGCCTCAACACAAAATTATATACTAAGTCTAGGCGCCAATATTATGGGCCAACACAAACTATGGGTCAACAAATACTACGGGATGACTTACAAAGCATATGCGTCCAACAACAATAATACAAACTATGGATTAACAAATAATACGGGACGACTTACAAAGCATATGTGTCCAACAACAATATACAAACAAAGTAAAGAGAAGGGTTGACATGGGTTCCTAACATATGCCAGATGTGCAGTTGTTTTCTATTCAAATAGCAAATGACTATTATAAGGATATTGTAGAATTCCTGACCATAGGGTTGGCACCTACAGAGTTTACTGCGCAACAGAAGAAACAGTTGGTAGTAAAAGCAACTGACTTCACCATAATTGCAGGACAATTATACAAACTAGGACTAGATGAAGTACTTCGCAAATGTGTGCTAGAACACGAGAAACCATTGATACTTGCTGAAGCACATTCAAGGGTGTATGGGGGCCACTATGAAGGAAGAGATATTGCGTAGAAAATTCTAAGAGCAGGACTATGGTGGCCTACACTCCACAAGGATTCAAAGGAACATTGTCGTAGTTGCGATGTTTTCCAAAGGACAGGGAAGCCATATCGTAGAGATGAGATGCCATTGATGCCATAGCTGACTTTGCAAGCATTTGATAAGTGGGCTATTGATTTTGTGGGACCTATCAACCCACCAGGAAAGCGAACTGGTTCGAGATACATCATTACAACTACAGATTATCTAACCAGATGGGAAGAGGAAAAACTAGTGAAGGACTATAGCGCAGTTACTTCCGCACAGTTCATTTTTGAAAACATCCTCATAAGGTTTTGATGTCCAAAGATCCTAATGAGCGATCAGGGAACTCACTTCTTGAATAGAACTATTGAAGCCCTGACTGAGGAATTTCAGATTTACCATCAGAAGAGCACACCATATCATCCACAAGATAATGGCACTATTGAAGCTTTTAACAAAGTATTGGAGAATACATTAGCTAAAGTATGTAATAAAAACAGGGATGATTGGGATCTGCAAATACCAGTTGTGTTATGGGCATATAGGACAACTTGCAATAAGTTGACAGGTCATACACCTTTCAGGTTAGCGTATGGACAGGAAGTTGTTATTCCAATGGAATACAGAGTACCAAGTTTGAGAATTGCAACATTCATAGACACGACAGATGATGAGAAAATAGAAGAAAGGATACTACACTTAGTTGGGCTAGAAGAAGATCGCTTCATTGCAGGATTTCACCAACAAGTGCAAAAAGACAAAGAAAAATCATGGCATGATAGGCATATCAAGTACAAATTATTTCACATAGGAGATATTGTCCTCCTCTATGATAGAAAATAC
Organism: Larix kaempferi; assembly: GCA_027924585.1. NCBI lineage: Eukaryota > Viridiplantae > Streptophyta > Pinopsida > Pinales > Pinaceae > Larix > Larix kaempferi. The sequence continues at coordinate 1,978,108 of BSBM01001820.1, forward strand.
ATGATGTTTCCTAGAAAATTTAAAATGCATTAGCTAGGGCCATATTTTGTCAAGCATCTTACTAATGGTGGCGCAGTTCAGCTAGCCATATTAGTGGGAGAAAACCTACCAGATCTTATTAATGGAAGTAGACTAAAAACCTACAGGGATAGTCCTACTTCACAAGACATCATTTGATCAGCAACAAATAAATTTTTTACGTGTCAAGTACAGTTGCAATTGGACTCTAAAACTTAAGCATAGTCTGTACACAATTTCGGTGAAAAGCAAAGTCCCATGAAATTGAAACATCTGATGCGAAGTGCATGTTGCAAGCTATGATGCCAAGTACAAATAGGAAGCGCATCTGCGAAGTTAAAAATGAAGGAGAATTAGTGCGCAGAGTAACTTCACGATTTTTGTCTAAGCCATGAGCAATGTTTGGAAAAATTAGCCGTTATGTCTTTTTCAGTCCAAAACGTAGACATTATACAATGTTTTGTCGAAGGTCGCGTTTGCATTTAATGCAAATTTAGCCATTTCCAACGCATTCAATGAAGGAAAGAACCAATATATTTGGGGGATTCGGCCAATGGTGACGACATTTAATGTCTATCTAGCCATTTGAGGGCGCGGGTCAGGCCTGTTGCACCTATAAATAAGTCCGATCACACACTTACTGGAGTTATAGTAATTTTTTATTTTTATTATAGGTAACTTTTAATTTTTACCAGCACGAGCAATATTGAGAACACACAGAGCGATTTCCAAGTGAATGTATGAGAAATCTATGCTAGACAAGGTTGTGAGGGATTTTAACTAGTCTAGGCTTGCGGGGTTAATGAAAACACCCATCAAAAATTTTGTTCCAGAGAGGGGTTCCGCATCAAGGAGCTCACCATGCCACACGCCAGCGATGCAACGAAAGGAGAAGCAGCCGGTTAAAGACATTGAGAAGCTGAGGGAAGGAGGGATGCTGAGGCCTGGTCCACCACTGCCACCTGGGGATAGACCAATTTACCTCACACTGGATTATGTTCCGCTAAGAAGGGTTGATACACCACCGGTTCAACTACTGAAGAATGCACAATACGAGATTCCCCTGCCTCTGATTTCCATCCATGTGCGTATCCGTGAGAACCTACTTGGAAAGATAGGGGAGTGTTAGTTCTCAGACCATGATCTATTAGAGAGGAATGACCCTAAAGAGCCGAAGTACCCTCAGTTCCATCCTAATCAATACATGTGCTGGTGGATTGAGGAGAAAACACAGCAACCTGCTATCCACGCGTAGGACTGGCTCAAGTTGTTGGTGCCATCCGCATTGCTAAACCTCCTACGTATCCCACATTTTGACCAAAGTCCTGATATTACTACGGTGGTGTAGACTTTACTGTCATGCACGCACCAGGGATATATGTGGTTGTTGGCTTACAAAACTGTCTTGAGGTTTTCTATAAAGACCTAGGTTCTTCGTTGTTCAAGGAACCAACAAACCCCTTTTCACCGGCCCTTTCGACAACAATCTGCGAGCAGACTGAGGTCTCACCCGAGGAAAAGTTATGGGCGGGATGTGGAATCTGGTTTCCACAACCATGTAATCAGTGCTTAACAAACTTGATGAACAGTGCGCTACAGATCTCACGCTGCGGTTTAAGGATTGCACGGATCTTAAACCCTTATAGACAATACTTCTCCAAGCCAGTTGGCTTGTGCAACTCGCACATCCAAGGACTGCGCAGTTCGGCAGAAGCTCGATAACAGGATAGTGCAACTGACACTGCGCTTCCTCTCTAAACTTAACAAGCTTCAACAAGCTATACTTGGTGTTTTACTCATTAATCAGCAGTATAGGTTATTTTATGGCTTATGCAATATAAAGGAACACAAACTCCTGCACACTCCAGTGCTATGCAGTATGAGGATCTTATCTACTTAAATGATTGTTTAACCGATTCAGACATTCACATATTTAGGAATACTTAAGCATCTAGCATTCATCTATACATGTGAAACTTAACATACTATCCCCACTTCCTTCCTTATGGTGAATACGTATAAAAGTAAACACATAAACTGATAGCAGGATATTCAGCATTCGTTGTAAGCAAATAACAGATATAAACATGTAAACAATCACACAACACAAGGTTTAATGTGGTTCACCCCTAGGATGGAAGCTACGTCCACAGAACTATTATTGTATTAATCCTTTGGAAGGGTAAAACATTTCTAGTCTGCGCACTCAGCTGCAGACTCTCTTCTCTCTCAATAGGCATCTACGCACATATCTTGCAAAGCCTTTACAAAGCGTCTCTCAAAAGAGAACTATTTAGTCTTTACACTTAGAAAATTTCTCAATACTAAGCATCAACAACAACACGAGAGAATAATAACCCTTTCCCATACACAATTGTGCCTTCTTATAGATCATTCCCGCAGGTCATGTCTTTACAATGCATAGGCCCAAAAAACCCTAAGGTTCTCAAAACTGGTGCGGTTACCCACCACCCTACTTGTCGTCATTGATAGTTTACTCCACTCGCTTTGGCCGCCTTGCTGCGCCACAGCTGTAGTCATCAACAAAACGGTTACAACTGCATCGTGGCCTATCACTTTCCGCTCCTCTAACTTGCCTGCCACCATTGGCTTAGTGGCCTAGCTTCTTAAATGCTTGCCGCCACTCTCTTAGACAGGTCGCTTTCCTCTAACCTGACTCTGTTTCTTGCCCAAAATTAGGTCTCTCTTTCGGCTCGACCTTTCTCTATACCCTTTACCATAATAGTTGTCATCCTGGAACTGCGCACAACTGTCCTTTCGACCCGAGCTACGCACACCCCAAAACTATGCCATTTAACCTCACAGCTCACACTGCGCAGTTCACAAAACTGTATTTTAGCAAAAAGATGCCTACTTGGGCCCCATCTAATAGGCCCCTAACACTTACCTGTGGATCGCTGCCAATCCACTCGCGTCAATCAAATTCTCCTGGGTATCTTCCATGGTGCTAAACTTGGCGGTAAAGTTGTTCAAGGTAACGACGATCTCCTCAATAGTTTCCTTCACCTTTTTCTCAAAAGTTTTAATGGTTTACAGCTGCTCTTGCGAAACCTTTTCCTTAACTTGCTCTTTAACCGTGCCTTCGGTTGCTTGAAGTTCTACGAACTTCTCATCAAACTGTTGTATCAGCTGCAGTCCTTCTTAATGTATTCTCTCCAACTACGTAAAAATGATAGCTTCCTTTTCCCTTAATGCCTTCAACTACGCCTGGAGCTTCTTGATTTCATTAAACTTTGGAAGCTTCTGCTATGCCGGTAAGTTTTTCAACTCTACAGTTGCAGCATCGATCTCCTGCTGTGTCTGTTGCAGATCTGCTTTAATCTTTTGAAGTTTTGTACCTTCTTTCAATACTGTCACAATGGTGTTTACTTGCTCGAGTAAACCTGACACTTTTCCACTTCTGGTGAGATGCTGCGTAATGTTGCCTCCACTTCCTCAGTTGGGGCTGAGTGCTGATATGATGGAGTTGATTGCTTGGCTTCTAGGTCCACGATATTCTCCTTATAAGAAACTTCCATATCCATCATTTCTGTCGTGAGGGACTCTACCTTGGCCCCAATATTTTGTATGGTATCTTCAACATTTTCTTCTTCTGCGCATTCTTCAATATTCACGCATACCACTGAAACGGTCTCTTTTAGCTTGCAGTCTCTTTCTTGGATTTCAGATATTTCTTTTTCTTTTCCACTCGGATTCTTGCTTGAGCTCTTCAATGTTTTCTTTCAGCTGGACAATATGATCATATGAGGCAATGCCTCTTTCATGTATTTCCTCCACAATTTGTATATGAAACTCATTCAGGTCCTCAAGCGCTAACGACCCAATGTTGAGGTCAAAATGTGTTGAGTATTTTGCTACTTCGCACACCTTATCGTTTGGGAAGATAAAGTGCACCGGCTCTATATGCGCTACCCTAGGGTAGGGGCTCACTGTATGAGGTGGCCACTTCTACGCACTTGTTCCCCCTAACTTCCCTTCGGAATCTGATGATTGTTGGCCTAGGTTCATCTACGTGACCATGGCCTGCACTATTTCCATTGTCTGAATGCGGCGGAGTTGCATCTGTTCTTGCTTAGCCTCTCTTTCTGTACAGGTTTCTTCCCATACCTCCTGGACTTTTGTGGTGATTGTCTCGCAATCGTTTGGGTGTAGCTGCAGCCCAAATTCAGGCTTTGCAACCTTTCTCTTCTTGTGTTGGTCTGTCGCCCATGAGGGACTTCCCGTCACCTTGTGCTTATCTCTTACATGGCCTTCTGCTGCACTCTGCTCATGATGTTTCTCCTCAACAATAGGTGTAGGCTTATTTTCTTCCCCATTTTGACTTTTGTCTTCATCCTTGTCTTCATATCCTTCTTCCTCCATCTCGTTTTCTTTGTCTTCGTCTTTTTCTTCATCTTTGGTCTTTTCAGGGTCAAAGTCTATGTCAATTGCTTGCTCAACTTTCCAATCTGGATCCTAACCTTCCATCATCTGTTCAACCTTCTCAGCATCTAGATGATAAAATATCGGGTACCATAGCTCCCTGTCTTAAAAAACCCTGGTTTGAATGTATGATCTGTGCTTATTAGCCATGAACCTGAGTGTCCCTCTGTATTTGTCTGTCAGTGACTGTGAGACGTGTGGAGTGCATCGAATTGCATCACACAACTGCACATAGTATGTATAAAATACTTCGTTGCTTGACCATTGCCTGGATGGTTTGGAACTTGCCCATAAGTTGGCGTAGTGTGTTCAGTGGCATTTTCTGTCAAAGAATGGAACCCCCTGGTTGCCAGTCGGTTCTTTCCAATCGATGAAGGAAATCAGTACTAACAACCAACTAAAGTCAAAATGGGCACCCTTTGTCTTGGGTCTCCTCAATGTCTGCCAAGAACTCATTGAGTAGGTACTACGACTAGTTGTAAGACGTGCCTTTTAGCATCTTAGATGCGAGCCAGAATGTTGGGGCTGATACCTCTGGTGGTCTACATTTGTGCAGTATATTTTCTGCGAGGAGATGAACTGTGAACTTGGTCGGTTCATCATTAACATCCTTGGTGGGAAATCCTCGCTTGCTCCAGACTACGCTGAACTCCTCTGTGACTTTAGCATCGAGATCGTTTTCCTGCGCCTTCTTGACCATTACTGTTGAGGGGTCATCACTGGTGAGCTCTCAAAATGGATGCCTAATGAGGGCATCTAGACTAGGAGCCTACTTTAATTATCAATCCGGGGGACGTACAAAATTAAGAGGTGCTAACACTGTATGTGCTCTAGAGGATATTCTTCGTCATGTTTGGGGTATTGGTATGGATTTTAAAGGTTTATCTAATGAAGGAGAAAGTGAGCTAAAAAGATTGGAAATCCATGAATGACACATTCTTATGCTAAGAAGTTTAAATGCTGAAAATGTAAATCTACACTAAGAATTTAATTGCTAAAAATAGTAAATCTACACTAAGAATTTTGAATGTTGAAAGCTTGATAAACTTATGCTAGGAATTGAACTGCTGAAAGTTGAGATTTTAATCTAAGAATTGAATACTGAAATTAAGTGTTGAATATTGAAAAGCGAACCTAAAAACTTAAATGCTGAAAACCAAATCCAGAACATGAATATCTAATGCTGAGAATTAACCAATCTGATCTATTCAGATTAAACACTACAATTGATTACCATTAAATCAAGGAACTTAAAGTAATTAAATTCTATGATCTAAGTCTGATAAAATAAATATGCATGAGATTTCTAGATCTGAATCATTGTTTTATAACTAATATGAAAATACATGAAAATAAATGTCAAAAAATGCATGCGAAGAACACAGCTACAAGACTACAGAATGCGTTCTACTGAACTACTGAATGAGCATTGATCAACAATAGAAAATATGTTGAACGAAAATAATCTTTTAACTAAAATAAAACCATACTGTTCCAATGCCATCAAGGTATCTTCATTCACGATAAGAAGTAAATCGATCCACAGCATAAATGGAAAATATCTGAACAGAGTAAAACTCCTGACTTACGTGTTGGAGGGGCCCTCCCCAACCCGTACTCAAGAGTATAGAAAAACTTATAAACGCAAGGTGGAAAGCAACATCAATCTTCTTATTCAAAGTAGTAACTTCATGGTTCAATAAAATTCTGTAACACGAACTGTCTTAGTAGTAAAAATGTAAAAACAATTGATTCTAAAAAATGGCAACAGGATCCCCTCGCTACCCGAGAGGTCCATATATATATGCCTCTAAATCTGACCTACTATATGTTTAACTATCTATCCTGCTGAACATGGGTTCTTCTCTATAAATCAGGGAAAAATGGCACTGAGCCTTGTATGGTCTTTCAGTCTCTCAACTATATTTGCGTGTTGTCCCTTAGTGTACCTGCGCCTGCTCAAACATACTTGTTTTCAAGTAATTAGTTTATAGAAGACGCCCTTTGAGCATAAAAAGTATAATCCTAAAACGTCTTCATTAAATAATCAAAGTAAATCATTAACCCACAATACAAGTGTATTTCCTTCATCATATCCAATGTTTTACTGTGGCAAAAAGGCTATAGGATACCTATAATTTGGGTTCATCAGTCACCTCTCTTGTTAAAAAATGTAATATAGTGTATTAGGTCGATATTGATGTCTATGCACTTATCCAACCATAAAAATCCGACATGAACGTAGGAGAGAAAAGCGTGCACTACTGTGGTGAGCTCTAGGCTCTGATCAAAGTGCGGGATGCACAGTAGGTGCAGGAACCCCGATGGCTCTAGCGGTTTGATCCAACCTTGCACAAACAAAGTTTCAGTGCCAGGTTGGGAATCCTCCTATCGACGCATGTACCGGTCCAGATGAAACTATGGGAACCTCTTTGGTTTCGACTGTGCTCCTTCCAGCAAGTCGTGGTCCCCAAACTTACAATCTTGCACTTGTCCACGAAGGTGTTCTACAATACTGACATGAGTAGACATCGGTGGGAATGGGACTTCATACACAACATTCTTCTGAAGTTGAATAGGTGGTGCATCGTCCTTTCGGGGCGGAATATAATCATGCACCATGCGGATGGGTCTCTCCTGAATTATGACTAGTTTCACTGGTTTAGTCGTCTTCGGCCCTTCCTGTTCTGTAACTGGATTTTTCCCTTTCTTCGTTTCGTCCTACCTTACAGAGCTTTGGGATGAAGCCCCTTTCTCCCCTACAGGTTTCGTTGCTGGAGCCAACTTCACACCCTAAAAACCTGAATGTATGAATATCTTTAGTACCTCTGCACTGGTAAGTGGTGCAGACATGCACCTTCACACTAGTCGGCTCTCTGGTTATGGAATCTTTGAAATCGCATGCAGATGAAATAGGATTCCCGGTAAAATGTATAAGTCTTGGCCGAGGGCTATTTATAGGCCCTACTGGTATGAAATGTGGTGATCGACATTTAATGGGGTGGTTAATGCTCCGTCCTTCCACCAAATCTCCTCTAGGATCCCAGTCTTGTCGACCAATCATCATGGCCGAACCAATGATTTTTCTTTAATTGCGAAAAGGTGTCAGTTTCGTCAAGCTGTTAAATCAGTTTAAGTCCGCATTAATTGCTATCCTGTCAGCCGGATCCTGGTGAGATTTTGGTCACTTTGCCCTTTATTACGACCGAAATGGTCATAGCTGTCATTAATGCTTGATTATGCTGGTGCCGCCATTTTGGATAACGGCCCACTAACCAAAGGATAGTTGCCACGACTAACGTTTTCTGTTGTGATGCACTGGTGGACCTGACAAGTTGTTCTGACACACACGTGTATTTTGATTGTTTAGTTGTGCAGCTGCGATCCCATTGCATGTCTCGTAGCGCAGCTTCTCCTTCCTTCTGGTTGGCTTGTTCATCGTCATCTGCACATCTACCTTCTTGAGCTGCGACTTGTGCAGTTCCCGGTTCTATACTTTGTACCTTTTCTGCTTCATTGGATCTGTGCAGCTACCTTTTTTAGCTTCGAGCTGCACGGTTCGTCTTTCTTTCTTTTTTATCTTTTTTTTATAGAGGACTCTACACAGTAGGACTATCCCAATAGGGTTTTAGCCTACTGCGATTGATTAATCCAGGTAGGTTATCTCCAGCTAACGTGGCTAACTGAACTGCGTCACCATTACTAACATGCACAAAAATATAGGGACCAAGCCAATGCATTTTAAACTTTCCAGGAAACTTCATAAATTTGCTATCGTACAGAAGGAATGGATCACCTACCTGAAAGGACTTGTTTTTTATATGGCGATCATGTTATGATTTTTATCTGTCCTTTTGCACTTGTTGGTGAAAGCCTGCAATGAAGCGATTTTCCTCCAACCCAAGCAAGTGTAGAATCCTTTCTTCTAGCGCCTTGTGATCTTCCATTCCTGTAAATGTAGCTATCCTCAAGATGGAAACAATATACTCCATGGGCATCACTGTTTCTTGTCCATAAGCCAACCTAAAAGGTGTGTGGCCAGTCAGTTTCTTGCAAGTAGTTATGTATGCCCACAATACAACTGGAATGCGCAGATCCCAGTCATCCTTATTCACATTGCATATCTTAGATAGCGCATTCTCCAACACTTTATTTAAATCTCCCACGGTTCCATTTGCTTGCGGGTGATATGGTGTACTTCTCTGATGATGAATGTGGAACTCTTTAGTCAGGGCCTCTATAGTTCTATTCAGAAAATGAGTGCCTTAATCACTCATCAAAATATTCGGGCATCCAAACCTTGTAAGGATGTTCTCAAAAATGAACTGCACGGCAGTGACTGCATTACAATCTTTCACTGGCTTTGCTTCTTCCCATCTTGTGAGATAATCAGTTGCTGTAATAATATATCTCGCACAAGTTCTTTTCCCCGGTGGGTTTATAGGTCCTACAAAATTAATGGCCCATTTCTCAAATGCCTGAAGTGTTAGCTGCGGATTCAAAGGCATCTTGTCTCTTCGTGATGGCTTCCCTGTCCTTTGAAAAACATCGCAGCTCTGACAATGTTCCTTTGTGTCCTTGTGCATAGTAGGCCACCATAACCCTACTCGTAAAAGATTTTGCGCAGTAGCCCTTCCTGCATAGTGACCTCCCGATATACCTGAATGTGTCTCAGCCAAAATAAATGGCTTCTCATGCTCTAAAACACATCTGCGCAACACTTCATCCGATCCCAATTTGTATAGTTGTCCCGCAATTATGGTGAAGTTTGTTTCTCTTACTACCAGCTACTTATTTTGTTGCGTAATGAACTCAATGGGTGCCAAACCCATAGTCAAGAAGTCTATGATATCTTTATAGTAATCATCATCTATCTGGATGGAAAACAACTGCGCATCAGGCAGATTGTCTTCAATGTTCATAGGTTCTTCTCCTGACTCAACCCTTGACAGATGATCAAGTTCTAAGTTCAATCTGCCAGGCTTAACCACTATTTCAAATTCATACTCCTAAAAGAGTAACAACCATCTGCAAATTCTTCCACCTAACACTGGCTTGTTGACCAGGTATTTCAAAGCAGAATGGTCAGTGAACATAAAGAAGTGCGCACCGAGCAAATAGTGCCTGAATTTATGTAGTGCGTAGACCATAGCTAGACCCTCTCTCTCAGTGGTCGTGTACTTCTTTTCTAGATGAGAGATTTCTACTCGAAAATGCAATAGGATGGTCAATACCTCCCTCTCCTGGTTGTGCTAATACAACACCCAATGCTATACATGAAGCATCGACATGTACATGGAATGGATTCTCCCAGTCTGGAAAAACTAGGATCGGCGGAAATACCATTTTCTCTTTTAATGTGTCAAAGCCTTATTCACATTTTATGTTCCAGATGAACGACGCATCTTTCTTTGGCAGCTTCTACATGGCTGCAGGTATCTGCATATAACCCTTTATAAATTTTTTGTAGTAACCGGTATGTCCCAATGTGGTGCGCAACTGCTTTACTAAATTTGGTGTTGCATGTTTACAATAACTGCGATCTTCGCAGGATCAACCATTAAGCCTTGTTTGCATACAATGTGTCCAAACAGAATTCCATAGGGCACACAAAAGGCACACTTCTTCAGATTCAATGAGATTTGATGTTGTCTACACTTTTCTAGCATCAATCTGAGGTTTGCGCAATGATCCTTCAACAATCCAAATACTGTCCAATCATCAAAATAGGCTTCTAAAAATTTATGCATGAAATCTTTAAATGCTACTACCACCACTCTAGAAAATATGGCAGGTGTGTTCTGTAGACCAAAAGGCATTATTGTGTACTGGAACGACCCCCATTCCGTGGCAAAAGTTGTCTTGTGTCTATCTGTTGGATCAATTCTTATCTGATGGTATCCCAAAAATCCATCAGTAAAAGAGTATGCCTCATTTCCTCCAATGTTATCGAGCACCTCGTCAGTGAAGGGAGTAGTAAATGGGTCATGCATTGAAGAATCATTCAATTTTCTGAGATCCACGCAGATCCTGATCTCACCCTTAGTTTTCTTGTCTTGGATCACCATCGGGATAATCCACTCTGACTCTTCAACCTGCTCGATGATCCCTGCGTCGAGCATCTTATCGAGTTCTTCCTTGACTCGTTCTTTATATCAAGGATTCAGTCTATAGGGCCTTTGTTTAACAGGCTTTGCACTGGGCTTAAGAGGTATTTTCATAACCCCTAAGTTTCCCAGAATACCTTTCATCTCTGTAAACTTTGTCGGGAATTATTCTTGGTATTCATGTAATAGGTCTTCGATCTTTGTGTCTGTCTGATCATCCCAATAGTCTCCGATTGGCGCAAACTTCGGCTCTTCGCTAGTGCAAATGTTCACTTTTCTTGTTTTCATAGGGCCACTCATGTCTGGGATTTCCAGTTGAGGTCCCTCTACCTCGTGCGCACCTTCGGACTCAGGTAGGTTTATGTTGTGTGGGCCCTCATCATCGCTTTCTTCTTTATCTTCAAATTCTTCAGCTAAGTTATAACATTCCATGGCATGCTCTACCTGTTCCTTCCATTTTGGCTGTAGTCTCGCAGGTACGCTATCTGCTCCAAAGAATTCCTCTAGTGTCATGTTTCTCTGTGGGCAGTCTAGTCTGAATATTCTTTCCTTAATAATCTGTAAAGCATCGTTTGTGGTTGGGCTCTCGTCTTCAAAACTGAAGGTCTTTTGTAAGTTCACAGTCAGCATAACCTAGTCTGTGGTTCCTTTGCGCAACTCCAGGTCTAGGTACCATTTCTTTGGAATGTGGTCCTCCAATGTAAGCACAAATAGATGCACCCATTCTATCTGTGGTCTCCCCTCCCATGCTTGTGAACAGATCTCAATATGCTTCTTTGGATCCGTCTGTCCATTATATTTTTCAACGAGCAGTGTAACTTTGTCAGCAAACCTGATTTGCATCTTGATTCTGCACTGATCCCATGTGGGCAATGTCTGCTTATGTGCATCCCACCATCTGGCAGGTGTCTTACGCAGTGCCATGTCTAGCATTGGTAAGCGATGTTCTTCTGTAATTGCTACAATATATTCTTTGATAAAGGAATAAACATTAGATGAACCATCATAGGTAGGGATTGGATTTACTTCCTTTCCCATCCATCACAGTGACTTCGTGATCTGTACGCATCTCCTTGCAGATACTTCATGCATATGGCTTTTCCAGTTCTCCAGTCCTCTGTCAGAGTCTGAGATGCAAGAGTTGTCACATCTCCAACTAAGTGTTCCATCTGCAGTAGGATTAATATAGTCTTCTTGGTTCGCAGTCACCTTGTAAAGGAGGTCGAGGTCTTGAGCTCTGGATTCTTCCTAAATTGGCTCACTGTATCTTTCTCCATCTGTAGGGTCCAGCGGTGCGATGACCCTGAGATGCTTTCCTTCAAAGATCATCTTCTTCGTTTTCAAGTTTATGATGGAAAGGTTATCCATATCACAGTCAATACCCAATAGTGCTAGATAAGGTTGACTATCATCCACAATTTCGATAACATCGAAGTCTGCATGACTTCGCACTCCATCAATGTCAACAATAACATTGGCTAACCTACCAAAAGGTATGACTTTATCCTGGTTGGCCATTCTCAACTATATGGGTGAACATAACAGCTTTGGTCTCCCCATCTACTGCGATGTCTGTTTAGTTAAGACATTTACTTCAGATCCCAGATCAAGGATGATCTCATCCATCACATAGTCTCTTATTTGTGCACTAAACCTCATTTCTCGGCCTGTTCTCTTATGGTTCTTAATTTGATGAATTGCGTTCTCGGTAGTCTCCAACTCGCTATGTGGTTCATGGTGATTTAACAAATTTTGTAACGCTGCTAGAGCATCTGCGCTCTTCAGCAATTTCATGCAACTCCTTAAGAACTGCACAACAGAGGTGCCTGTCTCTGCTACGACACTCATTTTGTCATAAGCAGCCGGAATATCCTCTATATGCGGTATTTCACTACGTAGCAGGATTCTTGGTGACCTAGGAGCTTGTCCCTTGAAAATGTCCCGCGCGTATTCAAATGCTTCTTTATTTTTCTTGAGATTTAGAGCTGGTGTCTTGCCACTAGCTTTTCTGATCCAGATTGTTTCAAGAGGAGTCTGCTTAGTGTCAAATATTTCAGAATTCGAAGCTTCTGCTCCTTTATCTCGTCCTGTTGTAGCGCCACTTCGTGTCACTACATTGATACTCATATCCGTAGGCCTTCTCTCTGCTGCAATCAACTGAATGTTCAGATTTTGTGGTTCTTGCTTTCTTTTCTACATTTTTTCAGCTAATATTAGGCATGCCTCAATGACATGATCAAAATATTTGCAGTAATTACAAGTAGTAGATTCATTGGTACAATCCCTAGATAAGTGACCTGCCTGGCAACAGTTGTAACATATCATCTGGCCTCTTCCCCTTCCTTGTCCTAGGCCAGTATTTCTTCCTCTTCCACGGAATCCCCCACTTCCTCTATATGCGCCTTGGTCATGCTGCGCATTCTCTTGTTTCGGCGGTGTTTTTTCTTGTACTCTGTATACTCCACTATCGCACATATGCTCCATGTCACGTTTTCTTTCCTGCATGAGCTCATATGCCCGACAATTGGATTCATCATGTCCAACTGATTTACAGAAATTACAGTATAAGTTCTTAGATGTACGCACATACTTTTGTATGAGATAGCAGTCTTCAGGCCTATGGCCTCTTGTTTTACAGATTTCACACTAGGGTGCTTGATTCTGATTTAGTGGATTCGGTGCTCCACTATTAATTACCTTTCTAGGTAATTAACACAACTTATCACGTAGAAATACCAAGAGTTACTCTAATATAAATAAAAGCTACTAGGATGTTTTCACCTTTTTGTTGGGATTCGACTCTAGTTAATATACTTAGCTCTTCTTAATAAGGAAATAAAAGATATTAAGATCTTCTCTCTCATCTTCACGCCCTTTGCCGAGAATTTGAATCTATTAAATATATTAACATCTGCAAATTCACCATAGAGGAAAATACCAGCAAATACACTAACACCGAGATAAAAGTTACCAAGATCTTCACACCTTTGTTGAGATCTTGTCTCTAGTTAGTATCTTTAGTTTTTACGAAACCACCGGAAAGAAAAGAAATACCAGCATATAATATACACAGGTTTTTACCCTACAAGTCGCAGAAAGCCCAAAATAATTATAAGTGTGCAGAGATATACGACGAAGAAACCAAAGCAACCGGGTCTGTAGAGATCGCACCAATTATTTATGTATAGAAGGTCGATCCTCATCGCCCCGCTCTGTCTTACGCCACCATGAATGGATCAATCTCCCGGGGATAAGAGACCACCAGCATTTACATGCAAACATATATCCAAAAGAAAACAGAAATGGAAGAAGCCATGGAAATCATAGAGGGTCGCGATTCCGTTCGCAGAAGAAAACACAATAGAAAAACCAGCAGAGGTCACGCGATCTCATTGCGGCATTGAGATCCGAGGCCTGGCATTCACACAACTTACAGACGGCAATACTCAATCTAGAACACACAGTTTGTAGTAATAAACCTGGTGGAGATCCCAACAGGGATACATTGACTTCATAGCAGCATAAAAATCTCTATATATAAACAAAGAGGTCTAAGAGGCAGTAACTTACACAACCGGTAAATCCCAGTGATTTTTTTTTGTCGTAATAGCAAGACGTGCGCAGAGTTTTCCGAGGTCGAAACACAGCGTTAATGCAAAGTTTTGGCAGAGGTGAAGGCCATGACTTCTCAGTCAGATCCAGAGATCTCAAAGAGAGACCAGCAATACGGGATCGGTTCTGCTATTTCGGGGCCTTCCCAAACCACCGCGCATGGCATCCAAGCATGCTGACATGCAACACATAATAGGAAATGTATGTAAAGAGAGCCTACAGGGATTCATCCCAGCTCTACGAATTCACACAACCATGGCGTGGATACGTCTTTCCCCCTTCCCCCTTAAGATATGAGTTATGAACTTTAAATAGGAATTGGCTACCTTTCGCCATCCCTTCCCACAATGTGATTTATGTGCAAACAACACGTCCAGCCACCTGCCAGCTCTATTGCAGAGCTATCCCACCGTTTTCTTTTCCACTACCGTCTTCCCTCATAACTTCCGGCCTCCCACTAAAAAGGTATACAAAAAAGCAGAACAAGGCGTTTCTCTTCAATGAGACGGATGGGAAAAAAACCCCTAAGTGTTAGTGGCCCTTTTCGTTTAGATTAAATTACAAAATAATGAACTCTTTACATACTATGGTTATAGTATCATCTTAATATTTTCATTTTAGTGCATTACACATATATAAATCTCTTAATTAAAACGTATACCTATACATTTAAATATATCCTACTATAATATTAAACCACTTATGTGCACAACCTCACATATATATGATTTCGTCTCTTATGCACAAATCCCTCGTCTAAGATTTCCCTTCTCTTCTTATTTGATTGTGTAGGCATCTTTATATATATACTTAAATTGTTTTCTTTTTATATTGCATTATAAAATATTATTATAATATTCCACAAGTATATATATATATATATAAATATATAGCTACAAAATATTCTTATATTTAGTAGCTTATATTCATAAAATGTGCATTTTCTTAATGCATCATAAATTCTATAATTCATAATCGAGACTATTTTTGGGTATTTTCATTGAATTAAAACATTTATAAAAGAGATAGTAATTGTTTATTTTTTTTATCTTAATATCTTAATATTTTTTTTATCTTAATATCTTAATAGCAAAGCCTTTCTCATAAGGCTTTAGAATATCTAGGACTAACCTAGTAAATCTGTAATAAATCTTAACTCTTCTTTTTAGAATACCAATCATGTAGGTATTCCAAATAATATTTTACAACATTTATGAAATAGTCATAATGTTTCATAATCTTGTATGAGCCTCTCCTCATACTTAAAATGTCATCACAATGCATTAGGTAAATAATTATCATTAGTAATATTTCTCAAACTCATAAATAACTTAGCTTAGGTTAATAATTTAGATATTGGGTTTCGATGATGAAAACCCTAATGTCCCTTGTCGGGACTAGGATGTCAAGGACATCTCTAGGAAGTTCTAAGTTTTACTTAACAGTTTTTAACATCAATTAATCTAGTGCAAAACTAAGGTCTTAGGGGGGCACTTACCGCCCTTCGGCAGTTAAGGGTAACTTCGACATCCCTCTGAGGGACTTAGCCAATAAACCCAAAAACAACTTAGTAACCTTCGGTGAACTTAAATGTTCACTAAAGTGCTTGTGGTACTCTGACAACATCTATCGTCAAACCATGTCTTCCAAGCCATTCCACCTCCTCCCTTTAGAGGATTCATGCCCTCTACGGCGGGTCGTAAAAGGACTCAGTCTCCTAACTCAGGTACTCCCAAATACAACTGGGACATAAATCACTTAGCTTACAAGGTTTACTGGTGGGGCCTTGGCCTTGAGCTCCTCACCAGCACACAAGTACAATATCATTTACATAATTACAATTATTTTTACAAAAATAATAATAATAATTAAGGTCAAATTGGAGGGATGTTACAGAAAAGCAGGTATGTAAATTCTGAAAGCTTTGGATGATTCACAATATCCAACAAATATTCCCTTATTACCAGAAGGATCCAACTTGGTTCTCTTTTCTTTTGGAATGTGAATGTACACAGGACATCCAAATATTTTGAGATGACTTACCTCAGGCTTCTTTCCTGTGAACACTTCTTCTGGAGTCTTGAATTCAAGAGCACTATGGGATAGTCTATTTTGTACATAGACTGTTGTCCTAGCTACTTCAGCCCATAGATACATGGGTAGTTCTTGGTCATGTATCATAGTCTTTACGGCTTCCATGATAGTTCTATTCTTTCTTTCAGCAACCCCATTTTGTTGGGGATTGTAGGGAGTGGTTAGTTCCCTCTTGATTCTAGCTTCCTTACAAAAGTCTTCGAAGTCCTTTAAAGTATATTCTCCGCCATTATCTGTTATGAGAATCTTGATTTTCTTTTCTGAGAGATTTTCTATTAAGGCCTTGAACTCTTTGAATTTTCCAAAGACTTCATTCTTTCCTTTTAGAAAGTATATCCAAGTCTTCCTTGAATAATCATCAATGAATGTGAGATAGTATTCAGACCCACTTAGGGATGTGGTGGGAATTGGTCCACATACATTTGAGTGTATTAACTCCAGAATGTTCTTTGTCTTTGTTTCACTCTTTGGAAAAGGGTTCTTGACATTCTTCCCCTTTTCACATCCTTTGCATGAGCCATTATGGTCAATCTTTAAGTCTGGTAATCCTATGACCACCTTGCTCACATACGGTAGGGCCTTGTAGTTAATGTGAACAAGCCTTCTATGCCATAGCTCACTGGGGCTAGTGGTTTCATGGGCAAGGGCAGCTTCTGGGTGACCCTTGAGTTTGTAAAGACCTCCTTCTTCCTTACCAATAACAATTGCATCCTCAATTGATTTTCCTTTGGGCCACATAAGTACTTGTCCATCAATAAATGCAATTCTAAAACCTTTCTTATCTAGTGCTGAGATAGAAAGTAGGTTCTTCTTCAAACCTGGAACATATAAAATTTCTTTCATCTTTAAAGGTGTTCCAGAATCAAGCTTGTAGCTTGCTTCACCAATTCCCTTGATGGGATATTGATAATCATCTCATAGAGATACCTTTTGTGGAGAAGACTTTTCTTCAAGTATTGAGAGAGTTTTCTTTTGACCTGTCATGTGCTTTGAAGCACCACTATCAATGAGCTGTGTATCTTCTCCAGGAGACACAGATCCAGAGAGTGCAGAAAATAGAACATACTCTTCTGCATCTTCTTCTTCATTCCTTCTATATCTTTTCCTAGGGAGGGGCCTTTCTTCTTCTTCATCATCTATTACCATTCCACATGTGCCCATCCAACCTAGGAAACTAGTAGGATTGATGGGATTGCCTTACTAGGAAATTATTTGAATGGGGACATTACAGTCCTCCCCACCCAATATTGCTTTCCCTCAAGCAATATCAATTTACCATGCTACAAACTTGTCCCTCCTCTATTAGGTGGCCTTCAATGAGTAATGTCTCCCAAAATCTTTCTATTCCGGTGCTTCATGTTGTGGGAAGAAACTACCTAATTCGGATAGGTGTGTTTCCCTCTCACAATCTTTAGTACTCCTTTTGAATCTTGGAATTTCATTTCAGGAATTTTGTAATGTATTATATGCTCTCCTATTGAATACAACCATTGTACTCCCAAAACAACATTAGTATCAGCAATATCAACCACATAAAAACTATCGACAAAAGTATAGTTACCTACGGTGACTTGCAGCTGTGGAATCCATGTTTTGCACTCCATTGTGTTGTGACCAGGAATGACAACTGTGAAGCCATCGAATGGTTCAATAGGTATCTTTCTTTTCTCCACCATCTCTGCATCAATGAAGTTATGGGTGGCTCCTCCATCTACCAAAACTGAATTTCTTTGTCCTTGTACCATACCCTTGCATCGGATAGTATGATAGCAAGGTACTGCTGAAAGTACTGCCATTGTTACTTTGGTGGGTGGTGGATGCTTCACCTCTGGTTTCCCTTCTTCTGCTATAGTATATCCTTCTTCTTAGGCTGAATTATGTCCTTCTTCCTCCATGCCCCATTCATATCCCTCATCACAAAATACTTCAATGAATTGGGCCTTTCCTTTAGCACATTTATGTCCAGGTACCCATGGTTGGAAGCATGAGTAACACAATTTC
This sequence comes from Larix kaempferi, assembly GCA_027924585.1. NCBI lineage: Eukaryota > Viridiplantae > Streptophyta > Pinopsida > Pinales > Pinaceae > Larix > Larix kaempferi. Next base: position 1,996,383 of record BSBM01001820.1, read on the forward strand.
TTCCTTCTGAGCTCTTCCCTACTTAGTTCCTCTTTCTTATCCTTACCATATTCATCTTCTTTCCATGGCTTCTTATTAGGTCCATCTCTTTGCCAAGGTTTCTTTTCAATTATGAGGTCAGGCTTGGGAGGAAATCTCGTTCTAGGAAGCACATTTTGGAGATCCCTAGTCAAGTTCATTGCATATTTTAATGTAGTTGGCTTATGGGCTTTGACCAAACCTTTTAAGGGTTCAACCAAACCTTCATTGAATGGCAATACCAACCTTCCCATAGATACATCAGCCACCTTGACTGATAATTTTTGAAAGTCCAACATATATTCAGTAGGGGTCCTAGTTTGCTTCAATTGAGCTAATTACTTAAAAGGCAATTCTGGATCTTTTTGTTCAAATCTCTCTAGTACCCTGTTAATAAATTCTCCATATGTTTTAACCTGATCATGACCCAAGGTTTTCAGGCCATAGAATCACCATTCATTGGCATCCCCTTCCAAATGCAAAATGGCCATTTTTAATGCATCCTCTTCCAACATAGGATTCAACTGAAAATACACATCCAATTTTTGCACCCAAGTGTTAGCAGAATTTTTAGAAGAACCATCAAAAGTAGGAAGTGACATTTTACCAATAGCAATATTAAATTCTTTGTTTTGGAATGGACTCCTATTGTCTTCCCTCCTTTTCATTTTTTGTATAGCATCAATGTAGTCACTAAGTGGTACACCTCTTTTAAACTCTTCATTCAAATCATTCCAATCATTGACTAGTTTCTTATAATCCACCTCAATATTGGGCTCTTCTTTGGGTGTGAGAAATTTGGGTGCAGTATGCCTTTGTGTGCTTTGGAATTCATCAGGTCTATTATGTGGTCCTATGCTTGAAAAAATATGCTCACTCCCTTTTATCTTTTCCCCTGAATGTAAACCACTGTTATCTCCTATCATCCCTTTGCCTGAAAGTTGGCTACCCAACAATTCGAAATTTTTCATCATTTGTTTATTTATCTCTAGCATAACCATGTTAATTCCATCAAAAAATGGTTTTAAGGCTTCAATAAATTCCTCCTTATGTCTTAATGTTTCCTCCTCTCTACCCGTTGTTTTAGAAAAAAACTCTTTTTCTGCTACTATCTCTTCTTCAACTACTGATTCAAAGGGTGCAGGTTTATTTGTTTGGCTTATTTTTAATACCATCAAGTTACAATACCATTCTTTGATACCACTTGTAATTTCCCTTTTTCAAAATTTATTAAAAGGCCCAATTTTCCACTTTTTTACCAATTTTGACCTTTGACTAGTTTTACTGTTTTGACCTCCAAATCAACCCAAATGCTCCCAAATCTTCTGTATGAGTGTATGAATGATATTTAGACTTGAATATTAGGTTCATGGATGTTTTATGGTCCTCCAAATACTTCTGAAAACTTGATTTATATTCTGACCAATATATGCAGTTTTGACTAGTAATTTGTGCATCAAATCCCCCCGGGGTAACACTGAAAAAGGTCTCCCAAATGCCTCTAAACTCCCTCAAATTTTTGAACAGAGGTATGTAATGTGTTAAGTATGTTATTAAGGTCTCATATGTACCATTAATGGATTATTACAACTGTTCTCACCCTCTCCCATTCAACTGCAAAAATCCCCAATTCGACCCTTGGGGAAATGGCACTATTTCACCTCCCAATACAACTAAACTGAGTAAAAATGCTTCAAATGCTCAAGTACAGTACATGAAACTTGTAGAAGAAATCCATGGTAGTATATGGATCACAAATATATCATAGAATCATCCATCCATTCGAAATAATCAACATTATAGTGTCATACATCAATGCATTGGGGAAATGGACATTGTTTGCTCATTAATCAATATTTTTGCATACAACCAGTGGGTATTTCAACCTGATACTTTATAAATATTAAGAAAAAAGGATATGAATCTATTACAATCAGAACTATATAATGAGAATCTCTCCCAAGAAGCACAAGAGCTCACCAAAAACGCCCTCCCTCAAGGAGCATGAATATGCCCTCAAAACTGGAAACGGTGGAGAGAAAGTGCTGCACTAAACCAAACCATGAAGCTTCCTGTATCTGCTACTTGCAAATACAAACTCCATTAAAGCACCATGAAAGACCTGAGTGGCCTCTCCAAACACCAACTTGGATGGGAATCTTTCACCCTCGAAATTGGCTAAGGCAAGAAACTAGTCATCCGCTAGCTCTCTCTTCACAAATGAAATTTTTCTCAAATCATCAAAAGCCATTCTCATACTTCATTTCTACATTTTATAACCAAAATTATCCTTCTAAGGGTTGAAATCCTCTCAATAGATTCAATAGATTTCCATTTAGGAAATATTCCACATTTGCCACTTGTCTCCTAGTTCCAACCTTCCATCTTCTCCCAAATTCGATTTTGAGTCTCTTTGGCTTCTCCAACTCCCATGAGCGCCTTCCTTGAGCCTATTTTTGGGGCTGACATGTCACAGTGGTCAGATGTCAGAGGTCAGGTCTGCAATTTGTCATAGTTGTCATAAATGCTCCATCATTGGCATCATAGGGGCTAGGGAATCTAGCCCAAGTGTCCACAAACATCCAATTTGACTCTTTATCTTCCATGGAGGTTACCAATCCTCCCCAATTCAACCTAAGATGCTCAATGACATGTGTTATGAATTACCAACTCACCCAAGAGTGTTCACCTTCCCATTAATTCAAATTTGCAATAGAGAGATACCATGTATTATGAAAAATCAAGTTGAACCCTGTATGTACCCTCTCTGGATCTCCTCCTGTGTGAAATCGTCCCACAGATGATCCCACTTGGGAAGGTTCTCTCGAGCTACGATAGATTGAACGAACACTGTCCATGGCACAATAACACCATTCAAGGCTTTTCGAACCATCTCACTATCCTCTACCTTCTCACCCACTTATCCCAACTCATCCCTCACCTAATTTATATTGGTGATATAGGTAGTCATGCTCTCATCCTTCCCCATATTGATGCTTCTCAGCTTCTCTCTAAGAACCATCTTCCTATTAGCATTGGAGCTCTGGTATAGACTAGTCAATGCATCCCACATCTCAAACACATAGTCCTTGGTAGAGACATGTGGGATAACATGATCCTTTACTGCATCAAGAAGGATCCTCTGAGCCTTCACATTCTTTTTATCATACACTACTTTAGCAGTGACATCTGACATAACTATAACTAGATTTGTCGTTGTGTTGTTCACAACATCCCATAGTTCAAACTCTTTCAACAAGAGTGTAATATGTGCCCTCCATGCACTATAGTTGGAGGCCCCATCCAACCAGTCCTTCACTCTCAAGCTAGTGGCCATACTCTCTCAACTGAAATACTATAACCCACAGTGATAAGGAACCTCTCCTGATCACATATTTGGTAGATCTATCACATATCTAACCACTAAACCCACTGATCTGATAGATCTGACCTCTACAACCTCATATTTGAACTGTGCTGCGATCTGGTCTCTATCTCCACTAATCCACTATATCGATCTCAAATCTAATCTCCAACACCACAGATCTCTGTGTGAATGCCCTCTCTGACCCTTACCAGGGCTATGATACCATGTAAATCTTTGATTTAGAGATCACTACTACCTGTGAGTCACCCTAGGATCTCAATCAATTTGATTCTCGATATCAATACATACTCATATAAATATAAACTCAATAGATAGATCTCTTTACCAAAATGAAACACATGCAATCACACATAAACACCAAATATACCTTGGAAACCCCAATTAGGGAAAACCAACAAACCGTGGGGCTATCTTCTCTCTCGACTCCAGATCATATATATAAATGGACAAGTACAATACAGTATTACCTCAAAGGTAACTCAATCCTTGAACCGGAAAGACTCTATATCTGCATGCATCAGCTGATGCATACACTGGAAGAGTAATCTCTAACTGGTAAATTAGATCTGAGTATCTCTGCAGGTGCCTCTGATCGGTCTGCCTCTCTGTATCACACTGCTCTTATCTTCTCTCTATGAAGACTTCCCTCTGAAAAATGCGACCTCCACTGCATGCAGAAGTGAGCCCTCCCCTCTAGATGTTTGATGCTCATACTAGACTGGATCTCAGCATATCTAAGCTCTGATCGTCCCTAACCTTCCTCGAATGCTGAGGAAAGGATATCCTGGAAGTCTCAGACTATGAATCGGTCGATCTGGCTCCAAACGAGCTTCCCCCTCCTTGGTAAATGCGCCCTCCTACAAGTGACCAAGTCCTCCTATAAACTAAGCAGAAATCCCACTAATGAGATATCTTAGCTCTCAGTACTAGGTGCTTAGTGACTCTAGAGCTAATGGTCATTGATCCAACTCAAATATGACCACCCTAGCTCCTGCAGCAGCTCCTTCCTCTCTCAGAAATTCTCCCTACATGCACAACTGCACCCTCCTCACTACTGATATACCACTCTTTCATAAAGAAACTGAGCAACAGCATCCGGGGACCCCCTGCCTCTATAAATAATCTCACTGATGAATTAGGTTTACCAAAACCCTAATTCTCAGTGCATGCAAAATTGACTTTTCCATGCATCCAATGATTGTTGACAGGTCATGCATATCTCATGCATGTAAAGGTCAAATCACCCTGGAAGGTCCGCATGCAGCCACCACCGGACTCATGCCACTGAGTAGAGTGCATCTCACCCTCTACTCCATCCCGATGCCTATAATGTTGATGTACCTCCATGCAACGCATCTAATCATGGAGGACATCCTGAAGTTAGCATACTCTAACAACTACTGTTGTTTTTTCCTGGCCAATCCTAGACCAAAGGGTTCTCTTTTTTTTATTTCCCCCCCAGATCGCAAATATTCCAAGATAAAATCTTCATTAAGAAATCATTGCGAAGGAGAAAGGGACTATAACCAGTCCGTGAGATATGTGTGATTACCTGATGCTATTAAGGTCTCCCCAAACTCTGCGAGTCTATCATGGTTAAAATTTTGTCCTCGCTTATGGTCCTTCTTGGCAGTGTGAGGAGGCGATGAAGTGGATTGAATGCACTGCTTGTGGGAAAACTTACTTGAGGAGTCTGAGGAATGTGGTGTGTGGTGGCCGACCTCTTGCAGATCTCTTCTTATGATTGGTATATGGGGTGTAGGTATCTGCTTGATATTTCCCTTCTTGCAAGTTTCCACTATTTTCTGTAGATTTTGGTCCATGATATTTAGCTCTTCCTCTCCTTCATTGTTTATAGGATCCTTCATTTCTTCCATGGTTTGATATTTTGTGGGATCTAGCTTCCATATATTGACTTGATCTAGATCCTCATCCTCGACATTCAAGGTTGTTGGGATAGAATCAGTTTGTTCCGGGTGAGTTTGATCTATTTCCATTTCCTCAAGAACTAGAAAGGGGTTTGAGGCTACAGCTTTTGGATTGGCCTGAGTCAACTGTGGTTTAGCTCCACCTTTAGATCAATGGTTAATCAGTTTGAATCCATCCTATGATGATTGTTGTTGATGGTTTGTTTGGCGCGGGGGTGGTGGGGCTTGAGGTCATTCCCGGTAAAGTTGGCCATACTCATGGCAATGTCTGCATATGAAAGGGATGTGCTCAATCCAAGGTTTGCACCCATTCTTCATCTTCGAAACGGAGGCAGATCACTTCTAGGAGAGGCTTAGCGACATTCATATGGAAGCAGATTCGAGCATAGGATGTGTAATGACCTCTTTTAGTGATATTTGAGCTCTTAATAATTTTATCCAAAGTGTTTCCAATCCCCATTAGGGTTTCATCATCCCAGTATTCCTAGGGTAGGGAGTACAGTTTTACCCAAATTGGGACGTTTTTGAAGTCTTCCTTTTCTGGACAATAGTTATCCTTCTAGTGCCTCGTGAATATACCCGAGTTGTTACAGAAGTAGGGTCCTTGCTCAATGATTCTTTCCCTATCTTCGATGTTGAAGAAAATAGTTGTAAAGAATCCCTTTGACCCTATTTTTAGGTACACATCCCCTTTTGGATTCCATTTATGTATGATGTAGCCTTGTAGGGATTTTTTGTTGGGCCAAAACCCCATAAATTTGTAGATGAGGGCATGATCCCTCATGTATTTCCTATATTCAACGCTCTAGTTTGAGGATACTTCAAGGATTGGGATGGAGGCAGTCCTTGGTAGGAAACCGTTTCATGTATCTCTAGATCCCTTATCATTCATGGTCATGTTCTGCATGGGTTCCTTCGGTGTTATTCGAAGGATTCATGTTGTCAGGTGCCGCAGTAGTGCCATTTTCCATTGAATTCCAAAAGGAGCCTCTACCTGCGCGATCTGAGTTCTGAGTGGGGTGTTTCCCATCAAGTACCAACAATTTTCAAACTCTATATTGGAGAGATGCAAAATGGAAGTTTCAAAATGGCAAATAGTGTTTCGTTAATTGGATCTCTACTTGAGTATTTGTTGGTGTTTATTATGTGTTAAATAATTCCAATATTTAAATTGTCAACCCGAGGAGGGAGCTTATGAGATGCAATCACTATATGTGCAGGATTGAAGGTTTGAACTAACCTAAGCTGACTAAAGATGCAACTATATGATTTTATACTACTTGCATGACTTTCATAATTATTCTATCTATGAAAACATGAAACTGATTAACAAATGAGGTGAGTAGGAAATTTAATAAAGATGTTTAACTGAATTGTATTTGATTTGGAAAGTAGAAAAATTGATAAAGATATTTATTATAGATGCAAGTAGAAAATTTGATAAAGATATTAATTTCTGACCCAAATCTTATATCGTGAGCATCTTCATTATTTGTATGAATGGAAACTAGTCTTATAATTAACAAGTTAAAACAACTCGGAAAAATATAATTATTAACTATGATTTGAAAACAAACTACTTAGAAAACAAGACTGATCAATTCTAAAACAGTAACTAATTAGCAAATTAGATATGAAGAATTTAACTATGGAAGAAGGTTGAAAGAGGGTTAAGGAAGAAGTAAGAGAAAGGATGAAATAATGATGAAGTTTAATTAAGAAGTCTACATAACATAAAACAAGAGTTAAATTACATCTAAAACCATTAATTAGGAGTAAGAAGAATGATGATTGAGAGGTAGAAGAAATTAGATTTTGAAAAAGGCTTAAAACAATACAGAAAGTAAATAGGCCCGAATGACGATCCGAACGCCTGTCTGAATGGCAGTCCAAATGGAGGAAAATGAGTTAAATTAGGGAAAAGAAGAGTTTTGAATGATTTAATTACCAGCTGGCTTTATGCAAATGATCCTATAGTGCAAAGGAAGCAATGGAGAGATTAAGTAGAGGCTAAACTAACAAGAAGTTAATTACTCTAATCCTTATCTAAGAAGAAGAATAATTTTATGAGAAGTAGGAAGAAGGTTGGAAGGGAAGAAGGAAGAATTAACCTACAACAGATAGGAAGAAGAACTAACAGAGGGGAAGAGAAAGAAAGGAATGCTAACTCTGGAGGAATTTGGAAGCAATATCTAATTATAATGATGAAAGAAGAATTGAAAACAAACTACAAAACTGTTTAAGCTTTGGTCGACCATTCCTAATCCTAAAGAAGAGATTATGTTAGCAGCAAAATAAAGTTCACAAGGAAAACGTTAGAAGGACTAATTCTAACTATGAATTGAATTTAAAACATTAACTGATTAACTTATCTAGTTGTAGGAAAGACTGAAAGTAATAAATAAAGCTATGCTTGACCGGTCATAATAAATTCTGCAAGCATAACAACAAAATACACATAACATAAAACAGAATTTTTATTTATATGAACAATAAGACATGAACAGTGACAAAATACATAATACGAAATAGGAATCTCATTTATGTAAGCAACAGAACATTATTTCTATCACAAGACAACAACATCATGTACAAAATAAATACGGAGACAACACAGCTTATCTGCACAACACAAGTTATATACACAGATAGGAGACCGTTGGTCGTTGAGGGGCTCGTCTCAGCAATCAAAGGCTGCGCCCTGATCAGTCAATCACCACGCATGCTGTTGAATCTTCATAAAAACTAGAACAGAGGTATATTGAATTAAAAACAGAGTGTTACAGTATTTCTGTGTCTATTTGCAGCTTGGGAAAAACTGATCAAGGCTAACTCCGTCTCAGTCATGTCAACAAAACAAAACTTTTACAAAACAAGACAAGACTTTTTTCATCTCAGTCACAAAGACGTCTATTTATACATGATTACAATGGATGAGAGAGTTGACAGAGTCAACCTCTCTAATAATATAAGCGTTTAAATGACTGTAACTATTGCTTTGAATGGTGAATGCCAGCGCAGGGAGCATACACCAAACTTCATGGGAATGATTCCTTCACCAGGATACTGCATCGTCGATCTACCTCAGACATGGAGCGAGCAAGTATGTTGGCAAACTAAGCGTGGGTAGACGGGATTCTTCCAGAACGCCGGCATGAATGAGCAAGAACAAGTGTGAGCAGGTATGAGTGCTAGCGGACTGAACGTGTGCGACCTGGACTCCTTCCAGAACAATGGCGTGAACAGACAACGTGATTCCAGGATGAATGCAAGGCTGAATGATGCATTGGAGTGTTGACGTGGACGTGGGATGTGCTGTTGAGCTTGGCGAGCATAGGGATGAATCTTCCAAAACAATGGCTCATTAACCTCGCCCATTACATGGCAAATAGAACCCACACGTCCTCCTCTTCATTCAACAGTCTGAGATGTGTCAACCATGGATTCAACAGGCTTAACGAAGGGCTGAACGATGAGATGAATGCGTTTTAACTTAACACATAAGCACGCGGTCTGAATGAAGGGTCATTTGAGAAATGCAGCCTGCAAATTAAAACATAAATACCAATTATGCCCATAAAATGTCACTTTAACATAAATAAATCATGATATAACGAAATATCAACAAGATTTGCATAGCAAGTAAATATGTGCATACCTGGACTGTTTGATGGGCTAAATGGGAAATAAAACAACTTACTATAGCAAAAACATAATAGAAACAATGTCATTCCAAGTAGATTGTTGATAAAAAATGGTGACAAAATGGATGCCAACAGTATTATGCAAAATTCTCCTCTATTTGAAGAAAACAAGGTTATCACTTGATCATGGCCCCATGCTTTCATCAATATTATACATAGGAAGGTTTTGAAGAGTTTTTTAAATTAGAAACATAGTGAAATGACACCTAAACATGTCTAACTAAACATGGATTTCCATTAGTCTCTTGCTAGATAAAGGTTTAGTTGAAGATATAAGATGTGCTTACTTAAACATCTTCCAAGAATAAACAAATTCACAACTAGACGGATGACTATTGGCTTCTTATTATTGTGAGCATTTTATAATATGCAGACAAATTTCCTAGAGTTGTACCTTACAGTGGTTCTCAACTCAGGGTAGAAACCTCCAAATGTTCTCGATGAAGATTTCCAGCCTCTTTTAAAGCGTATGGTGCATGAAAAATTTGGAAAAATGGTGGCGCCAAATTCTATTAATATGTTAAAGCACCACTCAGAACTTGCACTGGAGGTTTTCAGTCTCCTTTTGAAATTGATGAACCTTGACTTGAGCAAAAATTAGAGTGGGGAGTTAAATATCACAATGGGGAGTTAGATATCACAATGAATACACTCTTTGGATTGTTATAGAATATATGATAGTGATGTATACAAGTGTCATGTGTGTGAGGTTTGTAGAAAATCTACTTACACATTAGGTTTGTTGTAGGTCTAAGAATTTTAAAAACTTTCCATAATTTTTGTGTGCAAAAACACCCACAATGTCCCCAGGATGCCTAAATTTATTTTTCCATTCATGTTGGCCTTGAAATGTTTGTTGTAGATGACTATTATTCTTCTATTTTACTGGGTTTTATTGCTACATGCAACAAGGTAATGCCCATAACTACTTCAAGACTGCCCAGAACTGTTCCTATAACAACCCAAATTTGTCCATTGATCTTGATAGGTTCCCAGGAATATGTTACAGGGTTGTTGGGGCATATGAGACTCAAATTGATGCTAAATATAGATCTTCTAGGATTTTGATTCAGGCTGACATCCTACTAAATTCATGACATCCCCACAAAGTGTAGGGACATAACCACATCCATACCATGAAAATACCCTATGTTTTAAGGACAGGGGCCTTGCACGAGCTAGATGTATTAACTAGTATCCCTTCTATAGATGAAGAATACATCTACCAAGTCTGGCAGTTGTCTTCCACAAGGATCTTGTCCACGGGTCTATTTTAAATAATGAAAATACCTCTTATGTTGAATCAGGGTTGTCATACAAATTGTCTTCCAATCAAACCTTTATTTGGGACTCACAAATTAATGGTTCATCACTCTGATGCTATAGTATAAGGTAAATTGGATTTGTTGTTACAATCCTCAAAAGGTCATGAAAATTACCCAAACTTTGCTCATAATTAATTCTTTCATGAGTGGACACCCATACAAAATGAGTGGTAACACTATAGAAGACTAGGTGTTGTTCCAGAAGCTTGTTTGATAGGATCAATATTTACTCCATGTCATGGAAAATACTTAATCTTTCAGTAGTTTAATCTGAGTTAATATGTATTTGTATGTTCACCATTAAATCATCAAGGATTACATGGAATTTTTATGTTTTCTTTGAATCCTTGAGAAAGAAATATTGCATACAACAGCTGATAGTATGTAGATAAAGTACAGGATAACTTTTTGCATGCATGGGATTAGAATCTACTAACAGGCAAATGAGAGATAGATGGAAGCCAATACTAGCTATAGACATTTTTCGAATTGATAAACATATCTATAGGGAATATTGCAACTTTTGTAAAACATTAGGAACAAACCATTTAGTTTGTCTTAAAAATACTAGCAATCAAATCCAATTTCATTTAGGTCTTATTTTTTCGTGTCATTTGAGGTGAACATTAAGGATTAACTTTGATTATGATGAGTGTTATTCTGTATTGACCTTGTGAATGTATGTTGAATCCTGATATAGTATAAACTTCCAAATCAATAAAATGTGTGTGTGTACCTTCTATAATAATTTATATCCCTACAATAATTCTTGATTTTAGTCTATTTGTTTCTATTCTCGTGACTAGGAATGATTCATACTGCTAAAAAGTGATTTTAATCATGCTAGTCTGATGGGTTAATGATTTTATCATTGGAGGGTTTATAAACACAACTGTGATATATGTTTGCAGCTCTATGAAAAAGAACTTTTGACATAAACTTCATTTTTACATGTTTATGGGTAAGTAAAGTTACACTTTTATAATGAATTATGATTGAATTTGGAACATCTATAATTATGACTTACCCTGCATGTAAAATTCTATCCATATGCTAGTGTTTCTTTTATAGATTTGTTTGAAAACCTCAAATTTCCTGTGTAGGTTATTTTGGTGATATAATTACTATGTATATGATAGATTACTGGATGGAAATTGTTATCCCTAAAGTTGAACCCTGACTACTAGGGTCAAGCTTAAGGAAATCTTAGATAGTAGACATAGGATATCTACATAGTAATTCTATCATTTTTGGTGGTAGATGAGTATATGACAGAGATCAAGCAACTCAATAATCAGATAGCAGGGAGTACATGTTTCAATACTTAAACAAGGACAGAGAATGACTGTGAGATTGAATTTATGAATGTAAAAACTCAAGTTCCATCTTAGGATAGTGGCATAGCTATATACTAATCAAAAGAATCACAACATGAAATTGAGACCATGCATAGACAGAATAATGATAGCATACACTTCATAAATTAAAACAAAAAAAGGGCTCAAAGATCATAATCCGTTTCAAAAATAATCATTTCTAATCAATATGGAAATAAAGAATATATACATGCCTGCAAATGTCTGTATCAAACTGACCCCTGCCTCAGCCCTCTCGGCTGGAACTCTACCCTCATTGCATGCTAAAATATCCAATAAATAGACCATAAAGGGCCCCTTGCATATAAGGATCAATTACAATAAAAGAGGATCAAAGATCATTCTTCACTTAAAATAGAAGTAAGCAAAATATGATGTGTAACTGGAGAATAGGTAAATTTGTTTCCAGATCCTATTTTCATGACAATTAATTTGACCAAAACATATATTTTATTCTTCCTTCAATCTTGAAATGCCATGTGCTCTACTTCCTTTTGCCATTCGAGCTATTGCTTGAAAAAATTGATCAAATCCTGATATCAAGCCTTCAATGAAGTCTTTAATACTTTAACTGCTGCCTAGAAATCTCAGACAGATTACTTGAAAATTCTCTGCCACCTGTAGATGCTCACCATACTGATGTGATCCTCAGAAAGTGTAACTCTGCCCTAAAAATATGGATCTAGTTTCTCAAATTCTTCCATCTATGTTCGAATGTTCATAAGCTTTGAACTTGTATCTTTTGAATGGAGCATAAAAATTTTCTTTGTTTTTAATTCATCAAACATTGCCACCAGCGACCACTAAAATTGTTCATAAGACCTGCACTTGGGTGTTTAGCATTTGCTTCAACATATGGATGCATCTTCAAATCCTGAGAATAGACAATAAGTTCCTGTGCTGGCGCGTTGTCTCAAACTGTAATATTTGATGGCTTTGAGTTCACACTTTGATGATTGTAACCTAACATTGAATCGCTCAACGCATGAGGGATTTACTTGTGGTCTCTTCTTTTGGTTGTTCTTCATACCTCTCAAGCGATCAACACTTGATGACTGAACCATTATATACAGGTAGCAACTCATGGGATAGTATAAAGATTTAGCGGGTTCTTTTAGTGCCATCAAGAACGCTTTTACACAACATATTTGTCACTGCAAAGCAAATAATGATGTTTAAATCAATGAATAGATTTTTTAATAAATTGCTCCAAGGCTTCTCTATGTTGATCTTGGTGAATGCCTAGTGCTATTTCCTTCATCATCAGTGCTTTAGCAAATATTCTAAGTCCTCGATGTCTCCATGGAATTGGCTATGAGAACTCCCATTTTTTGCAAAGCTACAAATGCTGATGCAACCAGAGTCTTCAAATATTTCCTCGCGTTACAGAACTAAAGAATTTCAAGCTTTGTAGAATGTTGTCAGTCTCAAAACTTATTAACCTCATCAATTGTTTGTTTGACAAATACAAGCCAGAGTATACATTCAGTCTGCTTTTTCCCTCGAACTCAAGGTCTGGATGAAGTGTTTGATGTAGATACACTTTTATGTATAAACTAGTACACCAATCTTTTCTGGCAGCATAGTCGTAAAGCTTCCCCTAATTTGAGTGATTTCAGACTTTCAATCTTGTTTGCAATGGACTCTGCTACTTCAATCTTTGAACATTTAGCATTTTATCATTACATAATTATTTGATGGAGCTGTCAGCATTTAAACAACAAATAATTAATCTCCCTCGGCATTATCAAGCATTCCACCCGTCGACATTTCTTTATGGCATTTGGGCAGAATACAAGCTTACTGGCATATGATAATCCTCTGTTCAGACTTAAAATTAATTGACATCTGGATATTTAATTAATTAAGTAAGTCTATGCCACAATCTCTTGCTGAGTTGAATAGCGCCCCTCTTTGTTGACAATGATAATGATGAACATGTTGTTCATAAGCTTCCAAACCTTACAATCCTTGATGTCTGCTATTATTTGAAACTATGTGTTGGTAGCGCACTTAACATTGGGCATTTGTCCTTTTGTGTCTTTCTAGCATCTTCTGGGAGGACTTAGGAACTTAGCATGAAACATAAACTCGGAGATCTATGCCTGTCCATTAAAAATTCATAGGGTAAATTTCGGTGACAACATCTGGCTCCGTCTGGGATGGAGACTTGCCCGCAAGGCTCCAAGAACCTAGCAGTTCCAGTGGCCTTTTCTATTGGGCTGGAGTCTTCATGCTGCTGCAAACCTTCTTCATTTATTCAAATAAACTGATAACCCTGCTTTCTTAATTGAAATTGCTCACTAAATGCTAATCTTTAGACTTATGTACAAACTGAGGCAAATAACCAAGAAATGAGCTTTATTTATTTACAAATCTCATTCTAATCATCTGCTTCTTTAAGTAAAATCATGCTTCCAATGAAGCCATACAAATATCTGACTGAATGGTGAAATTTTTGCTCTGTAAATGATGAATAAAAGAGCCCATGAAATACCAAAATACATTTCAAAAGAACAGCAAAGCCAACCCTCATTTGACAAAAACAATATGATATTTGAACTGCTCAAAGACTCCATATAATCAACAACCGCATCAATGAAACTATAAAGCATTACCTCTTGCTACTGTTTCAGCTAAAGATTAGAAGATCTTTGCATATCCTCCTCCTCATAATGGTTGTCATCTTTAGCTACCTGCAAATATGAACATGACTGCAGACTTATTTCTTTGATAATTATAGGTTTTTTAATATTGTCTGCAGATTCAGGTTGAAGTATGTTGAGTACAGGCTTGTTGATTTTCAAAGATGGTTGCTCAATGTCTTTTACAGATTCAAGATGACTAATTTGCACACAATGTTTTCCCTCATCAAAATCTGCTACATAGTTGTCATACACTGGCTGGCTACTCAAATCAACAAAAGATGATGTAGGGATCTGCTCTTCTTCATCTGAATACTCATCATAGATAGCCATATCTTCATAATGAATCAGTTGATTATGATCCCGATCTAGAGCGTCAATGTCTTCATCATAAAGTGGGGCAGCTAAATGACCTTCAAAAATATTTGGAACAGCTCCTGTATCATAATCATCACTAAGAACATCCAAATTGGTACCAAATGTATTTAAAGTATTACCATTATCAACTTTAATATTAGATTTTTGAAAAACCTCCTGCTGTGAAACCAAATTGGGGAAAGATACAGCTAACAACAAATCCTCTTTTTCTTCTTTAGCCTGATCATCCTCCTCATCATATACATGAGAAACTTCATAAATATTTTGAACAGCAATTTCATCTTGAAAATGACTATAATCTTTTTGAGACTGATTAAAATCAAATTACTCTTCACTGATCATTTCACTACAAAGCTGATCTTCATTGTAACCATGATGTCCATCATTAAAATCATATACTTCACAACAATTTTCAAATAAAATCTCATTTGAAAATTACCTTTTACAATGCTCATGGAATAATGTGTGGAAACTCTTCAACGATGAAATGTTGGAAGAAGGTAATGAGAAATACCATTCACATGCATCACCATCCAATGAATGCATGAACATCTTCATATGAACATCTTCGTGTTGTAGATCTAGCAGATCCATGCACTCATGAAACTTAAGGAGTTGTTCTGTTGGGTTTTCTTCTTTCTCCTCTTTGAAGATAAGCAGAAAATCTCCCCACTCTGACATAATGGGTACTGGATGCGGGAAACCAGTAACTTCAAAAAAATCTAGAGGTGCAAACCTCCGAGCCACCATAGTAGCCATTAGATCATTTGATGGCATTCTGGATCCTCAATCAATGATCTTCAACCAGTGGAGTTGCCTCTGGATTCTTCGGAATCACCCGGTGAAGAAATATGCAGTCATATAAATGTCCACTCCTTGTTCACCATCAAGCAGAATATCTAATCAATATCAAACCCCGGGGAAGATGACTTCGCTTTCCTCCGTCCCCGACAATGGTGCCAAAAGATGTTATCCCTAAAGTTGAACCCTGACTGCTAGGGTCAAGCTTAAGGAAATCTTAGATAGTAGACATAGGATATCTACATAGTAATTCTATCAGTTTTGGTGGCAGATGAGTATATGACAGAGATCAAGCAACTCAACAATCAGATAGTAGGGAGTACATTGGTTTCAGTACTTAAACAAGGACAGAGAATGACTGTGAGAATGAATTTATGAATGTAAAAACTCAGGTTCCATCTTAGGATAGTGGGATAGTTATATACTAATCAAGAGAATCACAACATGAAATTGAGACCATGCATAGACAGAATAATGATAGCATACACTTCATAGATTAAAACAGAAAAAGGGCTCAAAGATCATAATCCGTTTCAAAAACAATCATTTCTGATCAATATGGAAATAAAGAACATATACATGCCTGCAAATGTCTGTATCAAACTGACCCCTGCCTCAGCCCTCTCGGCTGGAACTCTACCCTCATTGCATGCTAAAATATCCAATAAATAGACCATAAAGGGCCCCTTGTAGATAAGGATCAATTGCAATAAAAGAGGATCGAAGATCCTTCTTCACTTAAAATAGAAGGAAGAAAAATATGATGTGTAACTGGAGAATAGGTAAATTTGTTTCTCGATCCTATTTTCATGACAATTAATTTGACCAAAACATGTATTTTATTCTTCCTTCAATCTTGAAATGCCATGTGCTATGCCACAATCTGGATATTTAATTAATTAAGTAAGTCTATGCCACCATCTCTTGCTGAGTTGAATAGTGCCCCTCTTTGTTGACAATGATAATGATGAACATGCTGTTCATAAGCTTCCAAACCTCACAATCCTTGCTGGCTGCTATTATTTGAAACTATGTGTTGGTAGCGCACTTAACATTGGGCATTTGTCATTTTGTGTCTTTCTGGCATCTTTTGGGAGGACTTAGGAACTTAGCATGAAACATAAACTCGAAGATCTGTGCCTGTCCATTAAAAATTCATAGGGTAAATTTCGGTGACAACAGAAACCTTAGTCAAGAAAATATTGATGTTGATGTTGTTTGTACCTTTCATTAAATACTCTCTTCTTTTTCTTGATTATTTATGCCTACATGATTTTCAATTTATATTTATGCTTTATCTTCATATGCATTTAAATTTCAATGAAGTTGTTACTAACATCTTTTCTACATAAAAAAGACCATGGCAGACTTGCAAAGATACAAGGAGTTGATCCTATTTTCTATGGCATATTTGCAAAGATCCATTGCATCCATGGTTGATGGTTTGAAGCCATGGAAAATAAAAATATTTTTTCTCTTTCTAGATTACAAGAGAGTACAAAGGCATTCTTTGTTGTGATTGTCCATCTACTACTTTGGCTATATAGACTAGGAGAATAATCCCAATTATGTTCTAACATGAAGGACATAAATTGATGCATTTTAATGGTCATTTTTATTCTCCAAGCTTGTATCAACAACTTACATATGGCACTTGTTGACTTTGCATGGCTTCAAAACATTGGGATGCAGAAAGATGTACATCATTCTTTTCAATTGAATTATTTTCTTGGCTAAATGCAGAGAATATAATAAGATGTTATAACGATAATAAAAACATCCTTCTTTATATTTTGTTTTGTCAAGTGTAAGTTGTTTGTTTCAGTGAGTAGTTATCTAGCCATTTTTTTTTGTTTAACTGTTTTCTAACTTTTTGGAAGAATATTGAAATTTTGAAAGAATTTTCTAAGTTAAAATTGTACATTGATATTTGTTCAAATGCTATGTATCTTTATTGGTTTAAATGATATGTATTTGTTTATAAAATGCTATGTCGAATCTTTAATTTGTTTCAATGATTTAATAGATCATCATCGATATTGTATGATGTGAATAATTTTAAATTATTTACATCATATTAGTTTATATTGAACAATAATGATGAAAGAAAATAAAATGAATATAAAACTACTAAATTAGTAATAAATACAATGAATATGAAACTACTAAATCATATACTAAGATTAATATAGTACTACTTGCATAGTGCTTTATAACATGACTAAATATACCAGCAAAATGGTAAAAAAAATGACAAAATAAACTAGTAAATACACTACTAAAAATTATGGAAATTAATGACTAAATTGTCAGATATATGGATCTAGCTACACTAGCTTACCTATCTATGCCAAACAATAATATATCAACAATAAGTACAGAAAGAGAACAAGAGAAAAGAGTACACCAGATATACGTGGTTCACCCAATTCGGCTACGTCCACGGGAAGGTAGTCTTCTATTATCTCCATAATATCTCCCTCAAGATTACAAGAGAGCAATGACAATAACCCCAATATAATATAGCAATAATTGCGTTGAATAAGTAAAGATCATGATTTGTGATGTGACTCCCTTGACTCTATTATATACTAAGAGATGAGGAGGAATTACTCTCACATATTACATGTGGGATAATATAATTCTCCATAATAACATCTCTTTATATAATAATGAATATCAAAAGTATACTTTACGATAATGAATATGGGATATAATGTATTACTCTTTTACATAAGATTGTGGATATCTTTCGACATAATACAAAGACATATATTATTACCTTCCAAGGAATATAAAATATTCCAACACTCTCCCTTAATAATGGACGGGAGAAAATCCCACTAACAAAGGAAGGAAGGAGTCAATAGTGCTCCCTCTTGATGACAACTTCCCTCATCCCAAGTAAGGAATGCAGATGCACATACTTCATTGATGTTAAGGATTTGGTGAAGATATCGGCTGCCTACTACTCTGTAGGACAATACTCAAGAGAAAGAACACCATCTGCAACGAGACCTTGAATGTAATGAGCATCAAGATCGAGATGCTTTGTCTTAGAGTGATATACCGGATTATAATCAATTTGAATTGCACCCTGATTGTCACACTTCAACAGAGTGGACGATTTCGAAACCAGACCAACCTCAGTGAGACATGTCGTAACCAAACTGTTTCTTTTGTTGGTTCTTTGGTTGCTCTATACTCTGCTTCACACGAAGATAAAGAAAGAGTCTTCACCTTTTTGCTGGACCAAGAAATCGGACTTAAACCAAGTTGAAATATATAACCAGCAGCTAACCGTCGACTAGAACTGTCACCTTCCTAGTCAAAATCTGTATAACCAAAACGTGAAATTGTAGTACTACTCGAATAAAAAACACCATAGTACAATGTCCCCTGTAAATATTGAAGAATTCTCTTGGCTTCCTGCCAATGACTTTCATGAGGTTGTTGCATGAACCATGAAACCATACTGACGACGAAAGAGAGATCTGGTCGGTTGTGAGTTAAATATATCAAACCGCCCACGAGCTGACGATAAAGAGTAGCATCAACAAGATGTGTAGTACACTCAACAGTTAACTTTACACCAGACTGAAAAGGCGTAGGAGCAGGTTTACAATCACGCATATGGAAACGAACCAATAAATCTGTAGCATACTTCGGTTGAGAGAGAAAAATACCATCTACTGGATGCCAAATTTAAAGACCCAAGAAATAGTGCAATATACCGAGACTAGTCATTTCAAACTGCTTTTGAAGGTCACTTTTCATACTTTGAATGAAAACAAGTTGGCTGCCACTGATAATAATATCATCCACATATAAAACAATAACAATGATATTATCATCAACATGTTTAACATACAAGTTAGGATCAAATATACAATACTTTAAACCATTATTCAAGAAATATGCATCAATTTTATCATACCAAGCCCTAGGTGTTTGTTTAAGACCATATAAAGACGTGTTTAGTTTACATACTAAACTTGATGATTCAAAATTAATAAAACTAGGAGATTGTTGCATATAAATGTATTCATTAAGATCACCATTTAAAAAAGCACTTTTAGCATCCATTTGGTGTATTTCCCATTTATAAGATGCAACAATAGATAAAATGGTTCTTATTGTATTCATTTTAGCAATAGGAGAAAAAGTTTCATTATAATATATACCTTCAAGTTGATTAAAACTTTTGCAACTAATCTAGCTTTATACTTTTCAATATGTCCTTCTGCAGTAAATTTAGTTTTATAAATCCATTTACAACCAACTAAATTTTTTCATGAAGGAAGAGAAACAAGAGACCAAGTCTTGTTCTTCATAAGAAAATCATACTTAGTAGACATAGCTTGTTCCCAATGAGTTTTACCCTTAGCTTGAGCATAAGTAGTAGGATCATATGTGGCCAAAACTTTGGTCATAAGAGCAAAGTTAGATCTAGTTCTACGACAATCAGAAGGGATTCCGATATCACTTCCTATAGCTTCAAGATTTTTATGGGCGCAAACAGGAAGGTTAGAAGGGATAGAAGTCACTTCAGGAGCTTCAAGACATTCAGGTGGAATACTTGAAGAAGAATAAGAAGGTGAACTAAGATCAATCACAGAACTGAAAGGAGTAATCGAGATAGGAGTAACAAGTGATAAGGGAATATTCAGAGTAACATGAGGTTCGACAAACTTAGGTGGTGGAGATACTTCAATAAATTGAACATGTCTTCTAATGATGACACTTTGATTAGAAGGATCAAACAACCTATAAGCCTTATAATCCTCATAATAACCAATGAATATACACTTGTGAGACTTGGGTTCTAACTTTTTCTGTTTGTCATCACGAATATGAGCCCAACATTCACAACCAAACACTTTAAAGTTACTAATATCAGGTTTTCTTCCATTACATTTTTCCTCAGGGTTAACATGCTTAACATATTTTGTAGGAACTCTACTTAAAATAAAGTTAGCGCAACTTATGGCTATAGCCCAAAAATTTTTATGCAATCCTTTAGAATAAAGCATACATCTATCCATTTCAACTAAAGTTCTGTTTTTCCTTTCAACAATACCATTTTGTTGAGGTGTGCAAGGCACAGTATTTTGATGTTGACTTCCATGTTTAGATAAAAATACTTCAAATTATTTCTTAATGAATTCCCCCCCATTATCAGTTCTTAAAGTATTAATCTTTTTACCAGATTCATTCTCAACCAAGGATTTAAATACTTGAAATTTAGAAAAAGTGTCACTTTTATGTTTCAAAAAATAAACCCATGATTTTATACTAAAGTCATCAATAAAGGTAAGAAAATAGACTGCATGTGATATAGAAGGAACTTCAAGAGGACCACAAATGTCACTATGAATTAATTGCAAAGGTTCTTTAGCACACCAAGCTTTACCTTTTTCAAACATCTCTCTATGATGTTTACCAAGAACACAACCTTCACAAACACTATTAGTAGACGAAATATTAAGCAAGCCAAGTACCATTTTAGTTAACATTTGCATTTTACCATAATTCAAATGACCTAATATTTCATGCCATAATTTACTTAGTTCATCAACATGATCAACATAGGAATAAAAAGGTTGTCTTTTAGTTAAATGAAAACCATCAAATTTATATAAACCAACAGTATGATCAACAGGACCAGAAGAAACTACTTTAAAAAATTTATTGATATCTTTAAGAACATATTTATCAGGCCAAGATTCAAATTTAAATCCTTTTTGACATGCATGATAAATAGAAAGTAAGTTGATGGGCATATTTTCAACATGAAAAACATCTTCCAATTAACCATTAGCAACATTAACATTACCAGAACCAATTACGAAAAGTTGTTTACCATCACCTATAGATACTTTCTGAGATGTGTTTTTATTATTGTCATAAGATGTAAATAAATACGCATTACCAGTCATATGTTTAGAAGCACCAGAGTCCATTATCCATTCCATATTAGAAGAAGAATTACTAGAAGAAACAACAGATGCACATAAAGCTACTTGGAATTCATTAGAACCTTTGTTTTTAGCCTTAGACATTGAACATTTCAATTTAAAGCAATTCTTTTCAGGATGATTAGTTTTACCACAATGCTTACAAGGATCATACACTTTCTTCATCTTACTAGATTCATGATGTGCATTAGAAGCATTACCAGAATTATTAGTAGGTTTTGAAGTGTGTGAACAAGAACCTCTAGCATTATTAAAACTTCTCTTATGATTCTTATTATGTGCCATTAGAGCTTTATTAGGTAAGACTTGTCCCGAAACAATTAACCTTTCTTACTCATTAATCAACCCTTTACAAAAATCATCAAAAGTAGGTTTCGTGGTATTTGAAGACAATTCAAGAGCTCTATTCCTAGTTTGAATGAACATATCAAAACAAGATGTTAATTTTTGTTCTACAAGAATTATAAGAGCAGTGTTTGTTTTCTTGTAATATTTACCACAATTATTTAATTTTTCATTTAAGGTTTTCACTTCAGCAAGATATAATTCTACTCTTTCAAATTTAGTAGGATCTAGCTCAAAAATCTTCTTTTCAAGGTAATAAGAAGAAACATCATCAAATTTATCAAATAAAGAAGCAAAAATTTTCCATACCTCAATGGGGTTGTCTTCTTCCTCTATACTTACCTGAAGACTATCTGAATCTGTTTGACCAATGAGCCATCTTGCTTGATCACATTGATCTTACCATATAGTCAAATATTGAACATCAACAGGTTTTGTGTGTTCACCATTGTAGGGCCCCTCCTTTAGGGTCCCCTTGAACTGAACCTGAAACTTTAAAAACTTCATACAAACCAATTAGCCATCATAGTTATTGGAAAAATAAAATAAAAAGCGTGAATAACTTAACAAAAATAAGCAAAACTTTAACCTGTCAACCCGATCCGGTTGGTCCATTGTCACCTTCGTCTTCCGTAGGATCCCTCCAGCAAAGCTCGTTTAACCATTGGCGAAGCAACCGTTAGCTTCGCCACCCAACCATAGGCTCATGCTTTCAGTCGCATGGCCTCCCCCGAGCTTTGGGTCGTAGAGCTCACACAAGTAGTTCAGAAATTCAGCTTGGGCTTCCCTTCCCACCAGGATTTCTAAGCCAAACCCTTAGATAGTAGCAAGTCTTTGAGGCATTTGAAAATTACGACAATCGTCCAAATTATGGGCCCTTTACCCATTCCCTAAGCCTTCCTTATAAAGGAAAATCTCCTGTGACACATGTCGCTTCATGCATAATTAAATATTTTTAATTAATTATTTAATTAAAACACTCACCCATCCAAGTGTCAGTTTCTCTGGGAAGTGCACCTACATCCCTAAGTTTGCTCTAGTTTGTCCCCCAGATATTTTAATCAACTCCTAGCTTTTAGTTGACTAGGTGTCTAATCTTAGGATTCTATTTTGCTCCTAAATAATGATTTCTATTATTTTAAATGCTCAACAAAAACAACTATTCATGTGCAAATGTCTAAACTATATTTTTTTTTTATGCATTTGCTAAGTAATAATCTAGAGTTATTCTCCTAAGTTTTTATGCAGTTTAATTTAACAATCAAACTCACTAGGATCACGGTGTCGCGCCGTTGGGCTCCTGGTTCCTTAATTTTAATTCTCTGACATGGCACCACTCCGTCGGGTCCAGTCATCCATGGTTTCCATTCCTTGGCATGGTACCGCATCGTTGGGTCCTTGCGTCCATTCTTTCATTTCTCGACAGGGTACCATATCGTCGGGCCCTTCTACCACCATCTTTCCGTTTTGACTTGCGGGAACTCTTGTAGGGATTTTAGGAATCGTTACCATCCATCCTCCGTCTACATGCTATCTAGGGACTAATGGCGCTGAGGAGTGAGTCCGTTCTCTCTGCGCGCCCCTCAACTCGTACGTGACCAGCTCCGTCGTGGCCTACCTCGTACGCCCTCACGCATTCCTCTTGAGCAAGCGGATCAGTGCTTATCTACTCATGCATGGTATTCTTATCGGAAGTCGACATCGTCGTCGCTCCCCCTGTGTGTGATTTACCCGTACTCTACGACCCTTCATATTCCTTTTTGTGTCCTTCGGTGAACCGTTTCACCTGTTGCTACACACATTTCTCACAAACATAAATCATTATTTTATTGATTTACAATCAATCGTAATCATAAATATACTCAAAATAAAATCAAAGGATTATTTTATTAATGTTTCAAACAGTCGGGTCACTAAGCAATTGCCCTCAATGTCTACAGTAGTCTAGGGGCACTACAACCATTAACAATCCTCCATAGATTCTTACTCCTGAGAGCATCAATCATTTTTATCTTCCATGCAATATATTTAGGACCAACAAGTTCGAGAACATAAGCTACTTCTGAAGTCATAATGGTAGAAAAAATAAAACCCAAATGCTAGAAATGAAAAGAGAAAAAATGTGAATAATAGAAAACTGATAAATTTTACCGTAGTGGACTGCAGAAACAGTAGAAAAAACAGTAAGGAGAGAAAATTTTACTTACAACCCTTTTGAAAAAGTGCCAAAAAAAGTCACTCGCGGGTCTTTCAACAGGAAACTAGCGAGTAAGAACTGATACTTGCGGGTTCTGCACAGCAAAGGTAGCGATTAATCGCGGGTTTGTAGTAGAGTCAATTGCGGGTTTGCAGGTCTGTAAAGGAGAATGTCATGGTTGTTGATGTATTTTTAACTTCGAAAGATATTCTTCTATGTATTACACTTGTACTTTATTATATTCATGATGGAGATGTATTATTCCTCCAATCAGAAGTGTCGTCATTTGTATTTGTAAGTGTTGCAACTGTTGCAAGTGTCGCAACTTATATTTGATGGGTTATTAGACCACCAGTGTGGGGTCGGCCCTGCTTATGTTATGTGAGTGGGTTATTAGACTTCCTTAGGAAGTCGGCCCAGCTAGAATTAAAGGCAGGTCAAGTTGTGTATAAATAGAGAGTGAGTGTGTATCATTCTATTCATTCATTCACTCATCCAACTCGCATTAGTTGAGAGAGGAGTGCGCACAAGTGGAGGAGGAGTAGCTGCTAGAGTCATCTATCTTTGGGTTTGATCATTGTGATCTGGTATTGTGGCTTATTCTATCTATGAGGAAGTTGTGGGGTTTTTCACCTTCTTGGTTTTCCCCCGAGGAAACTTTGTGTCTCTTATGTTTATGATTGTTATGATGTGCTTGTTATTCTCTTAGTAGGATCCTAGATAATGTTTGAATGCATTTATGGAAAAATTAACATGGTATCATAGGTGTGCTAAGAAGAAGACACTGTGCAGCTGTGGAAGCTAGGGCCTCTTAATATTTGTGTTTCTCTCCTCAGATCATCAAAGGTGGGAGTCTAGGCTGACTCTCCTTGGAAGGGTGCATCTTTCTGTCGAGATAGAATTCAATTCTAAGCACTTTCAGTTTTTGTCTTGCCATTGCTGCGGGAAATTAGGGTTTCAGAGAAAGTTGGAATTTTTGGAATTTGAGACCATGGCTGGATGCCCCTCAAGAAAATCGAAGTTTAGAGACCAAGATCAAACTTTTTGGTTGGGCAGAAGGTCGGGCTTCATCAAACCCTAAATCGGGATTCTGATCGGAAAAGTGGAAAATTAAGGTTTCTGCAAAAGTTGAAATTTTTGGAATCTGTGACCACGGCTAGATGCTCCTAAAAAAAATCAAAGTTTAGAGCATAGGATCGAACTTTTTGGCTGGGTAGAACCCCGGGAAATATCAAACCCTGGTTCAGGATTTTGTTTAGAAGATCCTAAAGTTTCAAAGGAAATTTTGAGGGGTCAAAATTTGCAGATTTCAAAATTTAAGTATACCAGCTTGATCAGCTCAGCAAGGTGCATATTTCCATCCATTCAAAAGTTTGGAATTCAAATTTTGAATTTTTAGGGTTTCTCTGGCAAACCCTAATCCAGCGCCACATCTAGTTTTCAGCAAATCAAGTGGGAAGACCTAAATATTTTATTTCCATTTGAGTTTCTCATTAAGATGTCTCACCACACCAAGCTTGAGGATAAGCTTGAAGGAGCTGACAACTTCCGAGCATGGAAGTATAGGATTGGGTTAATCCTAGAAGAAAATGATTTGGACACCTACATAAAAGAAGAGGTTCCAGTTCCAGAGGGAGATGAGGCTAAGGTCTTACACAAGAAGAACTTGGTCAAAGCCAAGAGAATCATTACTGATTCTATAAAACACCATCTCATACCCCATGTGTCTTCTCTAAAGACACCTAAGGAGATGTTTGACTCCTTGACCAAGTTGTTTGAAAGTAAGAATATAAATCGGAAGATGACTCTATGGAATCAATTGAAAGGGGTAAAGTTCCTGACTAGAGAGACCATCCAATCCTACTTTACTAAAGTCTCTCAAATCAAGGAACAACTTGAAGCTGTGGATGAAGTAGTGGAGAATGGAGAAATTTTCATGACCACTTTGAATGGCCTTCCTAGGTCATGGGACTCCTTCATCCAAGTTATTTGTGCAAGAAAGAAGTTGATCTCCTTCATTAGACTATGGGAGGAATGTTCACAAGAAGAAGCTAGGCTTGTGGCCTAAGAAGAAAAGATGGGAAATGAAGATCAAGCTCTCACAGCTCACACCAAGAGAAGTAAACCCAAGAGGGAGCCATCTCATCACAAGAAATATTTTCACCACCATCAAAGAGATAAGAAAGATCTGAGATGCTTCGCATGTAATGAGAAGGGACACTTTGCTGCAGATTGTCCCAAGAAAAAAAAAGGCTCCAACCACAATAAGAAGAAGAACAACAAGAAAAGGTATCATGCTCATGCTGCTGAGGATGATGAACCTCCCAAGAAGAAGACTAAGGTAGAAAGTGAATACTCTTCAAGTAACGATGAATATGTTCTAATTTATGCTCTAACAGGTGCTGTTACACATGGGTGTAATGATTGGATTATTGATAGTGGGGCTTCTAAACATATGACGGGATTCAAAGAATCTTTTATGGACCTATCTGAACATGAGTCACCTCATAAGGGGAAACTTGGGGATGACTATCAATACCCCATAAAAGGAAGTGGTGAAGCCTCCTACAAGTTAGACTATGGGAAGTCTATAAAGATGCAAGATGTTCTATATGTACCTAGACTCAAGAAGAATCTTCTCTCCATATCATCTTTGGATGCAAAAGGGATGAGAGTTGCATTTGTGGATGGCCAAGTACTCATGTGGCCAAAAGGTAAGACCATAGATGATGCAGTAGTGATTGGAGAGAAAGAGGGAGTATTGTACAAATTGAAGGGACAACCTGAACATGCCATGGTACATGAATCCATGGAGCCAAGTGAACTTTGGCATAGAAGACTTGCTCATGTGCACTATAAGGCACTACCAATTGCAAGCAAAGCAGTAGAAGGTATTCCTGAAATCCAGTCAAAGCATGAAGGTGTTTGCAAAGGATGTGCAAAAGGAAAGAACACAAAGAAGGCATTTCCAAGCAGTGAAAGCAAAGCAAAAGGAATCTTGGATATTATCCACTCCGATGTATGCGGACCAATGTCATCCAGTTCTTTGAGTGGGTATGTATATTATGTTTCTTTCATTGATGATTTCTCTAGGAAGACTTGGGTTTATTTATTGAAGAACAAAGATGAAGTGTTTGATAAGTTCAAGGATTTCAAAGCCTTGATAGAAAATCAAACTGATAAGAAAATCAAGATCTTTAGATCCGACAATGGCGGAGAATTCACTTCAGGGGAATTCAAGAATTTATGCAGTGATTCAGGGATTAAGAGGGAGTTGACCACTCCTTACAATCCACAACAAAATGGGGTTGTGGAAAGGAAGAATAGAACAATCATGGAAGCAGCATGGGCAATGCTTCATGACCAAGATCTACCCATGCACCTATGGGAAGAAGAATCTAGGACAACTGTGTACAAAACAGAACACCACACAAGATACTTGACAAGAAGACACCAGAAGAAGTTTTCTTTGGTAAGAGACTAGAATTTAGCCATCTCAGAATATTTGGTTGTCTAGTATATACACATGTTTCAAAAGAAAAGAGGACAAAGTTAGATCCTTCAGGAAAGAAGGGTATATTTGTGGGGTACAGTGAAAACTCGAAGGCATATAGAATATACTTTCCAAGGTTCAAGAAGATTGATATCAGAAGAGATGTGACTTTTGATGAAAAATCAGTATACATCAAATCCAGGAAGACACCTGTTGAAGACTATGAAGAACCAAGGGTACCCAGAACACAAGACACCACCATGAATGAAGCAATACCAGAAGTGGATTGTGACATAGAAGATCCACAAGAACCTGTAGATCCACCCTGTGAAAAGAACTCTCACAAGAGGAAACCTGCATGGGCTAGAGAGAAAATTCCAAGATGCAGAAAGGTATGGTATTCCAGAGGAGGAACACAGAGAAAGGAAAAGGACAAGATCACACACCAACTATGTTTCCTTGCTCTATGACATTATGAACAAAGAACCTTCCAGTTATGAAGAAGTAGCAGAAAAGAAAGAATGGAAGGATTCCATGGTGGAGGAATACTAGTCGATCATGAAGAATGATGTTTGGGATGTGGTCCCAAGACCAGATGGGTAGTCTATTTTGACTTCCAAGTGGATCTACAAGATCAAGCATGCTGTAGATGGCAGCATAGAGAAATACAAGGCAAGGTTTGTGGCTTGTGGCTTCTCCCAAAAAGAGGAGATAGATTATGAAGAGACTTGTGCACCTGTAGCCAGATACACTTCCATCGGAACAATACTTGATCTGGCTTCAATGATGAAGTGGAAGATACACCAGATGGATGTCAAGACAGCTTTCTTGAATGGTGTAGTCGAAGAGGAAGTGTATGCGGAGCAGCCACTCGGTTTTGAAACACATGACAGGGAGTCATATGTGTGCAGATTGAAGAAATCCTTGTATGGCTTGAAGCAAGCACCTAGGACATGGTACAGCAAGATAAACAGCTTCCTGTCCAGTTTGGGATTTACCAAGAGTAAAGCGGATTCCAACCTTTACTACAAGGTTTAGGAAGGAAATCCAGTGATACTCCTATTGTATGTGGATGACCTATTTTTTACAAGAGAGGATAGATTGATTACCGACACGAAGCGG
This sequence comes from Larix kaempferi, assembly GCA_027924585.1. Lineage (NCBI taxonomy): Eukaryota > Viridiplantae > Streptophyta > Pinopsida > Pinales > Pinaceae > Larix > Larix kaempferi. The sequence goes on from BSBM01001820.1 coordinate 2,025,081, forward strand.
AAGATTTATGCCGAGTTCGAGATGAAGGACTTGGGTATGATGCATTAATTTCTAGGTATGAAGGTGTGGCATAGTGCAGATGGAATCTTCCTTGGACAAGGGAAGTATGTAGTAGAGATCCTGAAGCAGTTCAGGATGATGGACTGCAAGGCCATGACCACACCTATGGCATTGAACCTAAATCTATTGAGCGATGCTTCATCAGAGTCAGTTGATGCCACGGTGTATAATCAGATGATTGGGTCCTTGATATACCTGACGAACACGAGACCAGATATTTGCTTTGCAGTGAACACCTTGAGCCAGTTTCTGACAGATCCTAGACATGTTCACTTGATTGCTGTAAAGCATATTCTGAGGTACCTGAAAGGTACAATTGATTATGGGATCAAGTATGATGCAAATCAAAAAGTTTAACATGAGGGTTATGTCAATTCATATTGGGCAGGAAGTGTTGCAAATAGGAAGAGCACTTTGGGGTGCTGCTTCAGTATGGGATCAGGTGTGATCTCTTGGTTTAGCAGGAAGAAATCTTGCGTAGCACTGAGTACAGCCGAAGCAGAGTATGTTGCAGCTTGTTCGGCTAGTTGTGAGGTAGTATGGCTAAGCAAGCTATTGTATGATTTATTTGATCTCCAGTTGGATGCTACCTGTATCTATTGTGACAACCAGAGTTGTGTGAAGTTGTCAGAGAACCCGGTGTTCCATGACAGGTCAAAGCACATCGAGATCAAATATCACTATATCATGGATATGGTGTAGAGAGGAGCAGTGAAGCTCCAGTATGTTGCAACAGATGAGCAGATTGTAGATGTGTTGACCAAAACACTAGCCAAAGTGAAGTTCAAGTACTTCAGAGAGAGGCTTGGTGTTCTTCAAATAGAAGATACTTCGAGGAAGAAGTGATGTGACACATTTGCTGGAGCCATTCCAAGCATGGTGGTATGAAGATCCTTCCCATGAATGTGGATGTAAGCATTGTGTGATGAGCATCAGTACGATGCTCTAGATGATATGCATCAGGATGATGTTGTGTACATGATCAGGATGATCATGCGATGATGATATGCATCAGAACGATGTTGTGGCGATGATCAGGATGAACATGCGATGATGACATGCATCAGGACGATGTTGTGATGATGATCAGGATGATCATGCGATGATGATGTGCATCAGGATGATGTACTGTATGATGATGATCAGTATGATCATGAGCATCAGGATGATTCTTTATGCAAGGATGATCAGGTTGATCTTGATTATCGGGATGGTACTATGTGGCCGTGGATAGGTTGTGCAAGGGTAGCATGTAATACGTCCTGGAGATCCAGACAGGTTGTGCTAGTCACGTAAAAGGCCTTGGATTCTCTTTAGATTTGTTGTTGAGCAAGACACTCTTTAAAGGTTTTGCTAGACCACATGTAATACGTCCTGGAGATCCGGATAGGTTGTGCTAGTCACATAAAAGGCCTCAGATGCTCTTTAGGGTTCTTGCTAGGAAAGACACCCTTTTAAGCTTTTGTGGGGACCACATGTAATACGTCCTGGAGATCTGGACAGGTTGTGCTAGTCACGTAAAAGGCCTTGGATGCTCTTTAGGGTTCTTGCTGGGCAAGACACCCTTTTAAATTTTTGTGGAGATTGCATGTAATCAGTCCTGGAGGTCCGGACAGGTTGTGCTAGGCACGTAAAAGTCCTCGGATGCTCTTTAGGTTTCTTATTGAGCAAGACACTCTTTTAAGGTTTTGTAAAGGTCACATGTAAAAGATCCTAGGAGATCCGATAGGTTGAGCTGTGTGCTCGTAAAAGTACTGGGATGCTCTTTCAAGGTTTTGTTGACGCACGTAATCAGTCTTGAGGATCCATGGGATGGCCATCTCGCAAAGATGATGAAGACCTACAGGAGGCTAGGCCTATAACCAGCATGAAAAAGGGCTGGCACTGTACAACTTCCTATGACGAGAAGAATTGAGAGATAGCACCAGTGATCGATATGACGAGTACAACAACAGTGACGATGATCCAGCTCCAGAATTGAAGATTTGTGCTGATATGTTTTGATGACCTGTGTCTAGAGAATGCCTTCCTAGTTAAGAGGGAGTGTTGATGTATTTGTAACGTCGGAAGATATTCTTATATGTATGACACTTGTACTTTATTACATTCATGATGGAGATGTATTATTCCTCCAATCAGAAGTGTCGTCATTTGTATTTGTAAGTGTCGCAAGTGTTGCAAGTGTCGCAACTTATATTTGATGGGTTATTAGACCACCAGTGTGGGGTCGGCCCTGCTTGTGTTATGTGAGTGGGTTATTAGAATTCCTTAGGAAGTCGGCCCAGCTAGAATTAAAGGCAATTCAAGTTGTGTATAAATAGAGAGTGAGTGTGTCTCATTCTATTCATTCACTCACTCATCCAACTCGCATTAGTTGAGAGAGGAGTGCACACAAGTGGAGGAGGAGCAGATGCTGGAGTCATATATCTTTGGGTTTGATCATTGTGATCTTGTATTGTGGCTTATTCTATCTCTGAGGAAGTTGTGGGGTTTTTCACCTTCTTAGTTTTCCCCCGAGGAAACTCTGTGTCTCTTGTGTTTATGATTATTATGATGTGCTTGTTATTCTCTTAGTAGGATCCTAGATAATGTTTGAATGCATTTATCGAAAAAATAATAGTGGTTCTGATCGGGGTGTTTGCGGGTGTCTGTGCAGTAAATTCGCGGCTATGTTGAAGCATTCACAGTTCTATGCATAGGAGGGTAGCGAGTAGACTAAAGTAAACACGAGTTATCAATGAGAACAGTCACGAGTATGTCATAACATACGCAGTTCTGCTCACTGGAAGTCGTGGGTCTGCAGTATACTCTCGAGTTCACAGTAGGTATAGACGCGGTTAACCGTGGGTTCTACGAAGAAAAAGTCACAAATGTCAAGTTTGAGGCTGAAAACAGTGGCGAATCGTCTGAAGACGGAAACCTACACAAAGTCTACCACACTTCGACGAAAATTGTCAATCTGTCAACCGGAAGATAGATCTCCTTGAGGAGAATCAGAAAATCATATAGATCTACAAAAAAATCAAGAAACCCTTGAAAACAAATCTGCAAAAAAAAAAAACTTTACAACAATGTTAGGGTTAGAAAAAAAAACCGCAGAAACATGCCCAGATCTGAAGAGAAGCCTAATGGCTACAAGATAGAAAGCAAAACTAAAAAATAAACAATGCCCAAATGATAAAATATTTTTTGAAAGCAATAGAAGGTGTTAAATCATAGCAACTAGCTCTGATACCATGTCAAAGATATGGATCCAGCTAAACTAGCTTACCTATACATGCAAAACAATAATATATCAATAATAAGTACAGAAAGAGAACAAGAGAAAAGAGTACACCAGATATACATGGTTCACCCAATTGGGCTACGTCCATGGGAAGGTAGTCTTCTATTATCTCCAGAATATCTCCCTCAAGCTTACAAGAGAGCAATCCCAATAACCCCAATACAATATAGAAATACTTGTGTTGAATAAGTAAAGATCATGATGAGTGATGTGACTCCCTTGACTCTATTATATACTAAGAGATGAGGAAGAATTACTCTCACATATTACATGTGGGATAATATAATTCTTCATAATAACATATCTTTATATAATAGTGAATATTAAGAGTATGTTTTACCATAATGAATATGGGATATAATGTATTACTCTTTTACATAAGATTGTGTATATCTTTCGACATAATACATAGACATTATTACCTTCCAAGGAATATAAAATATTCCAACATAAATGTACTACAAAATGACAACAATTAATGACTAATTAAACTAGCAAATGTACTACTAAAATGGTGGTAGCGAAGGACCAAATAAACGACTAAATGTACTACCAATAAATGACTAAATGTGCTACCAAGTAAACAACTCAATGTAATACCAAATATAAACAATTAATGACCAAATAAACAACCAAATAACAACAATTAATGACCAAATTAATGACTAAATATATTACTAAGTGATGAATAAATTCAAGCAATTAATGACTAAGTGATAAATGATTAATTTGGTCAGGTGATAAGAGACTGTTAATTTGTTAACGGTGGTCGTCACCTCAAATTTTAGTTGTTTATTTAGTCACTAATTACCCATTTTGTACTAGTATTAGATTTATTGAAAAGTATGGTTCAAAAACTTGGGGAGATTGATTATATCGCTTTCTCAAAATTAGATAAATCATTCTGAATGTTGAAAGGAGGAAGAACCATCAACCAACAAGGGTTGAGGTTCATGAATATATTACACGATTTTGTGATCAATATGGAGCATAGGAAAGTGAAAGAACAAGCCACACCATCATCAAAAAGACCTATGACGTATCCCGAGACTTCTCAAACTCCCAAAACAAACAGTTCCAAGAAGTCCAAAAAGAAATGATTTTTAGCAAATTAGAATTATGGAAAATTGTGACACCTAATCAAACACTTTTGTAATTAAAATGTCTTCAAGGTTGTGAGTGTGCCTAATATTCCCAAAGGACAACAAAACATGAAATTGAAAGGACTGCATGAATCAAAGGCAACACATCATTATTCTCATTTATGGTTATAACAAATTGCTATCCTTTCCATGATTGCCAACGGTATTGAACACATCAACCATTCCTTCAAACGTGCTAGCGTGAGCCAATGGTGGGTCGTCAAGGAAATATATTGGCCATAAAAGAGAGGAGTAGCCTAAGAACAAGAGATTGGGAAAAAATTCTATTCGTGAGATTGTCAAAATTTTTGAGAAGCAAATACAATGGGATCAATGAGATAAGATTCATTTATCCTCCCGTCCTCTCCTCTTTCTTCTCTTTGAATGTTATCTAAAGGCCTTAAGAAAGATAATGGAATCAGGACCAAGATCAAGGGTCCCTCTTGATGCATTTATATTGTATCAGTGAACAATTGATTTTTATGTTGAATTAAATTAGGAACGAGGTAGAATGCCATTGGGTTAAAAAAAAAATCCTTTTGCATGTTATCGTATACCATTTCTATTGTTCTTACATTTCAGTGCATGAATCTATTTATCAATCTTTACCTTGCACACTTTTTTTTGTAAATTATTATGAGCATGTTTTAATGGAAAGTGTGATGAATTATATTCTATTGAATATGTTTGTGATGTTACATATTCCTTCTAAGAGATGAAACTATGATTCAGGTGTCCCATAAATATTTCTCTAGTGGTTATTGGTCCCTTTACTGATGTGTTTTCCCCTTTTAGATCTAAATATAACATTTGAAATCTATTCACCAATAGCTAGGATCAATTTCATACACCACAGATCTCTACTTCAAATCCATTCACTCAAAGCTTAATTGAACAAAAGGCATCCCTACGATGACAAACTAGGAATTTTTACTCCTACACACAGGGTTCCCTCCCTTGACCTAAGGACTAGATTGATTGTCAAAAGTGGTGTAGGAAGATGCATCATGTACATCCCTCCTAAACCTTGTAACACATCCTGAGAAAATCATTGCATCTCACTTTGAGACAGGAATCCATCCCCGGTACTCTAGAGAGAAAGATCACTCTACACCTAGGGTGGTAAGGGGTATGACTTGGGAAAAACACAATGAAAGGAAATGTCCAGATCAACATCTCTGAGGAAGAACTGCACTTTGGAAATGGATTCCCTGAGTGAGATCAAATCACCATGCCCAACAGATCCTCTTATGGCTTGAAGAGGGTAGCACTAATAGAAATTGGATGGTATGTCCTCTAAGAGGAATGTATCATCAATGTTGACTAAGTATATGTTTAATATTGCATGATAATGTGACACAAATAGTAGTAGTATTCTTTGTTTATAATTAATATTGAATACTTATTTATTGGATATAGTATGAATGTGAAAGTACAAACACTATTTGGATGTGAATATTTAGTTTCATGTTTGGTCACTTTTGATAATGATTGTCATGTAATTATGTCATGTCCCAAATTTGGAATTGGGTCACAATGGCCTAATCACATTGGCCATATTCACTAGAGTTTGTAAAATTGATGTTAAAGGTCAAATAATTGCAAAGGAGGAAAATTACTAGTTTCCTAGGTTTGGGGTGAAAGCTTTGGGATTTGGAATAATGGGGATAATAAATGATTTTTGAACATTAGAGTGGCATAAATATTTAATAAATGATCTAAATAAATATATACAAGTGAAAATCAAAGTGGCATTTGATCATGAAGACACATGGAGGAAGTGGGACCCACATATGGCTAGATTTCCCCACTACACTTGGCATCATTCTCTCACCAATTCGAATTCAAGGTGAATGGTAAAATACTTGGGGGAGTCCAAAAGGTATTATTCATGGCATGACTCATCCAAGGTATAAATATAGAGGAATATTAACTCCCATGGAAGAGGAAGAGGCAATTTGGAGTTAGTGAGACACTTGGGCTAGATTCCCTAGCTCTATGACAACAATGATGAAGATGTTATGACACCTATGACACAAATCAGACCTGAAGGATGACATATGACATATATGACATGTCAGGGCTAAAAATAGACTCCAAGAGGGCGCTCAAGGGTGTTAGGGAAGCTAAGATGCTTCCACATGTGATTTGGTGGAAGTGGGAAACTAGGAACTGTTGTACAAGTGGCGTTCTTTGGAATCTCTTCCCAACTTGAGTTGGCATGAGTCTCTTGGAAGGAATTCGACCCATGGAGGAAATTAGAACTTTATAAATGTCAATAAAAAAGAATGAAACCAGCTTTTGATCATTTGTAGAATTTGCAATTGCATTTGTGAAGAGGGAGATCTAGTGGATGACTAGTTTCTTGGCTTAGCCAATTTCGAGGGTGAAAGATTCCCATCCAAGTTGGTAATTGGAAAGGCCATTCAGACCTTTCATTTGGAGCTTTAATTGAGTCTTTATTTTCAGGTGTAAGCTACAGGGAAGCTCATGGTTTCTTCTATTGAAACTCACTCCTTCAACCATTTCCAGTTTTGATGGCATATTCTTGATCCTTGAGAGAGGGCGTTTTTGGTGAGCTATTGTACTCTTTGGGGGAGATTTTAATGCCCCATTTATTTTGTAATATGAATTAAATACTCTTTTCTTCATCTCCAGAAAGTTTCAATCAAAATTCCAAGTAGAAATGTATAAATCTCATTTTTAATGGAAGAACAATGCCATTTCCCCACTACCTTGTTGTGAACTAATGTATTGATGATGATTTCGAATGAATGGATGATTATCTGATGCATTTGTGATTAATGGACTGACATGGATGTATTTTACAAGTTTCATGTACTGTACTTGAGCATTTGAATTATTTTTACTCAGTTTAATTGCATTGGGAGAAGAAATAGTGCCATTTCCCCAAGGGTCGAATTGGTGATTTTTGCAGTTGAATGGGAGAGGGTTGGAACATATATAATAATAAATTAATGGTGCAAATGAGACATTAATAAAATCCTTAACACATTACATACCTCTGTTCATAAATTTGAGTGGGTTTGGAGGCAATTGGGAAGCCATTTTCAGTACTTACCCCAGGGGGATTTGAACCCCAAATTACTAGTAAAATTGCATACTTGGTCCAGAATCTTACGAGAGTTTGAAGAGGTCTTTTGGTGGCCATATTTCATCCCTGAACATCATATTCAAGTTCTAATATCATTCATACACCTTCCTTGAATATTTGAAGGCATTTGGAGTCAATTTGAGACCTAGAGACCAATACTAGTCAAAGGGAAATCACTAGTAAAGTTACCTACATTGACCAGAATTGAAAGAGTATTTGTAGAAGTGTTTTAAAGGTCCAAAGGCATCCTTGAAACACATATTTATGTTCTAATATCATTCATATACCTTCTTAGAATATTTGGGATCATTTGGGGCAAATTTGGGACCTAGAGATCAAAACTAGTCAAAGGTCGAACTAGGGAAAGAAAGTGGAAAGTTGCCATTTTAATAAAATTCCTAACAAGGGACACTACAGTGGTATCAGAGCATGGTCTTGGAACCTGATGTGGTAGAACATTAATTAAGACTAGGAGTCAAAGAAATAAGCCACCACCTTTAGAAACTGAAACTGGATGTACTTTGGTGAAAGGGAAGAAGTAGGAGAAGAAGTGCATTCATTGGTCACCATGAGTAAGGATGAGAAATGAACCTTAGAGGAGGATTTGGAGTTTAGAAAATTACTTAAACCATCCTTTGAAGACCAGTGGAGGCAATACTTTCAAGAGTTCAAATTGTTGCTTAGTGAACTTGGAAGCAACTCGAAAAAAATAATGAGCAATGGTTCTCTTTTCAAGGAAAAGGATGAAATAATTTATGTCACAAAAGAGGAACCTAATGTAATTGTGGAACATGAGGTACATGTTGATATGCAGGTTCTTGAAGATGCTACACTAAAACAAGAAGAAGGACAAGCACTTGTCCTTGTTCAAAGGGATTATGAGTTGCCTCATGGAGAGAGTTGCAAAGCCTTGGAAGAGGTACATGATCTCACAATAGTTGGACCAACCAATTATGGAGAATATGAATTAAATATTTCAATGGGTAAGAGTTGTAAAGAATTAAAGTTGGTTCATAATTCCTCACCCCACACTTCTTTTCCAGCCACATCACTTTGGGATGAAAATTGGGTGAAGGGTTTTTTTCTAGTGGTGCCACATGAGGGGTATGAAACTCCTACCTCTCCTTTTGATGATGACATGAATAGAGCACCTCATTATTTAGAATTGCAGCAGCATATTTCTTTACCTTATGATGATACATATCCTCATGGATGTATGGATGAGACTTCTTTGAGTCCTTTGAAGTCTCCTTGTTTTTCCTGCTCATTATTTGGTTCAGATTTTAGTGGAGATTCTTCATTCACTTCTTGGATGAAAGAATGCATGGCTGAATATTTTGATGCATTTCACATTCTTTTGGAGCAGCACTATCGGACATGGGATCCTCACCTATGTCATTGGAGCAAATTTGATTGGTCACTTGAAGATTGTATGCACCTAGCAAATGGTGGTCTACTTACTTGGAGGTATAAACACTTTCATGATTCTTTGATGAAGCATCTTCTTGATGTACATTTTCATTATGTTGTTATGTACTTTGATGATATATATTTTGTACTCATGATGTTTGGAAGAAAGCATACAAGAAAATGGGATCCAGGAATCCTCTTATCTGATGGTATGGGTTGGAGAGCACTCTTAATTGTTGGGGTGCAATACAAGCAATGGGACCTTGGGATCATTTTTGTCTCATTGGTTTCAATTTTTTTTGGGAAAAAAGCAGTATGGGAGATGGATTTCCCACTTAATAAAGTGAATTTTATCAGAGTAGTGCAGCAACAAGCATGGTGGTTCCTCTCTAAAATCTTCAAGGAAACTCAAAGACTCAAGGTTGGGCAATTCAATGGCAACTTCAAAGAATTATATAGGAAGCAGGTTCTTCAACACCCATGTTTGAAATTGCTTGAGGACAAGCAATATCGGGAAGGGAGGATTTGTCATGTCCAAAATTTGGAATTGGGTCACAATGGCCTAATCATATTGGCCATATTCATTAGAGTTTGTAAAATTGATGTTAAAGGTCAAATAATTGCCAAGGAAAATTACTAGTTTCCTAGGTTTGGGGTGGAATCTTTGGGATTTGGAATAATGAGGATAATAAATGATGTTTGAACATTAGAGTGGCATAAATATTTAATAAAGGATCTAAATAAATATATACAAGTGAAAATCAAAGTGGCATTTGATCATGAAGACACATGGAGGAAGTGGGACCCACATATGGCTAGATTTCCCCACTACACTTGGCATCATTCTCTCACCAATTCGAATTCAAGGTGAATGGTAACATACTTGGGGGAGTCCAAAAGGTATTATTCATGGCATGACTCATCCAAGGTCGAAATATAGAGGAAGAGTAACTCCCATGGAAGAGGAAGAGGCAATTTGGAGTTAGTGAGACACTTGGGCTAGATTCCTTAGCTCTATGACAACAATGATGAAGATGCTATGACACCTATGACACAAATCAGACCTGAAGGATGACCTATGACATATATGACATGTCAGGGCTAAAACTAGACTCCAAGAGGGCGCTCAAGGGTGTTAGGGAAGCTAAGATGCTTCCACGTGTGATTTGGTGGAAGTGGGAAACTAGGAATTGTTGTACAAGTGGCGTTCTTTGGAATCTTTTCCCAACTTGAGTTGGCATGAGTCTCTTGGAAGGAATTCGACCCATGGAGGACATGAGTCTCTTGAGTACATTTATATCCTGCATGTTAGATCCTGCAACAAGCATGTCATCCACATATAATAACAAGATAACATATCTTTCATTGTCTAGCTTCTTGAAATAAATACAGTGGTCAAAATGTCATCTACTATAATCTTGTTCTTTCATAAACCTGTCAAATTTTAAATACCACTGCCTTGGAGCTTGCTTCAAGCCATACAAACTCTTTTTCAACTTGCATACCAAATCCTATTTCCCTTTGACCTCATACCCTTGTGGCTGCTGCATATATATCTCTTCCTCCAAATCCCCATGGAGAAAGGTTGTTTCTACATCTAACTGTTCAAGATGCAAATCTTCTACCGCCAATAGACTTAAGATAGTCCTAATTGAAGTCATCTTAACAACAGGAGAACATATTTCATCAAAATCTATACCTTTCTTCTGTGAAAACCCCTTTACAACAAGTCTGGCCTTGTACCGCTTCTTACCTCATTCTTCTTCCTTCAACCTGTAAATCCATTTGTTCTGCAAAGCTCTTTTACCAGCAGGAAACTTAACCAAATCCCAAGTCTAGTTTCCTACCAATGAGTCCATCTCCTCATCCATGCCTTGCTCCCACTTCTTTCTAGTTTCCACCTACATTGCTTCTTCATAACACTCTGGTTCACCAGCATCAGTCATCAATAAATCATACATTGAAGGAGAGTATCGTTCAGGGAGTCTACTTAACCTGGTAGATCTTCTTGTAGTTGTAGGAGTTTCAGGTACTTGCTGCTGTTCTTGATTTTCTGGCACCTTTGGAACTTCATTTTCTTTAATTTCATCAAGTACTATGTACTCTGTGTTTTCCTTTTCATGTTTCTTTCCCTGCAACTGATCTTTATACATGACCTTTTCATTGAATATCACATCTCTACTCCTAATGATTTTTTTATTTTCATAATCTTATAAGCGATAACCAAAATCATCGATCCCATATCCAATAAAGTTACATTTCTTGGATTTATCTTCAAGCTTTGTTCTATTATCTTTATCAATATGGACAAATGCTTCACAACCAAACGTTCTCAGAAATGAGTAGTTTACCTTTTTATCTATCCATGCCTCCTCTGGAATGCCACCATCCAAAGCACTTGAAGGTCCTATGTTTATTAAATAAACAGCAGTATTTACAGCATCTTCCCAAAACTGTAAGGGAAACCCTGCATGCAATCTCATACACCTTGCACGCTCCATGATCATTCTGTTCATCCTTTCAGACACACCATTTTCTTGTAGTGTTCCTGGGACTGTCTTCTCTCTATGAATTCCATGGTATGAACAGTAACTATCAAACTCCTTGCCGTAGTACTCACCTCCATTATCAGATCTGAGACACTTCAACCTTTTTCCTGTCTCATTCTCAACCAAATCTTTCCACTTCTTAAAAGTAGCAAACACATCAGATTTATGTCTAATGCAATAAACCCAAGTTTTCCTAGTTGCATCATCAATAAATGTAACATAATAATGAGAGCCACCAAAAGATTGTACCTGAGCCGGTCCCCATACATCTATATGCACAAGCTCTAACTTTTCATTCTTCTTTTGTTTCCCAACCCTGATAAATCTCACTCTCTTTTGTTTTCCATAAACACAGTTCTCACAGAATTCCAAACTTACCTGCTTCAAATTTGGAAGCAACTTCCTTGAGTGGAGAATCTGCATCCCCTTCTCACTCATGTGGCCAAGCCTATGATTCCATAATGTTGTATTTGTTCCTTTGGAAGCTAAAGAGATAGAATGGTCAGTATTATGAGGACATAAATACAATTTACCTTCCCTATCTCCTTTTGCTATCACCATTGATCCTTTAGTGATCTTCCACCACTTTTATCAAAATGTAGATAGACAGCTTCCATCTCCCAACTGCCCTGTTGAGATCAGATTGTTTTTCATAGCAAGAATATGCCTTACATCTTTCAACAGCCAATCAGTTCCATTCTTAACTTTTATCCATACCTTACCCATTCCAACAATTTTACATGACTCATCATCACACAGTAAAACATGTCCAAAATCGCCTGGAACGTAATCATGAAAGTATTTCCTATGGGGTGTAGCATGAGATGAAGCCCCTGAATATACTACCCAATAATCACTAGTATTATCTAATGCAATAATCAAAGCATCTTGTAACACATCACCTGCTACATTTGCTTCCTGGGTAGTTTTCTGCTGTGCATCTCCTTTCTTCTTTAGAGATCTGCAGTCTTTCTTCATATGTCCTTTCTTTCCACAGTTCCAACACTCTATCTTTCCCAATCTGGACTTGGATCTGCCCGTTTTAGACTTCCCATGATTACCTTGGCTCTTTCCTCTCTCATTTTGTCTTTCCCTGCTCTCCATGGTCAATGCATTACATGATGTCTCACATGTGCTTTTTCTTCGCATTTCCTCACTAAGAATAACACCAATAAAATCATCAAATTTCAAGGTGTTTGAACCAGAGACAGAGTTACTTACAGCCATGACCAAGCTATTCCAGCTTTCTGGCAATGAACACAAGACTAGAAGAGCCCTAACCTCATCATCAAAGTTCACACTTACAGAACTTAGTTGATTTGTAACTGTATTAAACTCATTTAAATTATCAGTAACAGACCCACCTTCAGACATCTTCATATTAAATAAACGCTTCATTAGAAATACCTTGTTGGAGGCCAAGGGTTTTTCATATAGCTTACCCAATGCACTCATCAAACCCTCCGTTGTCGTTTCTTTTGAGTTATTGAAATCCACCGACGAAGCCAGGCTCATCTGTATTGTTCCCAGAGCCTTTCTGTCAAGAACCTCCCATTCTTCGTCCTTCATGGCCGTCGGTTACTTTGCTCTTCCTCCCAATGGCAGAAATAGATCCTTCTGGTACAGATAGTCCTCCATTTGCATCTTCCATAGCTAGAATTTTTGGCTGTTGTTAACAATCAAATAAACACCCTAGTCATGTGACAGAAGAAGCACATTTTTACCATGCGCCCGCAACATGAATACAGAAACATAAGTACATTCAGAGACAAGTCCTCTCTAATCTAATCACTTCTCCCATAAATGGAAGGATCAGGTGAAGACAGTAAGAACCTAAGAAGACCAAGTTCAATGACTGGACCACTCATAAAAGGTCTAAAACTAAGCTACACCAATCAATAAGTGAAGATGAATGCATTAAAGTTCATTAATTGTACTTAAAGTATGTAAAAGTTGTGCAAAAAGCCTAAAAACTATGGAAAAGTGGGTTTTGAGCTAAAATAATCAAAAAAGATGAAAATGGATAGTCCCACATTGAAAAGAGAAACATGAGGGCTCATTTCCCAATGCTATATAAGAAAGGCATGGGAGGCATTGTAGAGTAGACCAAAGGAAGAGTAAAGACATGCTGAAGAGATTCTGAAGGAGGAGAAGGAGCTCAAATTCTTCAAAAGCAAGGGTGAAGGAAGGGAAGCTCATGACAATGGAAGAGGGATTCTGTTGGGCGGGGCCCAAATGGGTTGGAAAAATATACAAGTGTGGAAAATTGTGCGTTGTGCGGTGCGGCAGAAAGAAAAGGCAATTTTGATAATTGCGCATTGCACGTTGCGGCAGGAGGAGGAACAAGTGTTGTTAAGTGCGCATTGCGCACGGCGACAGGAGACAAACAGTTTTGAGAAATTACGCATGTCGCGCGACGGCAATGGCCAAGGCACGGTTGCGCAGTAGGACGACGCGCATTATAGAACATGAGTTATTTTTGGTTCGCAATATGGGAAAAGGCCAGACGAGGGCATGACCTATTTTGTGTAAGAAACAGGTGGAAGGTAGAGGAAAGCGACCTGTTAGAGAGAGTGGCGGCAAGCAGTTGAGAAGCTAGGACACTACACTGATGGCGACAGGCAGGTGGAAGGAGTGGAAAGGGACAGGCCATGATGCAGTTGTAACCATTTTGAGAACTACGACTGTCAGAAGAGCGTGTGAGCCACGAGTGGCCCAGCTGGACCAGATGGAGCAGGCTGTCGGCAACGGCAGCTAGGGTGGCAGTTAACCACGCCAGTTTTGGAAAACTCAGGGTTTCGGCCTAATGATTGTAAATACATGACCTACGGGCATGATCTATAAATAAGGCACGATATTGTAAGGGAAGGGTTACTCTTCAATTTTGGTTAGTATTGATTATTGTAGAATCTTAAGCTTGTAAGCCATTGTAAAGGCTCTACAACTAAGTGCACAGAGACCTATCTGAGAGAGAAGAGAGTCTGCAGTTGAGTGCGAAGACTAAGAACGGTTGTACCCTTCCCATAAAGATCAATATTAACAACCATTCTTGTTGACGTAACCTCCATCCTGGGGGTGAACCATGTTAAACCCTATGTAGTGTGACTGAATGTGTTTTTGCAATTATCTGTTTGCTTACATGTATGCTTGAATTCCAGTTATCAGTTATATGTTAATGCTTTTATATGTATTCGCCATAGGAGAAAGATGGGAATAATATGTTAGGTATTACATGAGTGAATGATTGATAGATGCAAAGTATTTCAGATGGTGAATGTATTGATTGATAGACGAACACATGCATGGAGAAATGTTAAGTATTCTGCAACTACAAGTCTGTGAATGTATGAATATGCTAATTAGTCACATAGTTGAACATTGAATTTAAGCACAGCGTTGGAGCACGCCGTATTGTATGTTTGTTCAATTGCATGAAACCTAACGATAAGAACTTGAATGAGTTGAATGGATAAAATGCTAAGTAAGATTGGCTAGAAGATAATCGTCTTAGAACAAACGCGTGGTCTAGATGACGCGTCGGACTGTTGAGATTCGCTGCGAGGTAAGCTTTTGATAGCTTATCATCGTAACGCGAGAGGTATCCCATACCGTGCAATCCCTGGATGCGCAAATCCTAGACTCGTCAAGTATCCAATGCGAAGAAGAGAAAATCGCGCAGTTGTTTGTCCACAATAGCCCGCATAGGGTTGCGCCGCTTGTCAGTCCATTTACCTTCGCATCACCAGGTTGCGGAAATTTGATTCCACAACCACCCCCTGAGATTCGCCTCGGGTGAGACCTCAGGCTGCGCACAATCTGTTGCCGAAAGGGTCGGTGAATAGAGGTTTTGTTGGTTCCTTGAACCAAAAATTACCTGGGTCTACACAGGAAACCTCAAGAAGGTGACATACAACCAACAAATGGTTTCGTTGCTCGGCTAAGACCAGTGATGTGATAGTGTGGTTGGAAAGTAATGTGTGAAGAAGAATACCAGTTCCCATTGGATTCAGACAATTGGCATCCTAAAAAGAAAGAGATCTGGGATTGGTGTGACAAGATCGAAAAAGATTTCGCAAAGAAAGAGAATAGACATCCACGTCTCTCTGACATACAGTGGTTGAACAGATATTTGTGGATATCGTGACTCGCGGAAAAGAAAACCTGCTTTCAAGGAGGAGTACCTACAGAGTGGACTCCAGAGCTCACGGTGCAACTCAAAGCAATAGACAACCCACTAACGCGAGCAGTCAACTTTTGGGTTGATAGCATACTTGAAGGATTTGTGACCAAGTTTGTTGTTGACATGCTGAAGTCCTACAGTCAAGCTAAAGCATACTTTTTCGAAGGATTCCGTGGTAAGTTATTGAACAATCTAAGTCTATACATTAAAATGTTTTTAGCTCAGAAAGGCGTTTTAAGAAAGCAGTAATATTTTTACATCTGTCATGGTCAATAACATTTTTAGTGATTCTGACGAAGAGACACATAATCTGAGAAGTGGAAAGAGATATAAGTTTAATAAAGAAAATAATCCCGGAGGACCCAGACTTCGTGTGAATACCGAACTCCCATGTGCCCTTAACGATCAGACCGCGCCGCCATCAGCCACGATCCACCCTATTACACCTCAGAATCCGTCGGTTGCAAAAACCGTGCCACCCTTAGATCAGAACCCACCTGTTGCGAGTGTAGCGCAACCTATTTCGCAGAATACCACTAGTCCGAATATCCCCTTTATTTTCTCCGCGCAGATAGTCAACACTACTCAAAGCGGTGCACAACCAGGACGGAGAATGACAGATAACGATATCAAACTGCCGATATTCAAAGGAACGGGTCTAGAAGACCTTGATCATCACTGGTTTCCATGTGAAGCCGTATGGAGTTTAAAGCAAATCCAAGATGATGCTGTGAAGAGAGCACAGCTCATCACTACTTTCAAAGACCGCGCCTTGCATTGGTTTATGAAATATTCTCAGGCACAGCCGAGAACCCTAATAGAAATTAAGGCTGCACTTGTCACGAAATTTAAGAAGCCGAAGTCAGAATCGCAGTGCATAACGGAATTAAAGGAAATCAAACAGAAGCCTACCGAATTGGTCTGGGAATTTGATCAAAAATTTAAAACATTGTTAGACCAAGTGAGCTTTATGATAGCTTTGCAACAACACCAGGAATGGTTCATCGCTACATTGTTGCCCCACATCAGACAACCATTGATGCAGTAGAAGGTTGCGTCACAGGCAGAGGCCTAAGAGATTGCAATGAAATTGGAGGCTTCACCGATTGGTGAGAGTAGTACTGGGATGTCACAGATTCAGAACCAGTTAACTACCCTGACGTTAGAACTACAAGGTATGAAGAATAGAAAAGAACAAAGATATGAACACAGACGTGAGGTTTGGTGCACAGGATGCAAAGGGGAAGGCCATACCAGAGAGCATTGCCCTCTATTTCAAGATTATATTGACAGTGGCGCACCGAACCCAATCAATATGAATCACAATCAGGCATCGTGGTGTGAAATCTATAGAACCAGAGGACATAGGCCTGAGGATTGTTATCTCATATAGAAATACGTAAAGACACCTAAGAGCTTGTATTGTAACTTTTGTAAATCAATGGGACATGACGAGTCCAACTGTCGTGCATATGAGCTGATGAATGAAAGAAAGCGCGATATGGAAATGATGTGACGTGCTGGAATGTACCGCTTCCAAGAAGAAAATCAGCCGAAACAAGAAAACACCCAATATGATCAAGGAGGATATAGAGGCCGTGGTGGTGGATACCGTGAGAGAGGAAGAAATGCCTGCCCGGCACAAGGAAGAGGCCGTGGCCAAGTAATCTGTTATAACTGTGGCCAACCAGGTCACATTTCTAGAGATTGTACCAACCCATGCACAACATGTAATTACTATAAATCATTTGAGCATGTTATTGAAGACTGTCTTGTGCTAGACGTGGAAATGCAGAAATGAAGGAGGATAGAACCACCGAATCCCAACATTCAGTTGATCGCAGCAGAGCACAAAACTGTGGATCCAAGTGTAAACGTGGTAACGTGCAGTGGTGCCAATACAGGAAGGGATGGAGGCGCAGAAGCTTCGACCTCCGGAGCGCACGATCCTAGGCAGAATCCTGGAGAGCCAGTATGGATTAGGAAAGCTCTTGGGAAAGCACCGGGCTTGGATTTACAAAAAAATAAGGGAGCATTCGAGGAAGTGCGGGAGATGTTCAGAGCACCACCGCCTGGCTCCCGGAGAACACAGTTGTGTAGTGAAGTACCACAAAGAGAGAACATGCCAACGGCACACGATTAGACAAACGCCGCAACAAATACAGGGACCTCTGTTGCGCAATTCTTACAAAGCT
Organism: Larix kaempferi; assembly: GCA_027924585.1. Classification (NCBI taxonomy): domain Eukaryota; kingdom Viridiplantae; phylum Streptophyta; class Pinopsida; order Pinales; family Pinaceae; genus Larix; species Larix kaempferi. Next base: position 2,043,018 of record BSBM01001820.1, read on the forward strand.
GCATGAAAGTACTAAAGAGAACAGATGCTTACATGGAATTTGAAAAGCCACTGAGGAAGTATGAGCCAAACAACGAGAAGGGGACTTCCAATGGTGCAATCCATAATATTAGGAGTCCTAAAAGAACAAAAAGGGAAATGAGACTCACTGCACAGATTGGGGACTATGAGATGGATGAGATCATTCTTGATCTTGGATCTGAAGTAAATGTCTTGACCAAGCAGACATGGCATCAGATGGGTAAACCCAAGTTACAGTGGTCACCTCTACAGTTGAGAATGGATAATCAAGGAATAGTTATACCATTGGGAAGGTCACCCAACACCATTGTTGACATTGATGGAGTGCGCAGCTATGCTAATTTTGAAGTAATTGAAATCATGGACGACAACCATCCTTATCCAGCACTGCTGGGTATCGATTGGGAAATGACTAACTTGGCCATTATTGATTTAAAGACCATGAAAATGATATTTGAAGGTAATGATATCAGGGTCATCGCGCCATTGGACCCTTCGCAGGGCGAATGATATGTTGAACCAATTCAAGAAGAATCCAGAGCTCAAGACTTGGACCGTATTTACAAGATGACAACCAATACTGTTAATTACATTAATCGAATTGCAGATGGCACACTCAGTTGGCGCTGTGATAGCTCTTGCATCTCAGATTCTGATGCAGGATTAGAGAACTGGAAAAGCAGGTTACATGAAGTATCTTCCAGGAAATGCGCGTGGATCACGAAGTCATTGAGGTGGATCAGAAAGGAGGTATGCCCAACCCATGGCTACGATGGTTTCTCTAATGTTTATTCTTTTATCAATGAATATACTACAGCAATTACAAACGAACATCGATTACAAGCATTAGATGTGGCATTGCGCGATACACCTTCCAGATGGTGGGCCACGCATAAGCAGGCATTGACAACATGGGATCAGTGTAGAATTAAGATGCAAATTAGGTTTGCTGATAAGGTTACCCTATCCTTTGAGAAATATAATGGACAGACAGATCCACGAGAGCATATTCGAGTCTGTTCCGAAGCATGGAAGGAGAGGCCACAGACAGAATGGGTGCATCTGTTTTTGCACATGTTACAAGACCCGATTCCGAAGAAGTGGTATCTAGACCTGGAGTTGCGTAGAGGCACCATGGATTGGTCCAACCTGCGACCTTCCAGCAGGATTTTAGTTTCGAAGATGAGAATCCAAGTATCAATGACGCGCTGCAGGCTATTAAAGAAAAAATATTCAGTCCAGATTGCACGTAAGGCAACATGACACTAGAAGAATTCTTTGGCACGGAAAGCACACCTGCGCACCTACAACCTGAATGAGAGGAGCAGCTAGAACACGCTCTCAATTGTTATCACATCAAGGGAGAAACCGAGGATAAAGTAGATAATGATGAGGAGGACCCGCGCAATATACGGATACCTGAGTCTGAGGGATCGCGCGAGGTAGAAGGACCCTCACTAGAAATTCCAAATATGAGTGGACCCATAAAAATAAGGAAAGTAAACATTGGTACCAGTGAAGAGCCAAATTTCGTAGCTATCGGAGATTACTGGGACGAAGACACGGTTGAGGAGGCCGTTAGTATGTTACAGGAATATCGAGAACTATTCCCGACCAAGTTCATAGAGATGAAAGGTATACTGGGAGACTTAGGAGTGATGAAAATTCCTCGTAGACCTGACGCGAAGCCTGTGAAGCAAAGACCATATAGACTGAACCCGCTCTACAAAGAACGAGTTAAGGCAGAACTCGACAAGATGCTCAATGTAGGGATCATTGAGCCAGTTGAAGAATCCGAGTGGATAAGCCCGATGGTTATCTAGGATAAAAAGACAAAGGGTGAAATCAGGATCTGTGTAGATCTGAGAAAGCTGAATGACGTTTCCATGCATGACCCATTTCCTACACCTTTTACAGACGAAGTGCTACACAATGTTGGAGGAAATGAGGCCTGTTCTTTTACTGATGGATTTTCTGGATACCATCATATCAGGATCAATTATGTAGATAGGCATAAGACCACTTTTGCTATAGAATGGGGGTTGTTCCAGTACACAGTGATGCCTTTCGGTATAAAGAATGCACCCGCCATATTTTCTAGAGTGGTCGTCACAGCATTTAAGGATTTTATACATAAGTTTCTAGAGGTTTACTTTGATGATTGGACCATTTTCAGCTTATTGAAGAACCATGCCGTAAACCTCAGGATGATGCTGGAAAAGTGCAGACAGCATCAAATCTCGTTAAATATGAAAAAGTGTGTCTTTTGTGTGCCTTATGGAATTCTGTTGGGACACATTGTGTGCAAACAGGGCTTGATGGTAGACCCTGCTAAGATCGCGGTCATTGTAAACTTGCCCACACCTAACATAGTTAAGCAGCTGCGCACTACACTGGGGCATACCGGTTATTACAGGAAGTTCATAAAAGGGTATTTGCAGATAACTGCCGCTATGGAAAAGCTGCTGAAGAAAGATGTACCATTCATTTGGAATGAGGACTGTGAGAAAGGCTTTGACACATTGAAAGAGAAAATGGTCACTGCGCCAATCCTAGTTTTTTCGGATTGGGAGAATCCATTTCAAATCCATGTTGATGCTTCATGTATCGCATTGGGCGTTGTTCTAGCTCAGCTAGGAGAGGGAGGTATTGGTCATCCCATTTCCTTTTCCAGTCGGAAGTTATCATCCGCTGAGAAGAACTATACCACTACTGAAAGAGAAGGACTCGCAATGGTATATGCGCTCCAGAAGTTCAGGCACTACTTGCTTGGTGCGCACTTCTCCATGTTAACTGACCATTCTGCCTTGAAATACCTGGTCAATAAGCCAGTGCTAGGGGGGTGCATATGCAGATGGTTACTCCTATTTCAGGAGTACGACTTTGAAATTGTGGTTAAGCCAGGAAGGTTGAATCTGGGACCTGATCATCTGTTAAGAATCGAGTCAGGAGAAGAGCCTACGAATATGGAGGACAATCTGCCTGATGCACAGTTGTTTTCCATACATGTTGCTAACGATTATTATCAGGACATCATTGATTTTTTTACTACTGGGTTTGAACCCATAGAGTTCACTATGTAGCAGAAGAAGTAGCCGGTAGTGCATGCAGCAGACTTCACTATAATTGCAGGCCAACTATACAAGTTGGGACCAGACGAAGTACTGCGCAGATGTGTGCTAGAGCATGAGAAACCATTTATATTAGCTGATGCACACTCAGGAATCGCAGGAGGCCATTATGCAGGAAGAGATACTGCGCAGAAGATATTGCGCACAGGGCTATGGTGGCCTGCAATTCATAAAGATTCGAAGGAACATTGCCAGAGTTGCAATGTCTGTCAGAGGAAAGGGAAGCCATCACGCAGAGATGAATTTCCATTAAATCCACAGCTAACGTTGCAGGCCTTTGATAAGTGGGCCATTCATTTTGTGGGTCCTATTAAACCACCAGGGAAAAGAACTGGTGCGAGGTATATCATCACCGCTACCGATTACCTCACCAAATGGGCAAAAGCAAAGCCAGTTAAAGACTGTAGCCCAGCTATAGCCACGGAGTTTATATATGAGAATATCCTTACAAGGTTTGGATGCCCGAAGATATTGATGAGTGATCAAGGCACTCATTTTCTGAAGAAGACCATTAAGGATTTGACCGAAGAGTTCCACGTTCATCATCAGCGCAACACGCCTTACCATCCACAGGTGAATGGAACTGTTGAAGCATTTAACAAAGTGTTGGAGAATGCGCTAACCAAGATATGCAACGTCAATCAGGACGAATGGGACCTGTGCATTCCATCTGTACTATGGGCATATAGGACCACCTGCAAGAAACTGACTGGCCATACACCTTTCAGGTTGGCCTACGGGAAAGAAGCAATAATGCCCATGGAGTACATTGTTCCCAGCTTAAGAATAGCAGCGTTTACGAGCATGGCAGATCGCGCAGCACTTGAAAAAAGGCTCCTACACTTGGTTGGGCTAGAGGAAGATCGCTTTGTCACAGGATTCCACCAACAAGTACTGAAAGAGCGTGAAAAAGCATGGCATGATCGCCACATCAAGAATAAGAGCTTAAGGGTAGGTGATCTAGTCCTGCTGTATGATAGCAAATTCATGAAATTTCTTGGGAAGTTTAAGATGCATTGGATTGGCCCATATACTGTAATGCATGTTACTAATGGTGGTGCAGTCCAGTTAGCTACATTAGCTAGAGATACCTTACCAAGTTTGATAAATGGTAGCATACTAAATCTTTACCACGATAGTCCGGCTGCGCAGAGTTCTGGATGATTCGGGGAAATGTACCGTGCAACACTACTGAAGTTGCGCAAAAAAAAAAGTGCAGCTGCGCAAAGCACGTACATATACTGATTGCGCAGAAAAGACGGGACGACAATCGTGCAGAAGACAACACCAAGTGCGCATCCTAAAGCAAACATCTTGTTAGACCGCCAGCACATTATGACGGAAACCATTACTATGACATCTGTCAGCCGGTTAGTGGACCGTTAACCAAATTGGCGGCACATGGAAAGTTTAAAATTTAAGGGCGGATGTGACATTTTGGAACCCATTAAAGACTGAAGTGACCAGTTCGTATCGAAATCCGGCTGGCAGGCCAAGCCATTAACACTGATTCGATGGAGTTGACAGGTAACCTTTTGGCATTTAAGGAAATAGCATTCGCATCATGAGAAGGATCGGCTGACGGCGCCAAGATCATACGCATGAAATGACAATGATTATGGATTTTAGGGCCTCGGCAACCGCGGAAGGCCACGTAGCACACCAGCAACGGCTATAAGTAGACATCACTCGGCCACATAACCATTTTTATGAAGTATTTGAACTGTTCGAGAGCCGAGCGACCAGAGCATTGTATGAGTGAACAGGTTGAGTTGGCAGATATCTCTTGTTTATTTGAGCAAGCAGGGATTCCAATAGTAATGACGACGATGAAGGCAGGTGCATCTAGAAGCTCAGCACGACAGGTTGCAGGAAGTAGCAAGGGCAAAGAACCAGCTTCAGAAAAGGGGGGGCCCGAAGTGCCATCATAGTAGTCAGCCTCGGCTCAGAACCTGTCGTTTTATCCCGTGCCCGAATACATCGCTCCAAGGAAGCTTGGTGCCCCACCAGTCCAAATAGAAAAGAATTTCCAATACGAAATCCTGCTACCCACTATTTCTACCAGGGTAAAGATTGAGGAGAACTTGATGGGTGGCGTACCAGGTTGCAAGCTGGATGACTAGGACTTACTGGAAAATACGTTGATAACGTCGAAAACTTACCCATAGTTTAGACCAGACACCTATATCAATTAGGTCAAGGACACACAGACCGACATCGACAGGATAGAAGTTCAAGAATGGCTAAGGACCATCTGGCCATCAGGCTTGTTAAATTTACTGCAAATGCCACACTTTACTAAGAGTCCTGAGTTTTCCGCGGTAGCGCGAACACTGCTCACTTGCGTGCATGAAGGATTCCTATGGTTGGACAAGCGCATTGATATCAGTATCGACATGATCCATCAGATCACTGGACTAAATAAGAGAGGAGAGGACCTTACTAACCTCATCATAAAGAGGGCGCAGGATAGAGCCCTTAGCGCCGAAGTAGCAAAAGAGTTCGGAATAGTACGGAAGGGACGGGGGTTCCCAACCGCCAATATCAATGACCGCGCAACAAAGTTTATGACCCAGTTGCTTACAGGCAAGCTGTTGTGCAAGTGTAGACCACCTGAAGTACCTACGGTCGCAATCACGGCAACCGCTAATACATTGCACGGCAAAGCTTACAATTGGTGCCAGTTCTTATTGAACGAGTTCTTAGCAGATCTTCAAGATACCCAAGATGATGGAACATCGTTCCATTTTAGTTGGTTGCTAGTGTTGATAGCCTTTGTAGGCTGGAAGGAGCTAGTGGGATATCAGTGAGCTGCCATTTTAGCAAGACAAGGTCGAGGAACGCGCTTTACCAATTTATGGGCAATCCCAAAGGCATCTAGGTAGCGGCAAACGACTGAAGTCTTCTATGTTTACTATCACCAGTTGCGCGACGTGATTATGGAAACCCCATGCATTTCCAAACCATTAACTGACACATACACCTGCATTATGAGGTTTGGCGCAAAAAGGCACCAATCGTTCATTCAACCAAGAGGTGACATAACAGAGCACGACTTATGGTATCTAGGATTTTACTGACTGGATGAGCAGATGATCGAGGGAATGATGGAGCGATGGGAGCCAAAATGGAAAGTTCCCGCTTCACACGATGATGCATCAGCCTACAAGCAGAATGTAGAACCTCTTCGGGAGAAGATCAATGTAAAAGACACCGATGAAGAAAACACAAACACAGATCAGGAAGACAAGGAAGAAACAACACCAAGAATGTTGATGTATATGTAACTTCAGAATGTATTTCACCCATGTATCTCATATATGTATTTTGTACTCCTATAGAGATGGTATTATTCCTCTATACGGAAGTGTTTGTATTCCTATAGAGATGTTATTATTCCTCTATACGGAATTTATATTGTAAGTGTCGTAACTTATACTTGATGGGTTATTAGACCACCTTGTTAGGGTCGGCCCTATATAAGTCATGTGGGTCAAAGGGTTATTAGACCACCCTATTGAGGGTCGGCCATGTGGGTCAAAGGGTTGTTAGACCACCCTAGTGGGGGTCGGCCCAGTCAGCATTATGTTAAGTGGTTAAGTTGAGGCCGACCTAGTTGAGTAAAGGTCAAGTCAAGTTAGTGTATAAATAGAGAGTGTCTCTCTCTCATTTTACACATTCTATTCTCTCACTCACACTTGGGAGAGTGGCGCACTTGTGGAGGAGGAGGCTCTGCTGCTAGAAGAAGACTATCTCTTGTATTCTGGTTGTATCATTGCTCTATCTATCTCTGAGGAAGTTATTGGGGTTTTTCACCTTTATGGTTTTCCCCAAGTAAACTCTGTGTCTCTTGTGTGCTTGCATTATTGTGTCCATGATTGATATGATGTAGATTTGATGTACATGTTGTTCTCTCAGTTAAGATCCTAGATCAGATTGAAGTAAATTCTGAAAATGTAACAAAGAAATGGGAAGAAGGGCGGGCTACCAGCTGGCACGCCCATTGAGGAAGAGAAGGATGACATGCAGATTCAACATACAGCGATGTTGGTGAGAAAAATAAAGGGCATCGAAGGCCCCTTGCAATCTCAAAGCAGACACACAAAGAGAAAGGATGAAAACGCTGAGTTTGGGCCACAACTACATCCAGATGATTGCGAGGTCATCGCAGCAAAAGTGCAGGAAGTATGGGAAGAGACTCACACTGAAAAAGAATCCAGGAAAGAACAACTGCAGCTGACCATAATCCAGGCTATGGAGGAGGTCAAGACAATGGTATCCCAGATGGGATTGGGGCAGCCTAGTTCAGAATCTGACGGGAAGTCAGGGGGACCAAGCGCGTAGCAAAGACCTCCTGTTGCTGTAAGTAAATATCTGCGCTTCTTGAACCTTGAACCGAGCTACCTTATTTACCCAAATGAAGCAGTTAAGGAGGCAGTAAAGACTGGGCACCTCGACCTGAACATTGGGGCCCTGCCCCTAGAGGACCTGAACAAGGTGCACATCAGATTTGCGGAAGAAAGTCATGAGAGAGGCTTTGCCTCATATGATAAGTGTGCACAGTTAACTGAAGACATCAATCAGTTAAGGCAGGAATCAAATAACAGCAAGCAAGAATTGAGCGCAGCCAAGGAAAAAGGCCAAAAGCTTAAGGAAACTGTTTCAGCTGTGTGTGCAAAAATAGAAGAATGTGAAGAAGAAGAGGATATGGAGGACACGATAAAGAAAATTGGGGCCAAGGTAGAGTCCCTCACTTCTGAGAAGATACAAATGGAGGCATCTTACAAAGGGAAGATCGTAGAACTGGAGGTTAGTCACCCTGTCATCCCACTGGATCAGTGCCCTGCCCTAGCTGAAGATGTCAAAGCAACCATGGATGGCATTTCGGTGGAAGTAACGAAATGCCAAGACTTCCTCGAATAGATAACTACAGCAGTCACTGGGTTGAGTGAGGATCCTGTGCTTTAGCAGGTAAGAGCAGAACTGCAGCAGAAGCAGCAACAGGTAGATATTGCAAGCGCGCAGCTAAAGAATGCATCGGCGAGGGAGAAAGTCCAAAAATTTAACGAGGTCAAAGACCTACAGAAAGAGTTGGTGACAGTAAGGGAAAAAGAGGCTGCTACATCGGACAGGCTGCATCCTATTGAACAAGAAATCCTCGAACTGATGCAGCAATTCGACACGAAGTTCGTAGAACTTCAGGCGGCAGAAGGAACCATGAGGGAACAAGTGGCTCGGGATAAGGTCTCGTAGGAAACTCTGGAGACGCTTCAAGGTTTCGAACGAAAAGCCAAGGAAATAGTTGCAGAGTTAGCAGGAACTCTGCAAAGCTTTACATCAAAGCTTGGTACGATGGCAGATGCGGCACTAGATTCCGCAAGTGGAAGTGGCTTGGGACGAAGCACAGGTGAGTGTTAGGGGCCTGTTGGGTGGGGCCCAAATGGGTTGGAAAAATATACAAGTGTGAAAAATCGCTCATTGCACACTACGGCAGAAAGAAAAGGCAATTTTGATTATTGCGCATTGCACGTTGCGGCAAGAAGAGGAAGTAGTTTTGTTAAGTGCACATTGCGCGCGGCGGCAGGAGACAAACAGTTTTGAGAAATTGTGCATGTCGCGCGATGGCAATGACGAAGGCACAGTTGCGCAGTAGGACGACATGCATTATAACACATGAGCTATTTTTGGTTCACAATATGGGTAAAGGCCAAACGAGGGCATGACCTATTTTGCGTAAGAAACAAGTGGAAGGCAGAGGAAAGTGACCTGTTAGAGAGAGTGGCGGCAAGCAGTTGAGAAGCTAGGCCACTACGCCGATGGTGACAGACAGGCGGAAGGAGTGGAAAGGGACAGGCCATGATGCAGTAGTAACCATTTTGAGAACTGCGGTTGTCAGAAGAGCGTGTGAGCCACGAGTGGCCCAGCTAGACCAGATGGAGCAAGCTGTCGGCGGTGACAGCTAGGGTGGCAGTTAGCCATGCCAGTTTTGGAAACCTTAGGGTTTCGGCCTAATGATTGTAAAGACATGACCTACGGGCATGATCTATAAATAAGGCACGATATTGTAAGGGAAGGGTTACTCTTCAATTTTGGTTAAGTATTGATTATTGTAGAATCTTAAGCTTGTAAGCCATTGTAAAGGCTCTACAACTAAGTGCGCAGAGACCTATCTGAGAGAGAAGAGAGTCTGCAGCTGAGTGCATAGACTAAGAACGGTTGTACCCTTCCCATAAAGATTAATATTAACAACCATTCTTGTGGACGTAGCCTCCATCCAGGGGGTGAACCATGTTAAACCCTGTGTAGTGTGACTGAATGTGTTTTTGCAATTATCTGTTTGCTTACATGTATGCTTGAATTCCAGTTATCAGTTATATGTTAATGCTTTTATATGTATTCGCCATAGGAGAAAGATGGGAATAATATGTTAGGTATTACATGAGTGAATGATTGATGGATGCAAAGTATTTCAGATGGTGAATGTATTAATTGATAGACGAACACATGCATGGAGAAATGTTAAGTATTCTGCAACTACAAGTCTGTGAATGTATGAATATGCTAATTAGTCACATAGTTGAACATTGAATTTAAGCACAGCATTGGAGCACGCAGTATTGTATGTTTGTTCAATTGCATGAAACCTAACGATAAGAACTTGAATGAGTTGAATGGATAAAATGCTAAGTAAGATTGGCTAGAAGATAATCGTCTTAGAACAGACGCACGGTCTAGCTGACGCGCTGAACCATTGAGATTCATTGCGAGGTAAGCTATTGATAGCTTATTGTCATAACATGAGAGGTATCCCGTACCGCGCAATCCCTGGATGCGCTGGTTGTGCAAATCCTAGACTCGCCAAGTATCTAACGCGAAGAAGAGAAAATCGCGCAGTTGTTTGTCCGCAATAGCCCGCATAGGGTTGCACCACTCGTCAATCCGTTTACCTTCGCATCACCAGGTTGTGGAAACTTGATTCCACAACCACCCCCTCAGATTTGCCTTGGGTGAGACCTCAAGCTACACGCAGTCTGTTGCCGAAAGGGCCGGTGAATAGAGGTTTTGTTGGTTCCTTGAACCGCGAATTACCTGGGTCTACACGGGAAACCTCAAGAAGGTGATATACAGCCAACAGATTCACGCCAAGATCATTGGTAAGGATGTACTTATTCTTAGTTTTAATATGAATGGATTCAAGTTTCTACCATCTAAGAGTTTGAATTTGGCTTATCATGCATGAATTTAATTCTTAAATGAATCTAGGTCTTAATGAGTTTTGATTAATGAATATAGATCTTTGTAAACTTGTGATAATCTTTTGATGTTGTTGACATAGGAACTCACCATTTCTTAGTAAGATAGATTAATATGTTGCAGATCTAACTCCCTACATACAAACAACTTCATGTATTATCAGATTGGCGACCATATGACTTGAAATCTCTTGAAATTTCCTCATATTTCATGATTTTTCTTCATTTTTGGTGCTCTCCATCCTTTAGATCTACTCACTTGGAGCTTAAAGATCAGTTCAAGATCCATAGATCCAGCAATATGACTTCCAAACCGGCCTCCTCCCACCTTTCTTGCAGCAAATGCTTCAAAATCCCATTCTAGATCTCATTTTATGCATTCTAGATCTCATTTTTTTTGTGCATTCTAGAACTCGTTTTTGGGGATTTTTGCAGCCTTTAATGCTTGGTTTTGCTTCCTTTGGAGTGGTGCTGTTGTATTATTTGGTTTAGGATCTGATTAACTTGAATTTCCATCCTCCTTTGATCATATCATATCCCTCCTTTGCTCATATATTGGCTGAAAATTTCAATTATGTTTTGCTTCATAAATGTGCACATGCTGAAATGTATGATGAAATCTCTTGAAGTTTGAACCTGTTGGAAGGCTTGATATGTATGTTTGGAGACCTGTTTAGAAGCTTATTTTGATTCTTATTATCAGCCTCTCACTCATGTTAAATCCCTCCTTTCCTCATGTTTCTTGGCTTTAAAAATTTACATCTTATGTTTCCAATTTGCAGCTCATCCAACTAGTTTGTAAGAGACTTGTTTTAGATCTGTTTTGAAGGCTTAGAAAGTGCATTCGCAGACCTGTTTTGGAAGCTCCTTTTGCTTCTAATGATCATTCTATCATTCATTTTATAAGTGTTCATATGCTTTGCATTGTTTGGGCCTAGATCTTTACCTTTGGACTCATCTTCCAATAACTTTCAAATCTGCCCCAAATCTGAATTTTTTTGTCAAATTGTGATGGATCTATTACATCTTTGCATGTGTTCTTTAGCTTAAGATATTTTTTCTGATCATACTTAGTTTATTACTGCCTTTTTAGAACCTTTGAAATTTTTTTGCATCATTTGGATCAAATATATCTCCCATTGGAATGACCTTCCAAAAATTTTAAGAATTGCTCCAAATTTGCTTTCTCTTTTCAATTTTTTCTTCAAATTGTGATAGATCTTCTAGCTTGAGAGCATCTTAGCTCCTAGATCCCTGATTTGACATATCCATGATTGATCTTTCACTTCATTTGAATCTCCTTTACATCTTTGCAAAGTTTACACACCTTCCCAACACATTAATTCAAGCTTCTAATCTTACACTAGTTGGTAGAGATCTCTTTCACTTTGGGATCTGTTTGGAGACCTGTTTTGTATGGCATTTACACACTTGTTTAGACCCTTATGTGTAGCTTGAAATCAGCCTTATAATTTTCTTTAAAATTTAGGAAAGCTTCATAACATTTGGATCAAGACATTTACAATTGGAATTCACTTCCAAACACCTTTAAATCTGCTCCAAATTGTAATTAATTTTCAATCTTTTTCAATTGGTAGTAAATCTATTTTTCTTACAACCTCATGAGATGATAGATCCCTGTTCTAACATGTTTAAGGACTGATATTAACCTACATTTATGTCTCTTTGCATGGTTGCAAGTCTCCCAAAGCATACTTAAGAAATTGTTCACCAAAACACTCGAAGCACATTCAATATTTCAGACCTTTAGAATATGCTGATTGGAAACATTAATCAAACATAAACCATACACATTTGGAAGCACCATACACACTTGAAATATCCTTTCACATGCATTTGCATTTGAAGAACACCTTGAACATCACATGATTGAGATAATTTGAAAGTAATTTCTTCCCAAAAAACAAAATTAAACTTTAATTAGTTGCATTTTGTTTTGGAGTTAGAATATTTTCATGATTTTCATGCACAATTAGAGAGAGTTGCACCTTTAGAGTTCAGTTTTCTTGAGATATATTGTGTATGAGGCACCGTATCATCTTCACTCGCATCTTATGATGACCTTGTGAATGAGAAAGTGTATCTCGCTTGTAATAGTTTAGGAGTTCACTTTTCAAAGCATCTTATATCGAGCCACCGTATCCTCTTCACTCGCATCTTATGATGATCTTGTGAATGAGAAAGTGGATCTCACTTGTAATAGAGTAGATTTAATTTTTGCATACAATTTTCTGAGCCACCGTATCCTCTTCACTTGGAACTTATGGCGATCTTGTGAATGAGAAAGTGGATCTCACGTGTAACAGTTTAGGATTTAATTCAAAAGCATTCCAAAGAGATCTGCGTATCCTCTTCACTTGGGCCTTATGGCGATCTTGTGAATGAAAAACAAGGATCCCCCGTGTAATAGAATTAGATTCATGTTTACTTGAGATATATGTTTGGGTTACATTGGTCTTTACACTGTGCATAAACATACGAAATCTACTAGAAATTTTGCATGACTGAAAGAAACTCATGAACCTCTCACTCTTCCTTAATTTAGAATATTCATCGAATTGAAAGGTAGAGTAGTGATCATTTTGCATTGTTTGGTTCATTTTTCTGTTTTCGAGTCAAAACACCACCAGTTTCATTTCCACTCCTGAAACTAAGCAAACTACACTTAAAATTAGCGCTTAATCTAAAATTGACAAACTTTTGATTTTTATATCAACAACAAGTTTAGGTTAGTGCCCCGGATTAGGTTTGGAGAGTTAACACTCCTGGGCTACAAAACTTTGAAACTAGCATTGATTAAAGAGATTAAATCCATTAGTCACAAAAAACGCTTGTCAGGAAAGCGCTTCTGAAACATACGTCAAGCACGAGGTAAATCTGGATAAGTAAGGGTGGTTCCCCCTTCTTGCTTATTTAGTGGGACATGAGCTTATCGAGGGGATTCTATGTTCAATGACAAGTCCTCGGGGTGACATCACTGTTTCTAGAGTTCCTGGTAATGAGAGTTGTCCTCGACTTACAACTGTCCGCCCAACCATCGATTGTGAAGTGGTAACTTTAGTGGCTATTCTTAGGATATCACATAGGCTGTTGTGAGTGGGACACACTTGCAATACCTAAGACAGACTTTGGAACTTTTACTCCTTGGGAGGGTGAGTGGTCAGGAACCAACACTTGTACCCCTGGCGATTAAAGTTTATTGTAAATTTTTCTCACACCTTTGCTCCTAGCAATTGTATGAGGACATGAAATCCCTCAGCGGCTACTAGTTTCGAAAGGCCCTACAATCCATCTTTTCACTGAGCTTCGGTTCTTTGGAAAAGTAAGTTTGCTTGCTTGAAATCTCTAGGGAATTTTTACTGTGTGGACACTTTTTATTTTGTTGAGTCTAGAAAGCCATAGGATTGTTTGATTCTATTTGCAAAAATCTTTTCAGATACATCCTTTTATCAAAATTCTTCAAAGTGGCTACTCTCCCGACCCGCCAGTCACAGCGGCAATGAGGTGAGTCACCAGAAATTGAAGGCCCTGCTACATTGTGGAGACAACTACAAAATACAAGACACTTTCACTTTGAAACCAACACACTTCTAACTTCAATAATCAACAGTAGAGCAAAGACACATCAAACAAATACTACAACATCACCTACCCAGGAAAACATAGAAATTGTTGATCCCCTTGCTCCAATTTCAATTGAAACATTAGAAGACAACACTGCAAATCCCATAACACCACCTCTGAAAACTCTTTCAGACCCAGTGGTACTACACATCATTGAACCTTTGAACACCATCAATCCTCTTGTGGCACACTTGGTACACATGCTAAATTCAACATCTAATCCCATGGCTTCATCAGGAGCACAAGGGACCACATCAGCACCATCTCAAACAAGTGTTGGAGGTAGCAATAACATCCCTATGGCTTCATCAGAAGCACAAGGGACCACATCAGCACAACCTCAAACGGTTTCTCGAGGTAGTAATATTTCCAACTTGACCTCTACCACAACTCCACCAGTTAGTTTACCTGCTTCTACCATAAGTTCAACTAGCACTTCAGTGCCAGTTGGTATAGTTTCGGGTCCCAATCCCGGAAGTACATCCACTTTACCTACAGGAATCCCTACTGGAGGGTCTGCCTTACCAAACTTGGGTTTCCCATATGGTTTGGATACTCAAGGTCAAAAAAATTAAGGAGTCAACCAAAATCCTATTGGCATACCAAACATTTTTTCAAATCCTAACCCTGGGGGGAATCCTTCACTTTGGAATCTCAACATCCCTAGTGGACTTAATGGACCATGGAACACTAATGCTAATTAGGGTAATACTCCACAAGTTAGTGGAAGTGCCTCGGGAAACCTTTATCCAAAATTTCCTATCACAAATCTTGGGGGAAATCCCATACCCCCATCAGGTAGCACACCAGGGGCTAACCCATCCACCAACTTCATTCCACCATGGAGTGGGAAGGTTCCAGGAAGTACCCAATCTTCTTGGGAACCACCCCCACAAGGGGTAAATCAACCTTGGAACGCTTATCCAAACCAAGGAAACACTCAAGGGAATGGTAATGTTCCACCAAGTAACCAATCTCAATGGAACATACCCCCGCAAGGGGGGAAATCCACCCATGAACCCCAACCAGCAATGGAGTGGTAATAATTGAACAAGTAACCAATATCAATGGAACATACCCCCACAAGGGGGAAATCCACCCATTAATCCTATGCCACAGTGGAGTGGCAATGTTCCACCAAGTAACCAACCTCAATGGAACATACCTCCGCAAGGGGGAAATCCATACATACATCCTATCCCATAATGGAATGGACAATATTCAGGAAATAACCCACCTTTTTGGATGCAATCTCTGCAAGGAGGTAACCCTGCTTGGAATTCTTTTCAATCCCAAGGACCACAACAGTGGAGCCGTCAAGCTTCACCTAGATATCAAGCATTTGCTCCGGCATCATCCAAGTCACCATTTCTAGCTACATTGAATCTATCAAATTTATCCTGGCTGACCAATGACCCTATTCTACATTTGAATGGGTGGCCAACCATACCAACCAAAATACCCTCAGACATACCCAAGTTTGACGGAAAACCAGGAGAAGATCGATCAAATCATGTGATGACATTCCATTTGTGGTGTTCATCCAATTCCATAGTTGATGATAGTACTAGGTTGAGGTTGTTTCAGCAGACCCTAACCGGAAATGCTGCGAAATGGTACATTGAGTTTCCCTGCAATACATTCACAGAATTTTCATCTTTAGCTATGGCATTTTTGACACATTTTCAATTGTCTATCCGCTATGAGATGGGAACTGAACTTTTAACTTCACTTAGGCAATCCACTGCTACTCACATCTCAGATCATATCCACGAGTGGAGGAGACATCGAAGGATTATAAAAGCTGAAATCCCTGATCAATTCTTAGCAGATTGGTTCATTAAATCACTGTTTCCTACTCTTGCCAAAGATGTAGCCATGTCAGGAGCCATGACTGAAGAACAACTCATTTAGAGTGCTCACCATATGGATTTAGTATATTCTCAATCAAGCACACTGTATGACTTAATACCCCATACTGTAAGACTTGCGTCTGATCCAGCTAGGCTGCCAAAAGGACCTCATACCGATGGTGTGATTGGATCCGTGAACCAACTTGAACAAATTACCCAACAATTGGGACAAATGTTAGTTCAAAACCTGCAACCCACAGCTGGCTAGGAAAATCAGCAATCTGCAACTCCTGCCCAAACTTCTGAAGTCCTTACGGTTCAAACTGTGGACCTAAAAGGAAAAAATAAGAAGAAAAAGAAGAAACCTAATGTAAACCCTGGGACAAGAGAGGCACCTAAGGTGAATAACCCTACAGGAGGAAATCAGGAAAATAGGAAAAACAAGTATCCTTGCAAAATTTGCAAAGAGGATCATCCCACTCAGCTTTGTCCTCATATGGATGATATTCATCGCATGTTAGCACGAGGAGGGAAACAACCACAACCTATTGTCCTAACTCAACCCTTCCCCAATCAACAACAGATGGCTGTTGCGGTGCTAGTACCTCCACCAGGAGGGAACCAGGCAAACCCCCCACAGGAGGGAAATCCACCCAACGCAAATATCTTCACAATTGGTGAACATAGCATCCATATCCAAACTAGGGCTCTTTCTTATGACATACCTTCAAAAGATGTTGAAGCAACTGGATCTCAACCTAGTGGTTTTCTAAATATTGAAAAACCAACCATAGACATGGTGCCTCGACCTCCAAAAGAGGTCCTCCGCAAAACAACACACAACCCCAATGCGTGAGCTGCTCAAAACTACAATGTGGTTGAATATTTAGCTCAAGCCCCTTGTGCAATGTTTTCCTTGGAGGTGTTGCTAAGTTGTCCCACTCAGCGGAAAGCACTATTGTCTGGCATCGGTGCTATTGATCCATCAGATACCAATTTAATCACATTTGACTTAGAACAACCCACATGTAGGCTTCCCTCACAAATTGCTTTCCAAATTAAAGTAACTTCACATGGGAAGAATATTTTTCGAACCATTGTGGATGAAGGAGCCTCCACTTGTGTCATGTCCCTAGCTTGTTGGAAAGATTTGGGATGACCCACCTTAGTACCATCCCACACAATACTCAAGGCATTTGATGGACATTCGTTCCCACCTCATGGACTTATCTTGGCTTGCCCAGTCGAACTGGGGAGAAAAAAAATTCAAGTAGATGTTGAGGTAATGGATGCACCCATAGACTACAATTTTCTATTGGGACGCAGTTGGATACACAAGATGACATCGATAGTGTCTTCCGTATTCTGAGTCATTCGGTTCCCCCACCAAGGGAAGATTGTTACAATCGATCAACTAGATTACTGCTCACCCGAAACTGGTATCCATTTGAATGTACCTTATGTAGGGGATGCAACGACGGTTATTCAAGATGTTGGGGTAGGAATGTTTAAAGACTCGTCCCTTTTGGGAACTTTTCCACTTCCACCACCAATATTGACCCCTAACATTTCTCCAATTTTCACCATAACATCGAAGGTATACTTTCCATTAAGAGTTTTCTCTAATTCCGTTTCGGAGGTCGGTTCCACCTCATCGGTTGGAACCTCCAAAGAAAACACCTTAGATGAAAATAATGATGGCAAGATACATACTTCTGCACACCATGAGGAAATGGACAGTAGTGTTCCCTTTTCTACCGTAGAGCTCACTTATCAAGCTATTCAAATGGATTTGGTAGAACCGGATCAAAACCCTCCCAAGATGGAGGAGTATGATCCCTATACTTCACCTGTTTGAGCCTTGAACTCTCAAAGTAACCATGATCTCCTAGATCAGACTTTATCTTTGGATGAAGCCATCTTAGAGGCTATGAACATCTCAGAATGACCCTAGGACGATATGCATCACAAATCCTCGTTTCTTCCTAAGATCGATTCATTAGAAGTTAAACCTGAAAATTGTTACTTCGATGATGACATTAGCAAGTACCCATGCCCTGACCAAGTTCACAATGTGAGTTCAGAAGGAAATTGGCCGAAAAGGTTTTACATTGATGATGACATCAGTAAATACCAATGCCCTATCCAGATACACAATGTGAGTTCAGAAGGCAATTTGGAGAACATTTCGGAAACCATCCGAATTGATATATCCATCAAACTTGGCATTGTTGAGCACATCAACATACGTGAGAATTGTTCTCTTGGGGAAATAAAATTTTACACTACTTTATTTAAAAGGTATCATGATGTGTTCACATGTGGTTCACATGGTCTTATGCAGAAATGCCAAGCATTGAACCCAGCGTCGTAGAACATGAGATCAAAACTTATCCCAATGCTAAACCTGTGAAAAAACTACGTCCAATGAACCCTAAGAAATCAGCTGCCATTAAAGCAGAAGTCGAAAAGCTCTTGAACACTGGATTCATTTATCCTGTTCCTTTGACTGATTGGGTATCCAATCCTGTTCCAGTTAACAAAAAACAAGGAACTATCTGGGTTTGTACTGATTTTAGAGATCTAAACTTAGCTTGTCCTAAGGATAACTATCCCACACCCTTCATTGATTAGATCATCGATGAGTGTGCCGGGAATGAAATCTTCTCATTTATGGACGGATTCTCTGGTTACAACCAAATCCAGATCAAAAAGGAAGACCAACATAAAAACAACTTTTATATGCCCTTGGGGAACTTTTGCATATCGAAAAATGCCATTCGGCCTAAAAAACGCCGGAGCTAATTTTCAAAGAGCTATGTCATATGCATTTAACGATATTAAGGATATCGTTGAAGTTTACCTTGATGATTTAGAAGCTAAATATAAAAAGAGAGCTGAACATGGCGCACATTTACAAGCCATATTCGAGTGTTGCCGCAAGTACAAAATTAGGTTAAATCCACAGAAATGCATGTTTTGTGTGGACTCTAGGAGGTTACTTGGGTTCCTAGTGTCCCAAAAAGGGATCATGGTTTATCCCATCAAGGTTGAGGCAATACTTCAGTTGCCTTCCCCAAAAACAATCACTCAACTTCAAATCCTTCAAGGGAAAGCCACCTACTTGAGGAGATTCGTCGAGAATTTTGCTGAAAAAGCTAAAGGTTTCATGCGTCTCTTAAAACAAGATGCAATATTCACATGGGATTGTAAAGCACCTGCAACAATTAATTAATAAGAATATGCAAAATAGCAGAAATGACAGAACTCAAAATCACTTTTATATTGATCGGAGGCCACTTCGAGGGGGCAACCTCCTTTGAGCAAGCTCAATACAAATAACTTCACGGTGCCTTCATAGGCCTCAACACACACTTATATACTAATTCTAGGTGCCAATACTATGGGTCAAAACCATGGGCCACTACAAACTATGGATCAACAATACTACAGGCGACTTACAAAGCATATGCGCCAACAATAATAACACAAACTATTGATCAACAAATACTACGGGACGACTTACAAAGCATATGCGTCCAACAACAATATACTAACAAAGTAAAGACATGGGTTCCTAACATCCCCTCCCCCTTAAAAAAAAGATTTGTCCTCAAAGCTTTAGATGTGGAAATTGTTGTTGAATCTGAAGGAGTGGTTCTCATGTAGCATTCTCTGGTTGCATGTCATGCCACTGAATTAAGACCTCTGTGATAGAGCGAGAGCGAAGCTGACGAGTGCGCCGATTGAGGATGGCCTCCGGCTCCAAAAGGATGGATCCTTCATTATCCAGTTCGGGTAAAATAGTTTGTCCACTGATGTTGGTGCCAAGAAATTTCTTCAGACAAGAGACATGAAATACTGGATGAATGCGGGAAGAAGGAGGAAGTTCCAATTTATAAGCAACGGATCCAATCTTCTGAAGAATTCGATATGGCCCATAGAACTTTGGAGCAAGCTTATGACGCCCTTTGAGTTTCAGGGAGGATTGCTTGTATGGTTGGAGACGAAGAAAAACCATATCGCCTGCTTGAAAAATGCGCTCAGAATGGTGCTGATTAGCTTGTTGCTTCATGCGATTTCTTGCCATGTGAAGATTGTCCCACAAAATGCGAAGAATCTGATCGCGGTTTCGAAGGACCGTGTCAACTTCCTGAACTGGTGAACTGTTGGGGGTGTATGGAAGAAGAATTGGAGGTGCCTGACCATAGACTGCTTCATATGGGGTCATTTTAGAGGTAGTGTGGTAAGAGGTATTGTACCACCATTCAGCGAGAGGGAGCCACTTTTCCCACTGATGTTATTGTTCAGAGGTGAAGCAATGAAGATAAGTTTCCAAGCATTTATTGATAATTTCAGTCTGACCATATGTTTGTGGGTGATACCCTGAACTCATCTTCAGTTTGGTGCCAGTGTGGCGAAATAGTTCTGTCCAAAAATGACTGGTGAAAGTCACATCACGATTCGAGACAATGGAAGAAGGGATGCCATGAAGACGAAAGATCTGGTCCAGGAAAATTTGAGCGATTGAGGAGGCTGTATAGGGATGGCTGAGGGCACAAAAATGACTATATTTGGAGAGGCGGTCAACCACAACGAGAATCACTATCTTCCCGCCAGATTTAGGGAGCCCTTCAATGAAATCCATAGAAATATCTGTCCAAATCCGTGTAGGTATGGGAAAGGGTTCGAGCAATCCTGGAAGGAGTGTTGTTTCACCCTTATTGCACTGGCAGGTATCACATTCAGCCACTATCTGTTGAATTGTCCTTTTCATGCCCTGCCAAAAGAAGTTACGTCGTGCCCGTTCATACATTTTGAGGAACCCAGAGTGCCCTACCGATGGAGAAGCATGGAATTCATAGAAGACAGCCTGTTGAAGATCTGTGCTCTGGGGAAGCACCAGACGACCCTTGTATCTCAGAGAAGCACCATCCCAAGAGTAATGTGGTACATCAGAAGGGTTGTTGGACAAGCGTTGGATGATTTGAGATAAGGAAGAGTCATTGACATAACCCTGTTGAACAAATTGCAACCAATTTGGAACAGGCATAGAAATAGCTGAAAGAGAACCTTGGGCATCAAATGTGCGAGAAAGAGCATCTGCCACAATATTGTCTTTACCCTTCTTGTAAGTGATCTCATAGTCAAAACCCATGAGTTTTCTAACCCATTTATGTTGTGCTGGGGAGGAGACACGCTGTACCAAGAAATATTTCAGACTCTGGTGATCAGTCTTGATGCAGAAATGATTCCCTAATAGGTATGGTCGCCACTTCTGTACTGCATGCAAAATAGCCATCATTTCCTTCTCATATGTAGAGGCAGCTAAATTCTTACCTGAAAGGGCTTTGTTGGTGAACGCAATGGGGTGTTCATCTTGAAGGAGAACAGCACCAAGTCCATTGCCGCAAGCATCACTCTCAATAGTGAAGGGCTTGGAAAAATCGGGCATAGCTAGAATAGGTGTAGTACACATAGCTTGTTTTAGTTTGTCAAATGCACACTGAGCAGCATGTGTCCATGTAAAAGCATCCTTTTTTAATAGAGCAGTTAATGGATCTGCAATCTTCCCATAATCCTTGACAAACTTGCTGTAGTAGCCAGTCAACCCCAAAAAACCACGAAGGCTCTTGAGTGTCTGAGGATGCGGCCAATTGTTCATGGCATCGATTTTGGCAGGATCCACGCGAACCCCTTGTGCTGAGATAATGTGCCCGAGATACTCAACTTCCTTCTGTCCAAAAACACATTTAGACTACTTGGCGTGGAGATGATGGTCAAAGAAAAGTTGCATGACAAGATCCAGATGCTGGAGATGTTCATCCCATGTTTCACTGTAGATGAGGATATCATCAAAGAATACCAGAATGAATTTCCGCAAGTAGGGCCAAAATATTTTATTCATTAAGGCTTGGAATGTGGAAGGAGCATTAGTGAGGCCAAAGGGCATGACAAAAAACTCATAATGGCCATCATGTGTGTGGAAAGTTGTTTTAGGGATATCATCCTCATGAACCTGAATTTGATGATACCCAGAACGAAGATCCAACTTGGAGAAAAATTGAGCCCCATGAAGGTCATAAAGAAACTCATCAACAACAGGAATTGGAAACTTATCCTTGATGGTGAGGTGATTAAGTGCTCGGAAGTCAATGCAGAGGCGCCATGACCCATCTTTTTTGCGGACAAGAAGAACTGGAGAAGAAAAGGAACTAGTGCTTGGGCGACTAATACCTTGCTTCAATAAGTCCCGAACGAGCATTTCACTCTCTGTTTTTTGGTGAAATGGGTAGCGATAGGGCTTGATGTTGGGAGGAACACTGCCAGGAAGGAGCTAAATACGATGGTCTTCTGGCCTTGAAGGTGGCAATCCCACTGGTTCAGCAAAGACACCTGTATATCGATCCAGAATTTGTTGTACATCCAAAGGAGTAGTGGAGACCGCTGATGGTTGCATCTGAATGGAATGGATCTGAGCGATGACACCATGTGAATTATTCTTGAGGATTTTTTCCATGCGATGTGAACTGATGATTCTGAGAGACCCTGGTTGTAATCCTTTCAATGTGTGTTTTCGTCCATTGAGGAAAAACTGCATCCAAAGTTCAGCAAAATCCCATAAGATAGGGCCAAGTGTGCGTAGCCATTGAGTGCCCAAAACCACATCACATCCACCTATGGTCAAGGAAAACATGTCAGAGCGCAAGGTATAATCTCCCATAGAGATACGCACATTTCGACACTTCCCTTTGCAAGGTGAGGTGCTCCCATTGGCAACCATGACTTCAAAGTTGGAGCAAGGATGGATAAAACAATCAGCTTGTTTAGCGATCCGAGGGTCAATGAAATTATGAGTGCTACCAGAATCAATGAGTATTGTAAGATGAAGCTTCTTGAAGTAACCCCTGACCCGCATTGTTTGGGGGGTGGTGATTCCAACTAAAGCATGGAGAGATATATATGGCCGGTCATCCTAAGACGGAGGGTCAATGGGCGGTTCCTAAATGTCGACCTGAGCATCCATTGTTTCTGGATCTTCATCACCAATTTTAGAGGCAGGCAGAAAATCCACATCCAAGAGATAGAGCTTTTGTTGAACACATCTATGTCCCTGAGTGAATTTCTCATCACAATTATAGCAAAGCCCCTTTTCTCTGCGTGCTTGCATCTCTGTTTCAGACAAACGCTCGATAGGAGTTGGTCGAGGAGCCTGTGGTATGGGTGGTCGTTGAGAACCCATATTTCGGAAGGGAACAAAAGTGGTCTTGGAGCGCTGTTGGGATGCAATCTTGACTTCTGCCAACTTAGCCAACCCTGGGGCTTCCATCATTGTGTTGGGACAGAACATTTTGATCTCAGAGTGGATGGCATCCTTTAGACCACTGATAAAACAACTCCGGTAAAAATCATCAGACAATCCTTCAGTGTGGTTGGCTAGTTTCTCAAATTCTGTTTGATACTCTCTCACAGTGCCAATTTGGTGAAGTTTAGTGAGGGCTCCTGTGAAGTCATCAAAAGCACTAGGACCAAATCGTTGCAAAAGGAGCTGGCAAAAGTCTGGCCATTTTGGCTCTTCATGAGCCTTGATGTACCAACGGTACCATTGAAGAGCTTCCTGTTCCAAATGAAAGGATGCAAGCAGAACTTTGTTGACATCAAAAGTATTATGCAGACTGAAATACTGTTCTGCATGATAGATCCATCCAGTTGGATCAGTACCATTGAAGCGAGGAAAATCAAGCTTCGGACCACGAAAATTGCTGGAAGAAGAGAACCCATTGTCTAATGAAGACTCGGACTGTCGTTTGTTGTTCATAGCTGAATGTTCAAGATGGAGGCCGAGAAATTTTTCATCCAGATCCTGGAGTTTGGCTTGGATGGCTGCAAGTGCTTCTTCCATGGTTTTTTCTCCTGCGCGAGTGACAACCATAACCAGGAGTTTTTTTTTTATGGTTGACTAGGTAGAAAAACAAAAACAGAAACTGCTTCCGTAAAGGAAAATCTGGATTTGGGAAAAAATCTGAAGGGTAATTGGGGTTTGACTAGGTTTTGGCCACTGTCGAATAGACAGGGAAGCAAAAAATGAGGATTTTAGAAGTGGGGTGAAAGAATGGGAAAATTTGGCAGAGGGGGACAAAGAAGCAGAATTCGGAAAGGAACTCTGTGGTAAAATTTGAAGGTAATTGGGTGAAATCTGAGGAAGTTATGGAAAACCTTAAAAATAGACAAATGTGGGATTTCGGGCTTTGGGAAGTGGAATTGGGGATAGGGTCCTTAGGAATGAAATATGCAGAATGGGATGACAGGGGTTCCCCAAAAATTTCAAGGGAAACAGAATGAAAACAAGGGAGATATGGAGAAAAAACTAAATTTTATACTCCTTTTTTTTTTTTTTTGGTAGGCTGGAGTGGCTACGGCTTGGAAGGGATCTGAAACAGATAGATCTGCAACGGCCCGGAAGTGAGCGAAAACAGAGGGATCTGAAACGGCGCCGAATGGATTGAAAATGGTTGGATCTGGAACGGCTTTCAGAATGGATCTGAACGGCTGGATCTAAAACGGCGCAGCAGTGATCGACAACAATTCAGCTGAAAATAGATATGGACCCCAGGTATATGCAGCTTCCTAACAGTTTAGGGGTTTCACTCAGCCACCAATGCTGTCTGACGGCTTGCATATTGGGGCAGTACCCCTCACTCCACGGCTCAGGTAAAACTGATAACCGCTTTGCCACAAACGACAGCTCTTGGTTTACGTCACGGGTGGGAACTAGTCAATCAGGTAGGGTTCGTTGCCCTTTTCGCTGGCAGGTCCTCTCAATGGGCTAGCTACTTCAAGGTTCCTGTGGTACTCCTCACAATGAGTTTTAGGTCTTATGCCCAAGTACTTCCCACAGTTAAGCGGATGGGGATTATTCTCAAATCCGAACCTGCAACAGATACTAAAAAACAATTTGGCAGAAATTTCACCCAGCGAGCCCAAGAAAGTGCTCTGATACCAGATGTGAAGCACCTGCAACAATTAATTAATAAGAATATGCGAAATAGCAGAAATGACAGAACTCAAAATCACTTTTATATTGATCACAGGCCAGTTCGAGGGGGAAACCTCCTTTGAGCAAGCTCAATACAAATAACTTCACCGTGCCTTCACAGGTCTCAAAACACACTTATATAGTAAGTCTAGGCACCAATACTATGGGTCAAAACCATGGGCCACTACAAACTATGGATCAACAATACTACGACCGACTTACAAAGCATATGCACCAACAACAATAACACAAACTATTGATCAAAAAATACTACAAGACGACTTACAAAGCATATGCGTCCAACAACAATATACTAACAAAGTAAAGACATGGGTTCCTAACAACTTCTGTTCTTCCACTGCTTGAACCTTCTTCGAACTTGTACAAATATAAGACATTGAATGTTCGTGAAATGCTC
Source organism: Larix kaempferi (assembly GCA_027924585.1). Lineage (NCBI taxonomy): Eukaryota > Viridiplantae > Streptophyta > Pinopsida > Pinales > Pinaceae > Larix > Larix kaempferi. The sequence goes on from BSBM01001820.1 coordinate 2,068,375, forward strand.
AAGTCATTCGGCAGCTCCAACACATAAGCGTTGTCCGAAATTTTCTTCAGAATCTTACATGGTCCAATCTTCTTCAGCTTTATCTTGTTAAATGTCCCTGTCGAAAATCTCTCCTTCCGCAAATGAGCATAGACTAAGTCTCCTTTGCTGAACGACTGTAGTCTCGTCTTCTTGTCGGCTCTCAACTTGTATGTCGTGTTGCTCTTTTCTATGCGCCTTCGCACATCTTCATAAACTTCTTTCATGTTCTATGCGAATGCTTTTGCATTCTCACTTTGCCTGATCTCTGTCGACAACTCGACCAAATCCACCACTCCATGTGGACTTCTTCCCTGAATAATCTGGAATGGGATCAAACCTGTCGACCGATTCATAGAATTGTTTTACGCTAACTCTGCTTGCGCTAACATGTTCTCCCATTTCTTGGGTCTTCCGACCTTCAAACATCTCAGAAGGTTTCCCAAACTTTTGTTCACCACCTCGGTCTGTTCGTCTATCTGCGGATGATATGCCGAGCTAAACTGCAACATCGTGTCCAGTTTCTTCCATAGGGCTCTCCAGAAATGCCCCATAAACTTGGTATCTCTGTTCGATGTGATACTCTTCGGCAACCCATGCAATCTGACTACTTCCTTGAAGAATAGTACAGCAATGCCTGTGGCGTCACTTGTCTTCCGACACGGAATAAAGTGTGCCATTTTTTTAAAATATGTCGACTACAACAAATATTGAGTCACTCCCTTGCTCTGTCTTTGGCAATCCTAGCACAAAATCCATGCTCACGTGCTCCCATGGGATATTCGGTACCAGCAACGGTGTATACAACCCCGTATTCTAACTTCTTCCCTTTTCCAACTAACAAACTCTACATTGTCGCATCCACTTTCTGACATCTGTCGCCATCCCTGGCCAATAATACTTTTCTTCGACCTATTCCCTAGTATTGTCGATTCCAAAATGACCTGCTAATCTATCGTTATGCAGCTCACGTATTAGGTTCTCTCGCACGGATCCTCTAGGAATACACAACTGTCATCCCTTGAATAGTTATCCCTCCTAGATGAAATAATCCAAGTATGGAGTCTTGTCGACACTCCATAGTTCATGACAAGCCTCCCATGCTTTCAAAAAATCCTCGTCGGTAGCGTACTCTGTATTCACTGACTCTATTCCTGTTGCCTGAACTGTCATCGTGTTCAGCAATGCAACTCTTCTGCTTAGCACATCAGCAACCTTGTTCGACTTTCCCGACCTATGTCACAACATGAACGTATATCCCTGTAGGAATTCGACCCATTTCATGTGCCATTGATTTAACTTCGAATGAGTATTTATATACCTCAGTGCTTGGTGATCTGTGTACAACACAAACTCCTTGGGCAACAAATAATGTCTCCACTTCTTCAATGCTTGGACAATAACATAAAATTCCTGGTCATAGACCGAATATTTCCACTTCGCATCATCCAACTTTTCACTGAAGAATGCAATTGGTCGGCCCTCCTGGCTCAACACTGCTCCAATTGTGATTCCATTTGCGTCACAATCGACCTGGAAAAATTTGTCGAAATCTGGGAGCGCCAACACTGGGCTCTCATTGACCTTTTCCTTCAATTTGTCGAAAACTCATTGGGCTGTTTTCGTCCACTTGAACTCCCCTTTGCGCATGCACTCTATCAATGGTGCACAAATCCGACTAAATCCCCTGATGAAATTCCTGTAGAAAGTGGCAAGTCCATGGAAACTCCTTACTCGAGTCATGCTTGTCGGTTCAGACCAATCCAATATCGCCTTCACCTTTTTTGGGTCCATCACCAACCCTTTACCAGAGATTACGAATCCCAAGTATACCAGTTCTTCCTTCATGAAGAAACACTTTTGCAGGTTCACCATCAGCTTCTCTTTCTGCAACTTCTGCAATACCTGTCGAATGTGCCCCAAGTGTTCTATCTTGGTTCGACTGAAAATCAGAATGTCATCTAGATAGACTATGACAAACTTTCCCAAGAATGGTTTCAGTAATTCATTCATCAATCGCATGAATGTACTAGACGCAGTAGTCAATCCAAATGGCATGACTAACCACTCATACAGCCCTTCCTTTGTATTGAATGTTGTTTTCCATTCATCCCCTTCTCTAACCCGAATCTGGTGGTAACCACTCTTCGGGTCTATCTTTGTGAAGTACTTCACTCCACTCAAACAATCCATCAAGTCGTCCATTCTCTGCAATGGAAACCGATACTTGATCGTGATCTTATTGATAGCTCTGGAGTCTGTACACATCCCCCATTCTACACCCTTCTTTGGTGCTAATACTGCGGGTACCGCGCATGGACTCAGACTCTCTCTGATCAACCCTCTATCCAACAACTCCTGGACCTATTGATTGAGTTCCTGACCTTCTGTCGGACTTATCCTATGCAGTGCTTTGTTTGGTAGACTCAACCCTAGAATCAAGTCGATCTTATGGGATATGCTCCTTGTCGGTGGCAATCCCGTCGGTGTCTCATCGACTACTATGGTCTTAAAATCTTCGAGCATCTTTCCGACTTCGACCGGAATCTTCTCCTCCATTGTCGCCTTCTCGACACATGGTCCCCTCGGAATGATAGCATAACACCCTGATTTATTTTCCTCTTCCATGAGGAATTCTTTCGCTAGACACATCAGCACTGGTTTCTCCCAAAAGTTGCTCTTTCCCTACTTACCGTCGGCTTGCTCCTCCAGTTTCAGCTTAAGAGTCCTCTTCACGCCATTCTTCCACACTGTGACTATGTTGGCTCGACCATCATAAATCATTTTCCGATCATACTTCCATGGTCTTCCTAACAACAGATGGCATGCGTCCATTGGGATTACGTCGCACAGTACGTTGTCCTCTAACTTCCCAACCTTGAAGTTAATCAAGCACTGTCTGGTCACCTTCACATGGTGTCGTTTCTGCAACCATGAGATTTTGTATGGGTGTGGATTTCTCACATTTTAACCCGATCTTGTCGATGACCTCTGTCGACACAAGATTCTTAGTGCTTCCACCATCAACTATGGTCTTGCAATGCCATTCACCGATTTGCACCTTTGTTCGAAAGATCACCTTCCGCTGTGCCGGCTCTTGCTCGTCGCGTTCGTCTTCGTGAACCAATGTTCTGCTGACCGTCAAACTTCGATTCCTTCTTTTCCCCTCTCTACTTCTGTCGGATGCCGACTCTTCCCTCTCATCGACTTTCTCATCTCTTCGACATCTGGGTTTTGACTCCTCTGCAGCATGTAGGTTCTTTGGGCATTCATATGCCTTATGTCCTGCTCCTCGACACTTGTAACAGATTATGGCTGGTCTGTTAGCTCCTTTTCTGTCGGATGGACTACTTCAACCGTACGCACCTCGACCATGAGTCTCATGACTATCGCGTCGGTTCTCTTGCGCTTTCTCCCTTGTTGATGTCCCTTCCGCATGTCGACTATCTTCAACAGTCTCCCTCCTATAACTGCTACTTTGGCCTTTCGCAGAAATAGTCTTGGACCCCGACCAGTAATCTTTCCTCTTATCGCTGCGGATTTTCTCGACAGTTTCTCTTCTACCTTTAGAGCTAATTGGTAGGCTTCGCCCACTACTCTGAATCTTGACATGCTCAATTCATCCTGAATGGCATATTTTAACCCGTTCACATACCTAGCGACAACTTCTTCTCCTTCGTCGGTCTGGCCCGACCTTATCAAAAATCTGTAGAACTCTTCCGTGTACTCCTTCACAGGCATCTCCTTTTGTCGAAAGTTCTACAAATTCCTGAACAATGAAATTACATAGTCGTTCGGAAAGAACTTTCCTTTCAACTTGGAAACCATCCTATCCCAAGACTTGATTTTCACCTTCTCTTCTTGACTTCGTGATCCTATACATTGTCCCACCACAATGAGGCATGACCCTTCAACCTCAGACATGCAGTCTTAACCCGCTTAGGATCCTCGATCTGTGCTATGTCAAAGTATTTATCCATTTCTATGAACCAGTCTGTAATGTCCCTTATTAGGAATTTTATTAAAATTGCAATTTTCCACTTTTTTTCCCTAGTTCGACCTTTGACTAGTTTTGATCTCTAGGTCCCAAATTTGCTCCAAATGATCCCAAATATTTTGAGAAGGTATATGAATGATATTAGAACATAAATATGTGTTTCATGGATTCCTTTGGACCTTTAAAATACTTCTTCAAATCCTCTTTCAATTCTGATCAATGTAGGTAACTTTACTAGTGATTTTCCTTTGACTAGTATTGGTCTCTAGGTCTCAAATTGACTCCAAATGCCTTCAAATCTTCAAGAAAGGTGTATGAATGATATTAGAACTTGAATATGATGTTTATGGATGAAATATGTCCACCAAAAGATCTCTTCAAACTCTCTTAAGATTCTGGACCAATTATGCAATTTTACTAGTAATTTGGGGTTCAAATCCCCCTGGGGTAAGTACTGAAAATGGCTTCTCAAATGCCTCCAAACCCACTGAAATTTATGAAAAGAAGTATGTAATGTGTTAAGTATTTTATTAAAGTCTCATATGCACCATTAATGGATTATTACAACTGTTCTCACCCTCTCCCATTCAACTGCAAAAATCCCCAATTCGACCCTTAGGGGAATGGCACTATTTCACCTCCCAATACAACTAAACTGAGTAAAAATGCTTCAAATGCTCAAGTACAGTACATGAAACTTTTAGAAGACATCCATGGAATTATATTGATCACAAATATATCAGATAATCATCCATTCATTCGAAATCATCATCAATACATTGGCTCACAACAAGGTAGTGGGGAAATGGCATTGTTCTTCCATTAAAAATGAGATTTATACATTTCTACTTGGAATTTCGACCTGAAACTTTTTGGATATGAAGAACAGAGTATTTACTTCATATTACAAAATAAATGGGGCATTAAAAGCTTCCCCAAAGAGTACAATAGCTCACCAAAAACGCCCTCCCTCAAGGATCAAGAATATGCCATCAAAACTGGAAATGGTTGAAGGAGTGAGCTGCAATAGAAGAAACCATGAGCTTCCCTGTAGCTTACACCTACAAATAAAGACTCCATTAAAGCTCCAAATGAAAGTTCTGAATGGCCTTTCCAATTACCAACTTGGATGGGAATCTTTCACCCTCGAAATTGGCTAAGGCAAGAAACTAGTCATCCACTAGCTCTCCCTCTTCACAAATGCAATTGCAAATTCTACAAATGATCAAAAGCCATTCTCATACTTCATTTCTACATTTTATAACCAACATTATCCTTCTAAGGGTTGAAATCCTCTCAATAGATTCAATAGATTTCCATTTAGGAAATATTCCACATTTGCCACTTGTCTCCTAGCTCCAACCTTCCATCTTCTCCCAAATTCAATTTTGAGTCTCTTTGGCTTCTCCAACTCCCAAATTTGCCTTCCTTGAGCCTATTTTTGGGGCTGACATGTCATAGTGGTCAGATGTCAGAGGTCAGGTCTGCAATTTGTCATAGTTGTCATAGATGCTCCATCATTGGTGTCATGGGGGCTAGGGAATCTAGCCCAAGTGTCCACAAACTTCCACTTTGACTCTTTATCTTCCATGGAGGTTACCAATCCTTCCCAATTCGACCTAAGATGCTCAATGACATGTGTTATGACTTACCAACTCACCCAAGAGTGTTCACATTCCCATTAATTCGAATTTGCAAAAGAGAGATACCATGTATTATGAAAAATCAAGCTAGTGTGGGTCCCACATCCTCCATATGTCTCCAAAACCATTTGTCACCTAGGATTTCTCTTGAATTTCTTTATTCACTCTATTTCTTAAATACTTTAACCCTTCTAATGTCTAAACATCATTTATTATCCCCCTTATTCCAAATCCCAAAGCTTCCACCCCAAACCTAGGAAACTAGTAATTTTCCTCCTTGGCAATTATTTGACCCTTAACATCAATTTTACAAACTCTAATGAATATGGCTAATGTGATTAGGCCATTGTGATCCAATTCCAAATTTGGGACATGACAAATCCTCCCTTCCCAATATTGCTTGTCCTCAAGCAATTTCAAACATGGGTGTTGAAGAACCTGCTTTCTGTATAATTCTTTGAAGTTGCCATTGAATTGCCAAACCTTGAGTCTTTGAGTTTCCATGAATATTTTAGAGGAACCACCATGCTTGCTGCTGCACTACTCTGATTAAAATCACTTTATTAAGTGAGGAATCCATCTCCCATACTGCTTGCTTCCCCCCCAAAAATGAAACCAATGAGACAAAAATTATTCCAGGGTCCCATTGCTTGTATTGCACCCCAACAATTAAGAGTGCTCTCCAACCTACGCCATTAGATAAGAGGATTCCTGGATCCCATTTTCTTGTATGCATTCTTCCAAACATCATGAGTACCAAATATATATAATCAAAGTACATAACAACATAATGAAAATGTACATCAAGGATATGCTTCATCAAAGAGTCATGAAAGTGCTTATACCTCCAAGCAAGTAGACCACCATTTTCCAAGTGCATACAAGCTTCAAGTGACCAATCAAATGTTCTCCAATGAAATAGGTGAGGATCCCATGTCCTATAATGCTGTTCCAAAAGGATTTTATATGCATCAAAATATTCAGCCATGTATTCTTTCAACCAAGAAGTGAATGAAGAATTTCCACTAAAATCTGAACCAAATAATGAGCAGAAAAAACAAGGAGACTTCAAATGACTCAAAGAAGTCTCACCCATACATCCATGAATGTGAGAATCATAAAAATATAACAAAGTATGTGGCTGCCAACAAAAGTGTTATCCAATCATAAATCTATTCTCCCAAGTGTTGTATGAAGTTCCTCCAACATCAAATGAATCAAATGTTGAGCAAGAAAAACCATGAGTCTTCAAGTGACTCAAATGCATATCATAGGTGCATCCATGTAGATTTGCATCATCATAAAGTGACAAATAATGTTGATGCAAATGTGAATAAGAATGTGATCCAACCATGTCATCATAAAAGGTAAATCTAGGAGTTCCATACTCCTCATGTGGCACCATAAAAAAGAACCCTTTCACCCATACTTCATTGAGACTGATACTGCAAAACATGGAATTGTAGGATGTAGGAGAATGAACTAACTCACCCAAATGATCAAAAAGTGTAGAAGTTTCATCATGGGAAGGATCCATGTGGGTAGTATCATGCAGCTCCTTCAAAAGTGGGAAACCTTTGTCATAGATTGGTTCCCATGTAGAGGAATCATGCTCTTCTTTAAAAATTGCATAAGCTTCATCAAGAGACAATTCAAGTTCCTCTTCCACCACATCAAGTGTTTGGATCTCTTCAAGTTCATCTTCAAACACATTAAGCACATTCAAATTCCCACATTTTTCATGATCCACCATGTCATGAGAATCCTCCAAACAATCTACCATTTGACAATTTGAAACATAGGAGGAAAAACAAGTATCTTGCAACTTTTCAAGAAGTTGCTCATTTTGAATTGTAAGCTTATGAATATCCTCATTATTCTTCAAGTATGCATCATGTAACAATTCATTAAGCTCAAACAAATGGTTTCTATCAAAAAGCAAAGACATGAAATTACCTTTGATGTGGCACATTGCTCTTTGAATCTTCTCCATGTCTTCAAGGAAGGATGTTTCCTCCAATGAAGTAGCTCTCCAACAAGAATTTGACACCAATGCTTGAGTGTCATGGAGAATGCTGAGGGACTCTTGGATCTTATTTTCATTCATCTTAAGGACCCTTCAAGAAAATGAGGCTCTTGCAAATGAACCTCCTCATCTTCTTCAATTTTGCTTGGACCAACTTCATGAAGTTCAAGTGGTGATGGGGAAGTTGATCTTGGTTCTTCTTCAACTGCTATAAGGTCTTCATTATCATGCTTAATGAAACTTGTACTTGTAGAAACACTTTCAAAAGTGATCTCTATGTCACCAACATAGAGGTGTGAGCACCCATCAGTAGGTACTCCTTCATAGTTTAAGCATCCATCAGTAGATGCTCTTTGGTTCATGTCTAAGCTAGAAGGTGTCTCAAAATGATCTTCCATATTTTCAATAGAATCTTCTTCATGCTCTTGTGATGTCTCTTCCTTTTGCTCCTTAAAGCAAGCTGATGCATTTTGCCCCTTGTTTTCCTTAGGATCAATATATTTGGAATCTCTTCTTGAATAAATCTCAAAAGCTCTCCTCAAGGAGGACATCATTTCATGCACACATATATGATACTCGCTCCAAGGGTTTTTACAAGAAGGGCATAAACCTTTCTTCACTAACTCCACATCTTCATTTTTGGGCCTATTTTCAAAAACATGTTCAGCATAGTACTCAAAAGACATGGCATTTTGTGTATTTTTGCTAAAAGCAAGATATTCTTGATATTTTTTATATTGTTGGGGCAAGGTTTTATATTTTTCTCTCCATCTTTGGAACTCACTCATAGAATTATCCTTGGTTGGTGTGACACACTCATATTCATCATATTTAAAGTCATAAGAATAATCTTCATTTCTCTTGAAATTGTAAGAAGTGTTGCATGATGGCACCTCTTCCTCATACCATTCACATTCTGCTTCATATTGCTCATAAGCCTCTGCATATTCCTCATAAGAATTGTACTCATAGGATTCATCATAATAGTAAGACATGGCTGCCAATTATTCTTGAATGTATGTACCTAATACATAGGTGCAAGGACCATGCTCTGATACCACTGTAATGTCCCTTATTAGGAATTTTATTAAAATTGCAATTTTCTACTTTTTTTCCCTAGTTCGACCTTTGACTAGTTTTGATCTCTAGGTCCCAAATTTGCTCCAAATGATCCCAAATCTTCTGAGAAGGTATATGAATGATATTAGAACATAAATATGTGTTTCAGGGATGCCTTTGTACCTTTAAAATACTTCTGCAAATCCTCTTTCAATTCTGATCAATGTGGGTAACTTTACTAGTGATTTTCCTTTGACTAGTATTGGTCTCTAGGTCTCAAATTGACTCCAAATGCCTTCAAATCTTCAAGTAAGGTGTATGAATGATATTATAACTTGAATATGATGCTTATGGATGAAATATGTCCACCAAAAGACCTCTTCAAACTCTCTTAAGATTCTGGACCAATTATGCAATTTTACTAGTAATTTGGGGTTCAAATCCCCCTGGGGTAAGTACTGAAAATGGCTTCCCAAATGCCTCCAAACCCACTGAAATTTATGAACAGAGGTATGTAATGTGTTAATTATTTTATCAAAGTATCATATGCACCATTAATGGATTATTACAACTATTCTCACCCTCTCCCATTCAACTACAAAAATCCCCAATTCGACCCTTGGGGGAATGGCACTATTTCACCTCCCAATACAACTAAACTGAGTAAAAATGCTTCAAATGCTCAAGTACAGTACATGAAACTTTTAGAAGACATCCATGGCAGTATATTGATCACAAATATGTCATAGAATCATCCATTCATTCGAAATCATCATCAATACATTGGCTCACAACAAGGTAGTGGGGAAATGGCATTGTTCTTCCATTAAAAATGAGATTTATACATTTCTACTTGGAATTTCGACCTGAAACTTTTTGGAGATGAAGAACAGAGTATTTACTTCATATTACAAAATAAATGGGGCATTAAAAGCTTCCCCAAAGAGTACAATAGCTCACCAAAAACGCCCTCCCTCAAGGATCAAGAATATGCCATCAAAACTGGAAATGGTTGAAGGAGTGAGCTGCAATAGAAGAAACCATGAGCTGCCCTGTAGCTTACACCTGCAAATAAAGACTCCATTAAAGCTCCAAATGAAAGGTCTGAATGGCCTTTCCAATTACCAACTTGGATGGGAATCTTTCACCCTCGAAATTGGCTAAGGCAAGAAACTAGTCATCCACTAGCTCTCCTTCTTCACAAATGCAATTGCAAATTCTACAAATGATCAAAAGCCATTCTCATACTTCATTTCTACATTTTATAACCAACATTATCCTTCTAAGGGTCGAAATCCTCTCAATAGATTCAATAGATTTCCATTTAGGAAATATTCCACATTTGCCACTTGTCTCCTAGTTCCAACCTTCCATCTTCTCCCAAATTCAATTTTGAGTCTCTTTGGCTTCTCCAAATCCCAAATTCGCCTTCCTTGAGCCTATTTTTGGGGCTGACATGTCATAGTGGTCAGATGTTAGAGTTCAGGTCTGCAATTTGTCATAGTTGTCATAGATGCTCCATCATTGGTGTCATAGGGGCTAGGGAATCTAGCCCAAGTGTCCACAAACTTCCACTTTGACTCTTTATCTTCCATGGAGGTTACCAATCCTTCCCAATTCGACCTAAGATGCTCAATGACATGTGTTATGACTTACCAACTCACCCAAGAGTGTTCACATTCCCATTAATTCGAATTTGCAAAAGAGAGATACCATGTATTATGAAAAATCAAGCTAGTGTGGGTCCCACATCCTCCATATGTCTCCAAAACCATTTGTCACCTAGGATTTCTCTTGAATTTCTTTATTCACTCTATTTATTAAATACTTTAACCCTTCTAATGTCTAAACATCATTTATTATCCCCCTTATTCCAAATCCCAAAGCTTCCACCCCAAACCTAGGAAACTAGTAATTTTCCTCCTTAGCAATTATTTGACCCTTAACATCAATTTTACAAACTCTAATGAATATGGCTAATGTGATTAGGCCATTGTGACCCAATTCCAAATTTGGGACATGACACAGTCGATCAAATCTTATGGATCCAGACTTCCCAAGTAGGTACGAACGTCTATCTTTGCCCGAACTCTCATATCCGTTAGAAGTTTGATCAGTTTTTCTTCTGGTTCATCTTCTACGGCTTCCCGAGCTTCCACCTCTTCGACTTCCTCGTTGATGTGGTCTAACGCATCAGGAATACAACCATGCCTTTGGCTCTCTCTGATCGCTGCGACTTCATTTGTCAAAGTTCGCATTGTTCAGATGCATTCATCGAACATCTCATGATCAACTGTGACTGCTGCGCCACGCGCTCTTCGTCCTCGAACATTAACGACTCTGTGAGCCATTTTCAACCCCTGCTGAAACTCTCACTCATCCAATCGCAACCGGACTTCAACAAGTCGTGCACAACTCTACCCAACCTCAGCTGGAGCTGTTCAATGCACTTGCAGGCTCAATATCAACTGACGTTCTTCTGCATGCAGGATTATCTTCCTTCTCTAATATAGCTATCCTTTAGCTCTCATGATACTATAGCTCTGATACCAACTGACACAAGGCAGGTTGGTATCGCCGCCTTTCTCCTTGACAGGATTCTCCTCCCGCTTAATTCACCGGACTCACTTCCAGGCTCTGATACCAACTGACGCAAGGTGCCTTATCACAACAAGGTTCTTGCTTAACATTACACACGACACGCCCACAATGTCCACACAAACAAGGTGTAAAACGGGATTCTAGAAGTGGCTTATATTACTTCTACCAATCGGTTACAATGCGGAATAACTGTAAATACAAATAACTAACTATCTGTCGGCCTCAGCCGTTACAATACAGAAGTAACTGTGGTGTGCTCTCTCAGTGTGTCGACCTCACCATCTCCTGGATCACTACAGAAATCTGAGCTATGGCTCGATCTTCTCTGCGTTCGGAAGCTGTGTGACTGTTCTCTCCAATCTACAGAACTTCTCCCCAAACTCTATTGTGCAACTCCAACACAATGGAACTGTCCAAAAATGCCAAGTCGTCAACTAATCCAAACTCCATGGTCTTTTACTCTACTGTTTCTATTCCCAATAACATTGCGATCCCCGAGACACGCATCCTCTGTCAGCCGATCCTTCCACGATCCTGCAGACCTGCAACTGTCAGCGCCCCTGCCATGCTGCATAGCCTTTTCCTGTGACGACATCCTTCATGTCTTCACCCACCTGCAATAACTGCCATTAACTTCCTCAGCAACTCTGAACTGTTGCCAAGTACTCTTCTTGACTTCTACGCTTCCTTCTGACAAGCTACAGTAACCTGTCACGTCGGCCATACTGTCCTCCGTCAGCTTCGACTCACCTGTCGGCTTCACTCTGCTCTTAGGCTTCACCATTCCACCCTGTCATCCTCGCTTGGCTTACACCCAACCTGTCGATGTCGCGGTCCGACAACATGTTGACCTTCCCACGACTCTGCGACAACTTGTCGCCTATCGACACTAACATGTCGACTATCGACTGTCGTCTGTCAACCTTGACATGTCGACTCTCGACCTATTTCTCTTATGTTGATTGCTTTGATAGCTTCTGCTCGACTTGTTGACTTCGACATCCAACCTACTCATCTGCACCAGTGGTCGTCAACACTCCCTCTGGTCGATCTCCTCATGTCGATCAACTTTGACTGATCTGCCTAGGACCCAATGCTCTTGCATCATATAGCCTCTAGATCTATTAGAGGGAACAATATGCAATGACTAGGATTAGGTCACTGACATAGAAGAAAAAATATACCAATCTAATTTCTAAAGTCGGTAAGTTATATATAACATAACTACCTAAAGGATTGAAGAAACAAAAGTACATGTATTCAAATGGTTGTCCTTCACAAGTTCTTTGTATGTGAATTTGAATAAACTCTTCACTACTCTAAGAAATTCTTCAATTATTTGCACAAAAGAAACAACAACTACCTTCCTCAAATATGCATGTTCATAATAGCATGAATCATAAGAGTATGAATTTAGTTACATATTGATCCTAATTAACCTGTCATGAGATTAATTATGTGACCAAGTGAATATTTAAATGCAACAAAGCAATTAAACATTAACAATCATATTTTTTGGGGAAAAGACATCTTCATACTTCATTAATAATTTAAACAAAGAACAAAAATATGTACCTAATTATTCTTTGCCAGCACCTTCATCAACAAGATCCAAATTCATCTAAACTAGTCTGCATATTCACTAATGTTCTGCATGTGCATGTTAACTTTACCTAGATCGATATATAATATGGATTTTAGGCCCAACAAAAAAATAGCATAATTCAAAACCAAGGGGATTTGAGAGAGGAGACATCAAAGCGAATGCCATAGTTGCTCCTCTATATATGGGCTTTGAGAGAGGGGACATCAAAGCGAATGCCACAGTTTCTCCTCCATATATTCTTCTAGCATATCTGTCTTGACATAAGTCTCCATGTGTGTTTCTCCTCCCTTGAAACTCTTATTTATATGGAGAAAAGATAGTTCAAGTGGTTAGGAATAGTTAGAAGTCGGTATATGGGTTGTACATCTGCACAACATATGCCTTTTTCACTCAAAACCCATATTATGTGTGCATCTTGCATGTTGTTTTGGAAATTCTAAGGTGTGTGTGGATTTCATGAAAGAAAAGAGTGAATACCCACACCTTGCATGAAGGAAAAGAGTAATTGTAAGGAAAAACACTTACAAATTTCTCTAGAGGATCTGCAAACTAGTAAAATAATGCATGAATATGGCCTAGGTCTATTTAATGGTCAGGGTGATCAAATAGAGCTATAATAAATGGATATGAAACAACAAAAGAGAGAAAAAGACAAATGATAAAACATAAAAACTGCATGTAAAATGAAGAAGAAAGAAGAATTAAGAATGAAGAGAAAACCAAGGTAAGAACAGAAAGAAAAAATCATACCATGTAGTCAATTGAGATGCAAAGTGACATGAAGTGAGTATTATTAAATGTTTTAGGGAAAAGACCCTAAGTAACTTAGGGCTGATAAAGCAAAGAAAATATGACAAAATTAAACCCATAACCAATTAGTTACAAAAGTAACTACCATGAAGATGAAGAAAGCATAAATAAATTAGAAGGTATATATTATCTTCACACAACAAAACTTGACTGAGTGTTCTCTTACCTCAAACAATAATATATATTTATGCATCAAGATAGAGATACCATCTTAATCACACCAACAACTAGTTGACGGAATATCTCAATCGCACACTAAATATAGAAAAGTAGTTGGAGAAAATATCTCAATCTCCTACTAAGCGTCAACAACCTTCATAGAAATAGAACAAGCATAACAATTAGTAATATTCTCATGAATCACACATGGAGACATGTATGAGTTATAATTCATTCCAAAACTCCCCCTTAACAAGTACTTTTCTTAATATCCATCAGGTTAGGTCTTCATATCTTCTTTCACCAATCTAATGCATCAACCGATCCACTGCAAACTAAAGAACCTCCTAATTAGAAAATTCTATATCAGGTCCAACGTAGAACTTGCATCGTGTATCTCAATCATGTAGACACCACCAAATTGTCAAAGTTCATATAAAGGAACAACCATCCACTAGAATGCATGTGTACCTAACCTCTATATTTGTTAGTCTAGTAGGATGTCCTTCATATACATGGTTCATTCAATTTTTTTTGAACTCCCCCTAAATGTACAGAAACTTCTAATTTCTAGGCCAAACACACCTCCCAAAGTCTACAACCAACATGGTCCACTCATAGATCTTAGGATTTAAATGAGCATAGATAATACTGAGAGAACAACCATACTCATAATCATAGCAACAACAACATTGAACACAACCATTTACCCTGGAAAATCCCATGACGGAAAACCATCCAATGAAGATCTTCATTACCTTGGCCAAAACCAATCAACCAGGCCAAGTAAGTTCACCCACTCACCTCTAGGCCACATTACAATGGAGTATGCCAATCCCTTTATAAGATTCATTACATGAAATACCTTGGGCCAATACCATGGGCCACCAAATACCATAGGACACCAAATACTATTGGCCACCAAATACCATTTTCTTTGACCCAAACCAAGATTAGATCAATGACTCATTCACCGATTTAAGGTTAACCTAACAATCCCCCTTTGAAACTGGACTTGGATTAATGACCAACCCCCCTCAAAGTTTTTGACGAGGAATCTTGCATGCCCCCCTTATCACCTAGGTCTACATGAATTTACCTATGAGTTACCAGGGGTGCTCCTCTATCACTTGGGTCTACCTAGACTTTACTGGTGAGTTACCAGGAGTACACATGCCTAACCAGGTCTTATAGTCGTATGCCCATTTACATGTAATACAATTTCCAACTCCATTATAATAATAAATTTATTTTTGTTCATGTGTCCCATGGTGAATTTACCATCACCATCCATTTCTACATCCTCTCGTTTTTCCATGCTCATCATCTGCCATGGCTACTTTTGTACCTTCATACAAACTTGTCATTGGCGTCCATATAAAAAGAATCCATCTATCGGATTACATGGGTCCTCAGCCATTGTAACTGCCAGTTCTCTACGAATTCTCTTCAACTACATGGTTCATCAATCTTGGTCCCGAAACCGAGATTAAACCATCTCACATTCCTCTTGCAATCGAAGACTCAACGTCTCTAATTCCACATCAAGCTAGGATACAAGTACACTTGCCACCCTCAAACCTATCCCAATGGTTCATTCCACAACTTGATGTTGCATCCCTTCTTTGCATATAAGAGGGATACAATGATTTTTTTTCCATGCTTCTAATCACCCGGGGAAATCACATTCTAACCAAGAACAAAAAACTGTTGGGGTGTCGGGTACCACTGATCATGCACCCCACAACATATTAATTAAAACTTAGGTACCAAAAATCCGGCCTCAAGGATCACCAACCACATGCTTTGATACCAGTTCTTAGAGTTTACATGAACATAAATAATAATTACTAGAGAGAAATAATACACAATCACAAGTAACCATATAGACACATTAGTTTACCCTGGAAAACCCCATGCGGGAAAAAACCAACACCAATGAAGATCTTCATTACATGGCCAAAACCGGCCAACCGATCCAATTGAGCTCACCCACTCACTTCCAGGCCACATTACAATGGAGTATGCCAAGCCCTTTATAGGCTTCATTACATGCAATACCTTGGGCCAATACCATGGGCCACCAAATACCTTTTTCTTTGACCCAAACCAAGAATAGCTCAATGAATCATTCACTGATTCGAGGTTAACCTAACAATAGAGCATGCTAGCCAACACATGGCCCATTCCCAGAGCATCCAGTTAACACACGACCCACTCCTCCAAGTATTTACCAACTCCATAGTAGAGGTTACTAAACAAGTTATCAAAACCATAAAGGATTCCAAAGGGGTATGCATGCATATTCAAGCCTTACAGCGATATTCCCTTTCCATGTTACATAGATAAAGGTACACACCATTGCATACTCATTTCTTGGAGACACCAAGTACAAACTCAAAATTTTCAAAGACCAATACATATAATATCCCAAACTTGCTACAAATCCAAGATGTGATTCACAGTGCCATATGGTCAATGCTTTTATTAAACACAACACACATCTTTACCTTGTTTGTCTAATGACATTTGATCTCCACTACTGCCACCAATGTTTTAAAACTCGAAACTGGACTTTGAACTGGATGAGGGTCAACTTGGCTCAGAACTAGAACCAACAATGACTAGGAGAGGTTTTATTTCAATGACTCGAACTACTAAAAAATACATAAAAATTTACAATTTTAATGAAAATAAACATATTGAAGATTTCAAGCTATGATTCCAAACAATTAGAGACAAAATATGCAAAGTATACTCATATATATACCATGTAAGGGTGAATATATCAAAATGGCGCCAAGTACGATGCATACCTGAATCAAAACTAAAAATGCATAATCATCAAAATCATTGCCTATATTGGGATCCTATTCATCAATAGCACCTTGTTCCCCCCTCCTCTAGGCTCGAGCCCTTTCTTCTTCCATGAATCTCAAAGTTTCTCTTCCAAGGACATTAGTCAACAACCTACAATTTTGATGAAACTTCATAATCCAAACATTAAAATAAGGTAGAAGAAGCTTCCCATGCTTAATAAGTGATTTTGCTTAACTGAAGGGTACATTTTTATTAAGGTCATGATAGAGGAGTTCAATCAAATTTAACAATCAGGCATCAACACCACCAACATCAAGGTACATAGAGAGTTTTAGGTGCTTGATTAAATTCCAATCCCTTACCCTCATACATGATAGAATACAATGGAAACATTGCAATCCTAAAATCCTGTAAACTATTAAGTTTGTTGAATTTTGAATGGGATCTAAAATTCTATTTTTTATATATGAAGTTAGATGAGGTTGGAACCACTCTCAAACATCCTAAACAATTAATGGTAATGTTAAAAATTTAAGTAAAATGATAGAAAATAAAAGATAAGGAAAATGACACTTTTACTTAAAAAATTTAATATTACTGACTTCAATGTCACTTGTATAAAATTGGTCAAAAACCAACCAAATCAAGATCTCACTTAGTTGGTTCAGTACCAACTTGGCATTTGGGCCGAGTTTTCTTCCCACTTTCACTTCATATTGTGGAGTTGGCTTACCACTTTCACCTCAACGGACATATACTTCCCCAGTTTTTTGAAATCCTAATGCAAAGCATAGATAACTTTTTCGTTGGCTCTAAGAGTGGAATTTACAATGGCCAACTCAAAGATCCCATTCACAATTCCTATCCTAACCGCGATGGCTCCAAACTTCCCTACTTTATCATCAGCAACAACATCAAGACCTTGTCGTTGCTCTTGTCTACGCTTAATAAATTTCTTCGAGATGAAACTAAATGACCGAGATCGACTAACAGTGCCTTATAGTAAGAACGGTGACAGGAAGGTTGACAATGCAACCAGGATTTTGGTGCAGAAGACGGCCCTACCATTACAATCTTTCACATGTTTTCCTCAGCCCTTTGCGCAGCCTCCGGCTCTGCCAACGGTTCTACCTCTTGCATTTCAACAAACTCAAAAAAGATTAAAGATTTTAAAGTTTGGTTTAGATATTAAAACATAAAAAAATACAATCAAATTAATAATATTAACAATATTGCATCTTACATTAAACTATAAAATTTTAAAAATAAGTTCTAATACATCAATGATATCATTACTAAAAGAAAATTCAAATACTACAAATTTTTTTATAAATAGTGATTTTGTTGATTATATTACTTTTTCAACATTACAAAATTAAAAAACAAAACTAGTATTTTCAAAATCAAAACCAATGCAATGCAATTGAAATTGAAATTAAAATTCAATACCATTTTCTTTTTAACTTATCCTTCTAATAATAATAATAATAATATAATAATATAAAACATAACTTTACTTAATCACAATTAAATAACTATCTTTTATTATCTCCTTACTTACTAAAAACAAATGACCTTGGCACTTTTTTTTTTAACAACATAAATAGAGATCCTCTCATAAAAAACAAATCTACCTACAAAGAAATAATAGCTCATCATTACATTACATATTGCTCATAAAATCTACTGAACAAAATTTAAACGTCATAAAAACACATGATAAAAACACAATAAAAAACAATCTCTCTATTAAATAAAAATCTACTCCACTTTACCAAGATTTAATTGTTTGAAAAATAACAATCTTCCAACTTACTTTGAAAATATATACTCAAATGTTGTTAAATCAGGTTGCATCTTCTCTCTTCTCAAGTGAGACATCCAAACAAGTAGTTGCTATTTGAAATTGAAGGCGATCTTGCAACAAGTAACTGTTGTTTGAAGGCGATCTTTATATCTATTTTGTTATTATGAAAGGCAGTGGAGCTTCCGAAATATTTCCGTATGGAACTTCCATGTTGTTCGGTAAAATGGGAAGTGGATGTTGCGCTCACATGCAAACAATGTAACTATTAAGATCTAACATGGTGGAAGACTATTGAAGGAATTGGTACATTCCATAAAAGTGTTGTCTTTTAAGGGGCATCACCCAGTGTGTGAGTTTAGATGTAATTATTACACTTATAACTCCACCAAATCCAATCCCTACTCCTAATAACGCGACAATTAATGAGACTTTTTCATCCACATGATTAAGCCATTCCTTAATTGGACTTTTCTTTTTCTTTTTTGTTTCCTTGCATCGCCGTAAAGGATAATCGCACAGACATTTATTCATTTGAAATGACATTGCAATGAAAGTATCCAATTGTGTGAGGAATCTCTTTGGACACTCAAATTATTTTTGGACAAGTCCAATTGTTCCAAAGTAGATATCCTACTAAGAGATATTAGTATTTTCCCATGTAGTTGATTTCCAGATAAATTCAGCAACCGTAGGCTACTCAAACTTCCAATGCTTGCAGGTATTTCTCCAACAAGATTATTGCTAGACAAGTCAATATTGTGTTTGTCAACAACACATATGTGATAGTATACTCATATGTTTTCATAACAATCCTCACATCCTCATACAATGTATTACCATTTCCTTGGTTTTCCAAAGACTAATTTAGTGTAGCACTATCCACTAGGAAATCTTCAAACCTTCCAGTTACTGCATTATCACTAACTTGGGAATACCCAAGAATTTGGAATCCTTGAAGCCTCTCAAGATTGTTGGTATTCTTCCAGTGAAATTATTGTTGGATAGATCCAACAATTGTAACTTGGTGAGATTTGTGATCCATCCAGGAATGTCACCATGGAGCTTGTTATAACCAAAACTTAAAAACTGTAGTTGGTGGAAAAATGTAAGGCAACCATGAAGCTCACCGGTTAATGCATTTTTCCTTAAATCCAGTAACTGGAACTTGCTACAATTAGCCAAAGATTTCGACAACATCATAGAGAAGTTGTTAGAGTAAGCAAAAAGAACTTCCATAGAAACTGAAAATCCTATGCCCAATTCTCCAGTGAGTAATTTCTGTGATACCTTTAACCTCCATAACGTTGTGCAATTTCCAAGAGATATTGGAATTGTTACATTCAGCTTGTTTTGAGACAATATTAATTGCTCTCTAGTGCCACGCATTTACCAATATCATGAGGGATTGGTCCCTTTAGTTGGTTTATAGAGAGATTTAATTTTTCAAGTGAAACCAAACCACTAATACTCTTAGGAATAGTCCCATAAATACGATTATTAAATATGGCAAGTTCAATGAGAGAATTTAGTTGACCTATGCTATATGGGATATGTCCACTTAAATTGTTTGAAAACAAAAACAATACTTTAAGGTTCTATAGCTTTCCTATTGCTTCGAATTATCCCTGTGAAATTGTTGTTGTTGAGGTAAAGGTAAACAAGATTTCTCAAATTGGAAATGCCCTTGGATATTTTACCACTTAGACTATTTTTACTAAGATTGAGGAAGATCATTTCACTCAATTTGATAATGGATCTAGGTATGCCACTAGTAAATCTATTTGCACCAAGATTTCTAAGGTGGGTAAGTTGACTCAAATTACCCACGGATTTAGGAATGCTGCCACTCAACCTATTAACACCAAGATTCAAGTAAGTTAATTGACTCAAATTTCCAATGGCTTCATGTATGCCACCAATAAAATTATTGGTGTCTAAGTATAGTTCTTGGAGCTTCTTCAGGTATTCTACACCGATGTTTGTACCAAGATTGAGAAAGGTCAACTTAGTCAGTTTGGAAATGGCTTGAGGTATGCCATAAGTGAACCTATTTACACCCAAATTTAAAGTAATTAACTGATTCAAATTACCAATGACTTTAGGTATGCAACCAGTGAAATTGTTTACTACCAAGTAAAAGAATTCTAGCTTCTTCAAATTAGCAATGCCCTTGTGTATTGAATTAGTAAAGTTGTTCCGACTAAGATATAGGGAGGTCAACTTACTCAAATTGCCAATTGCTTCAGGTATGCCACCACTGAAATTGTTGCTATCCATTGAAAGTTTTTCGAGCTTTCTCAAACTGCCAATGGTTTCAGGAATCGCACCAGTGAAACTATTATCACTGAGGGTGAGTTCTTTCAGCTCCCTCAAATTGGCAAATTACTTAACGTATGCCACCACTGAAATTGTTTCTGTCAAGGGAAAGTTTTTGGAGCTTTCTAAAACTGTCAATGGCTTCAGGGATTGCACGAGTGAAATTGTTATCACTGAAGCTGAGTACTTTCAGCTCCCTCAAATTGCCAATTGCATCAGGTATGCCACCACTGAAATTGTTGCCTTCCAGGGAAAGGTACTCAAGCTCACTCAAATTGGCAATGCCCTCGGGGATTGTACCTTCCAGTCCCAACATGAAACACTCTATGCGAGCCACTCTATAATCTATTGTTTTTGCACACAATCCCATACCACCACGAGCAAATGTTCGTTGAGTTCCCAACCGTCCAGTTGGACAACAGTCCAAATGGATCTGATGTGTTTTTATTCACACATTTTGTTGGATTCGTTGGTTGGTTGGTTGGTTGGTGCAACTTGCAAGGACTGTTTTAATCTTCACACATTTTGTCGAATTGATTTCTCTAGCGATTTTCTCGGATTAGCTTATCTAGCGTTGGGTTAGTTGGTGTAAGGACTGTTTTAATCACACATTTTGTCAGATTCATTTTTTTTTTTAGCGTTTTTGTTGGATTTGTATTTATATTTTTAGCGTTTTTTTTTTTTTAATATCTTCCCACATTCCCTCGGATTCGTTTTTCTAGCATTTTTGTCGGATTCAGTTTTCTAAGCTTTGGTACTGTTTTAATATATTGATTGTGAGTTGCGGTTAAACCTTGTCCTTTCCTGGGCCTGGGTGGACCCTTGATTCCTAAGTGGAATATTAGGATCTAACATAAAAAAAATATGAAAAAATAGAGATACCTCCCGCACATAAATGATGGAAATCCCAATGTGATGTATTGGCGTAGATCCATCTCAAACCCGGATCTATCAAGCACCGAGAGGGATCCAATTTCTTGAGGTGTAATTTTTTTTGTTTTATCTTAAATTTTTTACACATTAAGAAAAAAATTACCCCTCAAGAAATTGGATCCCTCTCTTTTAATTTTTTAATTATTTTTGATAAGTTATGAGTGAACATGAAATTTTTAATTACTTTTGATTTTTTTATAAGTTATGAGCCGACATGGAAACGTAACGTGACAAACGTGACAAACATGACAAACATTACAACATCTCCCTCATACTGGGTTGTAACGTAACATGACAAACGTGACAAATGTGACAAACGTTACAACATCTCCCTCATACTGGGTTGTAACATAACGTGACAAGCGTGACAAATGTGACATGTGACATGTGACATCCGTTACAATATCTCCCCCATACTACAAACGTGACAAATGTGACATGTGACCTGTGACATCTGTTACAGGATCTCCCCCAGACTATTACTTTTTACATTTTATTACTTTTGAAAACGTTATATGTGACATGCGACATGTGACATCCGTTACAGGATCTCCCCCATACTGGGTTGTAAGCACCTCGTTTACACTCGATGCTACTCAAACTTCCAGATCCCACTAAGAGATATTGGTATTTTCCCATGTAGTTGATTTCCAGATAAATTCAGCGATCATAGGCTACTCAAACTTCCAATTCTTGCAGGTATTTCTCCAACAAGATTATTGCTAGACAAGTCAATATTGTGTTTGTCAACAACACATATGTGATAGTATACTCATATGTTTTCATAACAATCCTCATATCCTCATACAATGTATTACCATTGCCTTGGTTTTCCAAAGACGGATTTAGTGTAGCACTATCCACTAGGAAATCTTCAAACCTTCCAGTTACTGCATTATCACTAACTTGGGAATACCCAAGAATTTGGAATCCTTGAAGCCTCTCAAGATTGGTTGGTATTCTTCCAGTGAAATTATTGTTGGATAGATCCAACAATTGTAACTTGGTGAGATTTGTGATCCATCCAGGAATGTCACCATGGAGCTTGTTATAACCAAAACTAAAAAACCGTAGTTGGTGGGAAAATGTAAGGCAACCATGAAGCTCACCGGTTAATGCATTTTTCCTTAAATCCAGTAACCGGAACTTGCTACAGTTAGCCAAATATTTTGACAACATCATAGAGAAGTTGTTAGAGTAAGCAGAAAGAACTTCCATAGAAACTGAAAATCCTATGCCCAATTCTCCATTGAGTAATTTCTGTGATACCTTTAACCTCCATAACGTTGTGCAATTTCCAAGAGATATTGGAATTGTTACATTCAACTTGTTTTGAGACAATATTAATTGCTCTCTAGTGCCACACATTTACCAATAGCATGAGGGATTGGTCCCTTTAGTTGGTTTATAGAGAGATTTAATTTTTCAAGTGAAACCAAACCACTAATACTCTTAGGAATAGTCCCATAAATATTATTATTAAATATGGCAAGTTCAATGAGAGAATTTAGTTGACCTATGCTATATGGGATATGTCCACTTAAATTGTTTGAAAACAAAAACAATACTTTAAGGTTCTATAGCTTTCCTATTGCTTCGAATTCTCCCTGTGAAATTGTTGTTGTTGAGGTAAAGGTAAACAAGATTTCTCAAATTGGAAATGCCCTCGGATATTTCACCACTTAGACTATTTTTACTAAGATTGAGGAAGATCATTTCACTCAATTTGATAATGGATCTAGGTATGCCACCAGTAAATCTATTTGCACCAAGATTTCTAAGGTGGGTAAGTTGACTCAAATTACCCACGGATTTAGGAATGCTACCACTCAACCTATTAACACCAAGATTCAAGTAAGTCAATTGACTCAAATTTCCAATGGCTTCATGTATGCCACCAGTAAAATTATTGGTGTCCAAGTATAGTTCATGGAGCTTCTTCAGGTATTCTATGTCGATGTTTGTACCAAGATTGAGAAAGGTCAACTCAGTCAGTTTGGAAATGGCTTGAGGTATGCCATAAGTGAACCTATTTACACCCAAATTTAAAGTAATTAATTGACTCAAATTACCAATGACTTTAGGTATGCAACCACTGAAATTGTTTACTACCAAGTAAAAGAATTCTAGCTTGTTCCGACTAAGATATAGGGAGGTCGACTTACTCAAATTGCCAATTGATTCAGGTATGCCACCACTGAAATTGTTGCTATCCATTGAAATTTTTTCGAGCTTTCTCAAACTGCCAATGGTTTCAGGAATCGCACCAGTGAAACTATTATCACTGAGGGTGAGTTCTTTCAGCTCCCTCAAATTGCCAAATTACTTAACGTATGCCACCACTGAAATTGTTTCTATCAAGGGAAAGTTTTTGGAGCTTTCTAAAATTGTCAATGGCTTCAGGGATTGCACCAGTGAAATTGTTATCACTGAAGCTGAGTACTTTCAGCTCCCTCAAATTGCCAATTGCATCAGGTATGCCACCACTGAAATTGTTTCCTTCTAGGGAAAGGTACTCAAGCTCACTCAAATTGGCAATGCCCTCGGGGATTGTACCTTCCAGTCCCAACACGAAACACTCTATGCAAGCCACTCTATAATCTATTGTTTTTGCACACAATCCCATACCACCACGAGCAAATGTTCGTTGAGTTCCCAACCGTCCAGTTGGACAGCAGTCCAAATGGATCTGATGTGTTTTTCTTCACACGTTTTGTCGGATTCGTTGGTTGGTTGGTTGGTGCAACTTGCAAGGACTGTTTTAATCTTCACACATTTTGTCGGATTCATTTCTCTAGCGATTTTCTCGGATTAGCTTATCTAGCGTTGGGTTGGTTGGTGTAAGGACTGTTTTAATCACACATTTTGTCGGATTTGTTTTTTTTTTAGCATTTTTGTTGGATTTGTATTTCTATTGTCGGTTTGTTGGTGCAAGGACTGTCTTAATTAATATCTTCCCACATTTCCTCGGATTCGTTTTTCTAGCATTTTTGTCGGATTCAGTTTTCTAAGCTTTGGTACTGTTTTAATATATTGATTGTGAGTTACGGTTAAACCTTTAACCACGGTCCTTTCCCGGGCCTGGGTGGACCCTTGATTCCTAAGTGGAATATTACGATCTAACATAAAAAATATGAAAAAATAGAGATACCTCCCGCACATAAATGATGGAAATCCTAATGTGACGTATTGGTGTATTGACTTAATTTTTTTTAACATCTATTAATTCTACATAAAATAATATACTAAGAATGTTAAAAGAGAAAAAAATCTGTAAAACAAAGTAATTGATATTTGATAGGGACTAATAATGTGACATATCTTAGAGATCTTAGAGTAAGCCATTCTCAAGAATATCTTTTATTTATTTGAGAAAAGTTTTCTCCTTTAACTTAACTTATGAAGTATTATTCTTTTTGGTAAAGTAATGACAAAAAGGAAAGTCTATATGTTAACAATAACACAGAGCCTACAAAAAAAATGACTTCATCTGGAAATAAACTCACCTCCACCAGACAAATCACAAAGTTTGAATCTATGCAAAGGAAGATCAAATTTAAAGCTTGTATTGTCCATGGATGAGGGGTTCAGGTGACAATGAATTTGTGCGTAGCAAAACCTTTATCAGATGCAACACCTGTTATCAAACTTTTGCCAACTTTAAACAAACATTAAAATAATGATCCCCACAATGGGAATCTTCGTCTTATCAAGAGGCATGTAGTATGTCCTCCACAAAAGATCTCTAAAAACCCCTTAAATCTTAACCTTAACATATTGTATAACCACTCCGAGAGACTTGCACTTGTTAAGTAGCTTTTTTAAACATGCCATAACTAGAATATAACTTTAATAGACAAAATTTCATATAACTTTGATAGATAAAATTTCATACCTATGGACTTCACTATTTAACTAAAATGACTAGAAAAATAATACCTTGTACTTTTAAAGTACACAAACTCCTTTATTACTACCATTATAGTGTAAAAACCAAAAACACTTTTAGCTTTATATACTTTAATTGGTTGGTTTAAGAGCATGGAAAAAGTTTCATCTTTGGAAAAATCATCAATCAACTTTATTCTCAAAGTTTCAATGACTTAAAAGTATATAATTTGTTGAAAAGTAATAAGTTAAGTTAAACAAAGCATTAAAAATGTATTGTATTTGAGAGTTAATGGTTCAAAGAATATAGTCAAATGCAAGTAACCTAATTTTAAATGTAGTTTTTCTAACAATTGTACACCATCCCAAATTCTCTTAACATACAAAAAGAGCTAAAAGAGCACCTTTTAATATACAATTTTTATATTTAAAACAATTTTAGTGGAGGAATATCACTATAGTCTTGAAAAATAATATGTATTTTAAACAAAATATTTAAAATTAACATCATTTAAATAAGTTTGATCAGTAACAGTCGAGTGTGATAGTTTGAGTGATTGGCTTTTCCATGTTCTTCGGATTTCAAGGGGATTTTTCGTGGATCTAGCGAGCACCAATATTCCATATCGTGAATCACATGAAAAAAAATTAACATGTAATAAAAATAACAACAAAATATTAAAAATGTTTATATGTAAACAATAAAATATAAAAATGTTTATCTTAAAAAAACATAAAAGAAAATAATTAAGGGAGAAAAACATAGACATGAACAAGTTTGCAACATGGCAATCATAGAGAATAACAAACTTGAGTCACAATCTTCATACATATTGAGTATATAATATTCTATATGTTATTTGAAAAAACAACTTAATGGATGTCTTAAATATATAATGTTTAATACGATATTTGAAAATATATTTGAGTGACAATCTTAATATCTTCAATATATAATGTTTTAGTGTATGATTTTTGAAAAAAATGATAAAGTTAGACTTCTATTTATTCTAATTTAATTTAATTATAAAATAAAATTTTAAATAATTTGTTGAAATAATGAATTTTTTGACAAAATATCAAAAAATAATCTTAAAAAATGAAATGGAATATTAAACAACCTCACAAATAAATTACCAATTTTTTATTATTATATATAATTGAAACTACACACTAAATCAAAATATTTAACTAACTTTGTTATCCAATCATATGAAGATTGATAAAGTGAATTTGTATTATCAATGAGTTTTAAATTCAAAACATGTATATTTAATTCTCTTTTACCTCCAAAATATGTATTTTTAATTCTCTTTTACCTCTCCTCTCACAAATTGCATTCCAACCAAATAAAGAATGCTTCTTTCAATCATTTTCAGACTTCTTTGAAAATAGTGGATTCCTTTGCAAATAGTAAAAAGAAAAACATGCCAAATGCCAAGTCCTTGCCTAGGAGGGGTGAGCCAAAGCACTAAATTTTGTAGCTTATTTTAGCTTTAGTATCATCACTACAAAATTTCAAAAGAATGATCATATTTGGAATTATATAATGATACAAGATATATTTTATTAAGTTATTCACAACATCACTAAGTATAATATAGTTATCTAATTTGACTAAATTTTTGATGTGTTTTTATCGAGAAACATATTATTCTTTTACCCTTAAAAAACAATGTCCAAATGAAAGCACACCATTAAATTTAAAAATATGTACTAAACTTACAAGCATCAAACCTAGGGATGGTGATTGATTTTAATATCCACTTTATAGTAGATAGTGTTACAGCTCGAACTGGCATGTGTGATTAAAGCCCCAAAGAATAGGCTAGCCCAACTACAACTTAGAGGTGTTACACACTGTCACTTCAGTAACTAGCTCTGTGCAATTTTGGTTGGCTCTTCTCCAACTTGAGGGGGGATTCCCTAGATACGATTGCTAGGCTATGGTCATGGAGGGCACAAGGTGAATTTGGAAGAGATATACTTTGCAAAATTTGAGGTCTTCATAGTAGTATAGTTGATGGAAGGGTTTTAAAGACTAGTGCCAATCCCAAGGCGGTGGAGTCAAAGGAAACAAAACCAATGAAAGGGGAAACAATTTCATGAAAAGGTTAGAGAGACTCAGAGCCCTTGCAATGTTAACGAACCAACCCTAACATGTTACATCATGAATCATAAAAATCACTAGGAGATTCTTTATTGTGCCAACTCAAAACTTTGTTAATAGGGAGTGCCTTATACAACAAATTTATTACAAATTCTTACTCTAATGATGATTGAGAACCATGTAATACTCATGCATATCAAGGGATGGATGAAAAATCTCCCACAATTGTTCTAATGTGATATCTATGACTCTAATACCAAGTCCTAGTTAATCCAACATGTCATTAGTAACATTAAAAGATAAGAATAAAAACCACTTATAAAAGGTGAAAAAACACTTTATACTTCAATTACTACATAAAAATATTTAGACTCCAGAGAAAGAAGTATTCTATAAACCAACCATGAAAAATGAGTAAAAATACCAACCATATACATTGTAGCCTTTTCTTTTACTTTACATTAAAAAATTATTATTTCCATAAACCTTAACCAACACTAACAAATTCTTGAGGTGTTCAAAGCCACAATTAGATGGCATAAAGCCCTTTTTATTTTTCATAAAGAATAAAATAATAAATATCTTTTTATAACTTCCTTAACACACCAACCAAAAGTGTTGAACTATCATACATAAAGCCGATTCAATGCCCACAATGCAACCTCAACAAAATTCAAAGTAATCCCACGATTTCATAGGCAATAAGGAATGGGCCCAAATTAAGATTGACGCCCGTATACCCGTTTTTGAGTTTTTCCCGGTAAAATATAGGTCCACTTGGAATATACACGTCACCAAGTCTAGTTTATTTTGGGAGCCGTCAATTTGACAGGCACTCTAAAAATTAGCCGTATGTAAATTTTATATTATTTTAAATTTATATATAAAATTGAGATTCGTCTGTGAGACTGGAGTCCGACTCTGAGTTATTGTGTGCACGGCCGTAGCCACTCGGCAGTGGGCTGTGGTTGGCAGCCTGGCTGGCTAGAGTTGTTGGGTTTCAATTATTGCACAGTACCATTGATAAATACATTAGAATTTAGTGCCTGGCAGTTGGCGCCTACCTCCTTGAGTCCTCGTTCCTTGAGTCCTCGTGAATCCGCGTCGCCTCGACATCAATAAAAAAACAGAAAAGAGAGTGGGAAGTTCGTTTGCACATTACACTAGAGAGCTTATCCTGCAATATCTTGCCCTCTTGGGGAGGCGATTCTCTCTCGTAATTACCAGGCCGGATTGAATTGCATGAACCTTGGAATTGGGAGCAGCGCTGCTGCAACATGAATTATTGCTTTAGGGCCAATTGGTGTCATTAATGTATCATTTAAGTTATCATCTAAGTTAGATATTTGTTCGAATTCCTTCGGCCCAGGGAGGGACTGCTTCATGGCATGAAGTTTCTCTGTCAACCTTAACACCTGCAATCTATTTCACAAACATTGGTGTTTCTAATTAGACGGACATTCCTGCAAATTAATGAAGTTAAGGCAGAAGGGAAAATGAAACTATGTATACATTATAAGAGTTAGAGAAGTCAGTGGGAAACTGGCCCAAGTTGGAATTTGGGAAGTGGAAGTGGAACTGTGGAACGCGAACTCCAGAAAACCCTGGCAGCAGGCTGGTCCTGAGTCGTGGTTCGTGAGAACGCAAAGGAGTATCAGAGAACACAATCCATGCGCGGCGCGCATGCAGCCCAGACTCCAATGTTCATTAGCTGGCTGTCGAACCTTGCAAGGTTAGTACATTTTGAATTTCATCTGGTCTCTTTTCGGTCATAGCCATGGTCTCTTCCTTCACATTTGTTTCCACCATCTTTACTTCCCCTTCCTCTCATCTGTTCCGTTTCCTAATACTTGTGTGCACTAGAGTTGAAGTCGAGATAGTAATTCAGCGGGCTCTATTATGTTTGATTTGTTCTCAACTATAATCTAACTTCGTTGTTGTTTTTTCTTTTGACATTCAATCCAATCTCAACTCTCCAATTTGAATTCCCAATTCTGGTAGCCCTTATAACATTCCGGTAGTTCTCTATGAATTAATTCATGTTTGTTTTTTTCATGATAGGAGGAAAATAATAGGGAAAACTTGGGGCATGTGTATGTTAAGAAGGATTAGTGTTAAACAAATTTGGGGCTATTTAGTGAGGTCAATTAATGAAATAATTTTAGTGACATAAACAATTTTCCATGTGAACTAACAAGGAGAATAAAGAGGAGGTTGAGCAATAGTAAACAACCATTGGAAAGATTTGGCTGAGCAATAGAAAACAACCATTTGAAATATTTGGATTCAACCAGGTCATGGAATTAAAACCAATGACACATTATAAAATATTAAATAATTAATTCGATAATTTGGAAAGTTTGTCAGTTTTGGTTTTCTTTCTCAACTTACGGGGTTGACAAAAATTTTAATATCAAAGCAAACCATTTGAGTTTCATTATGTTATCTCATAATGAGAGAGAAAATGTCTGTGTTTTAGTATGTTATTATATTATATTTTTTTAATGATTTGATAGATTCTGGTATTATATGAGTCCAAAATGTCTCATAGTTAGACAATTCTCTTTTCTGATCCTCCATGGTGATTCATAGATCTAGGGTTGACTGGCTCTATGCTAATTTGTTTTCCTCAATTTACTTCTGATACCTCTGTTTTTGTTTTCCAATGCCCTGTTTTGGTCATAGTTGTTGATGTAATCGGTTATTCATTACACATTGCCACTTTCAAATGTGGTCGCAAATAGCTTGAAAATGCTAACTTAAAACTTCAAATGTGCAAGTTTAACTGATATCTTGTTCTGGCAGAACAAGAAAACAGAAAAAAAATGGTTAATAATATAAATTGCATTAAATGTGAGCCATTGTTTTACACAACAATTATAGTATTCTTAAACTGAGACAGGCTTGTTGCAGGAGGAAACCTTATCTTCTAGATGGATGGCTTAATGTGCATTATATATTGTCAAATGTTTTGGTAGGTGAATTGTCTTGATGTTTTTAGGCCTTCACCTTACTAGAGTTTTAGTTCTGGCTGTGCCTACCTTTTCACCTTACTAGAGTTTTAGTTTTGACTGTGCCTACTTGTTGTTGTCGTCTTTAAGAATCCAATTTTTGTATCAGTTGTGTATTCAACATAATAAACTCTGTTGTAACTAGCAAATTCCTACCTAAATAAGCTGCAATTTGGAAGGAAATGATGCATTGGAACAGGATGTTGTCCAATGTGAATCGATAAAGTCTTCAAGTGAGGAATAGTAATATGTTATTCAATATTATATGGATGCAATATCCATGTACAGAACTTGGGTTTGTGGATCAATTGTTCACTGTTGGGACCAATGAAGTTCAAAACAAGGTACTTGTTCACTCCTTTGTCTGACCTATTTCCTTCAACATGCCTATTTGATAGCTAGATGACGAGAATTGATTTTAACTTGACATACATGAGTAGTATACTAATGTCATAAAGATTTTTTCTAGTTATTCCTACCAAAGTTTTCCAATCCTAAATTCCTTTAGGGTAATAGGTCTCTGACTCCAATGAATGTAAGGAAAACCCAATTTCACAAAGAAATCTCAATTTAAGAACTTCTTGGCTACCCAGGAATAAATTTCAATAGAAGGGTACATTTTTTTATTAAAAATTCTATGCAGGGCAGTTTTAGAAACAAACAAAACCGTCAAAAAAAAAAATTTCACTGATGGGTAGGGTTGCCCGTCAAATTTAACCCCTGGGCCGCCCAATAACGATGTCAGAGAGTCTTTGGCTGCACCATTCGAAGGTCCACATAGCAAGTGGCTCCCAACAAACCCATTGATCCTCAAGAATAACTTTGACCAAGTTTTGCAAATCCAAGTGATCTCCCAAGCACATCCACGGAGTGGATTCATTTCTCATGTACTGGGCGCTTCCCAATCGATGACATGCTAAGTTGTGGCCTCCAATAGGGTTTCTCAGGAATTTTGCAGACTTGCCTGATTTTGATGGTTGATGGACTGGCTAAGTGACCTACGACGACTTGGAGTCAAGCCGATTCGTTGAATTGGCCTAGTACCAGCCAAGGTTAAAAAAAGTGGGAACTTACTGTTTTGGTCGTAGGTTACTATCCTCCCTCTCAATCAGATTGTCGGGCTCCTGCTAAATATCTGGTGCTAATCATTTGACGCCTGCACTTTTTTAATGATTATTTCCATTTCAGCTGTTCTGCTTCTATATCTGGCCTACTTTTGGCCGTATTTGGGGGAGATTTTGGCAAGTGGGCCTTTTAATCTTTTAAACTCTGTTGCTGCCCTTTTCTCTCTCGGGGTCAGGCTGTAGGGTACTGTTCCTTTTGGCAGCTGTCCTTCCTTCTCTGCCTTTACCGGCTCTCGGGGTTTCTTATTAGGTGGGGGGCTACAATATGGCGGTGCCTTCTCGGTCACCAAACCCTATTACCCTTCCATTTTCCACGGACTGTAGTTTTCTCCAGGGTTCATCTGCGAATGTAGCTCCCAATAATGCAAATCTCCGTGGCTTGAAGGCCAGATCACGAAGGAAAGTAAAAACCTTTAAGGCTCGTGCTGAAATTGCACATTATGATATAGATGGAGATTACAATCTGGAACGAATAGGGATTTTGGCGGAACGAGCTCTGGTTGGCCGACTGGAGTTCACATCGGCTAGTAAGCTGGAAATTTCAGACTGGGTTTCTAAATGCTGGGCACCCATCACTGGCATGACTCCGCGTATAAATCTTCTCATGAACCGGTGGATACTTTTCACTTTTAATGACGCGGCTCACATTGACAAGATTTTATCTACATTTTGGGAGTTTAAGCAGGGTTCCCTGTTCTTAAAGCGTTGGCACTTGAACTTCAACCCCCTGCATGAGTTTCAGCCTATTAGGCATTTATGGATGATAATCCCTGGACTTCCCATTGTGCTCTGGACTGAAGAAGTCATCTCGGGTATTGCAAATGCAGTCGGCAGATACATCCGTATTGACAAACATAATTTCTATGGGATTGATCGACGGTTTGCGAAAGTTATGGTGGAGATTGACACAAGGAGGGGTCTCCCAGCAGAAATTGAAATTGCCTGGGGCTCTCGGGTATGGAAGCAAAAGTTGGATTTTTTCAAGATCCCTTTTCGCTGTTTCATCTGCAAGCAAATAGGTCACATTCGTGCTTTTTGCCCTTTCAATTCGACTGACTCGAGGGTTTCTCCTGCTACTGGATTTTCTTCACCCAAGGGTGATACTTCCCAGGCGTCTGAACATTCGGGTAAGTATCTTTGCAAAACCCCCATACACTTTCCTGATTTGACTTCAGATGAACTTCATTTTATTGAAAACTCTGAAAAAGCTCTCTCTAAGCGCATTTCCATGGGAGATATACAAATGAGCATGATTTAGTGACGGGGTTACCTATATCTAATCTGCCAACTAAACCCTCCTGTTCAAATATTGGCCGCAAGCTTTTCGATGATTTGGATGCTGTTCCCTCAGCCTTAGGGTCTTCTCCTCCATTGTCTTCAGCTATTGATATCCCTGGTCATAAGGTGCCGACAATACCCAATAACTTGGAGCCTCTGACGAATCTTACTCCATGCTCTGCAGAGATTGTTTCTACTAACCCTCCTCTTCTGTGTTCCTCGACAACTCCTGTAAATGATCTGGGACTGTCTTGTTCCCCTTCGGTCGGTCCTCTGCCTTTGGGGGAGGAAAAGCGTCATTCATTGGGTGAGACAAAGACTTCCATTTTCTCTGATGCTGATGACAAAGATATCCTAGCCGATAGTGGTTACCTTATCTCGTCGAAAGGTGAAGAATTCCCTCCACTTCCATCTTTTTCTAGGAATCCGGGGGATGGGTCTAGGGCTATGCCGGTGCATTCTTTAAATTTCCAAAATGTGACTATCAGGAGGGG
The DNA here is from genome assembly GCA_027924585.1 of Larix kaempferi. Taxonomy (NCBI): domain Eukaryota; kingdom Viridiplantae; phylum Streptophyta; class Pinopsida; order Pinales; family Pinaceae; genus Larix; species Larix kaempferi. The sequence continues at coordinate 2,102,075 of BSBM01001820.1, forward strand.
CAATAAGAAAAAGAACAATTCCAAGAATATTCATCTTCATGCTGAATCCTATACTCCTATATCACAGAGACTAGAGGAGGCAAGTAATTCTGCTAGGGTTGATACATTGGGGCTTAGAGCATCGTCCCCCAACTTGATTTCTCCTTGATGGCCTTTTTGTCTTTGAATGTCCGTGGTTTGGTCAAGGCGTCGAGGGTACAGGCCTTGTCCAACTTACTTAATGCTACTGTTCCCTCTGTCATCCTCCTACAAGAGACCATGTGTGAAGCATCCATTGCTATCCAAAAACTTTGCAAACTTCTTCCTCATTGGGAGGTTGTTGCTGTCAACTCCTGTGGACTATCTGGGGGGCTTGCAGTGGCATGGGATCCTAATATTTTTGATTTCAAAGTCTTTTCAACCCCCTGGGGTATCCTCTTAAAAGGTTCTTTCTGTGGCATCAATCATACACTTTCTGTCCTTAACTGTTATGCACCATACAGAGAGAGACAGAATTTTTGGACTGCTCTTCGGGAATCTGGTCTATTGAACTTGGATGATTTAATCATTGCTGGTGATTTAAACTTTACTTGTCATGCTGCAGAAATTTGGGGTCAATCGGCAAGATTAGATGATCTTGCTGATTTCTTTGTTCAGCTCATGGTGGAGATGGATTTGGTGGATGTTCAGCCTCATACCCTATCCCCCACTTGGACCAATGGCAGATTTGGGACAGATGGGGTCCATAAGAGGTTAGAGAGGTTTCTTGTGAAATCGGAACTATTGAATTCTTTTCAGAAGCACCGTTCATGGGTCTACGAACATAAATTTGCAGACCATTGGCCTGTCATCTTTCAACTGGAGGAATTTAGAGGCACTCATGCATTGCCCTTCAAGTTTAATTCATCCTGGCTCGATGACTCTTCTTTTTGTGATATGGTCCGGGCATTTTGGTTAAACTGTGATACTTTTGATTCAAATCCCATTCTGAATTTCTGTCTTAAGCTTAAGGGCTTAAAGGACACAGTTTCCAAATGGATAAAAGAGAAGAAGATGGCAAATAAAAAGGATCTATTTTTATTAGAACAAAAATTACAGGTGTCCATAGCTGCAAACATTCAGGGCTCTCTTTCCCATTCTGATTTTGAGATTATGCGGCAGATTGAGCAGAAAAAAGAAGAACTTCTCCTTCAGGCTGAGAAGGAATGGCGTTTAAAAAGCCGGGCTACCTGGCTCACCCACGGTGATAAGAACACTAAATTTTTTCACTCTTTCGCATCAGCTCGAAGAAACAAAAAACATATTTGGGAAATTGAGAATCATAATGGTTTAATTATTTTTGGGCCCGATCATATTAAATCTGAAGCAATCTCCTTTTTTGGACATATTTATAAAGAACCGGATGAATGTTTTATGTCTGATCAGATGAAAGTTGCTACTCTATTCCCTCGCTTTGTCAATGATCAAGAAGCTGAACAGCTACAGGATGAGGTTTCCATTGAAGAAATTGAACAGACCTTGAAAGTTTTTGCTAAAGAAAAAAGCCCCGGACCGGATGGATGGCCGGTGGAGCTTTATCTGCATTTCTTTGATTTGATGGGAAGAGAGCTCAAAGACTTGGTTAATTATTCTCGCATTAATGGATATATCCTGGGGGGCCTCAATTCCACCTTTGTGACTCTTATTCCTAAAAGAGATAAGCCGAAGACTTTTAGTGATTATTGCCCAATTGCTCTCTGCAACCTGTTATACAAGCTTATTTCAAAAATTATTGCTGATCGTGTAAAGGTTGCCTTGTCCTAGCACATATCCATGGAACAATTTGGTTTCTTGGCCGGAAGACAGATTCATGATGCAATCGGTATCTCACAAAAGCTATTGCACAGCATTAAGATACATAAGAAAAAAGCCCTATTGCTCAAGATAGATTTGGAAAAAGCATATGATAGGGTTAGCTGGTCCTTTCTCAGATTGATCCTTATCAGAATTGGGTTGCCTTCTTCTTTCATCAAATGGATCATGGCTTGCATCACGACTACGAACATTTCTGTGCTCATCAATGGTAGTCCATCTGGTTTTTTCTGCTGCTCACGGGGGATCAGACAAGGGTGCCCATTATCCCCGTTGTTATTCATCCTGGTTATGGATGGGTTCAGTAGATTGATCCATCAAGCTCTTGATTCTGGACAAATTAAAGGCATTAAGATTTCTAAAGATTGTGTGATCACTCATACTCTGTTTGCTGATGATGTACTAATGGCTGGGGTTGACTCTGTTGAGGAATGGCTTGCTTACAAGGATATCATTCAGCTTTTTTGTCGAGCCTCAGGGATGAAAGTTAGCTCTGATAAATCCAATTTTTATCACTTATCACCTTTGGATCGCCATATTAGTGACATTTCTTCTGTTCTGCCTTTTAAGTGCTGTGATTTGGACCACGGATTTAAATATCTGGGATTTCATATTAAGCCCAACAATTACCAAATTAAAGATTGGTTTTGGCTCCTGCGCAAAATTGAGGCACGTTTGGCACATTGGACTTATAGATTACTTTCTATCGGTGGCAGGCTTATTTTACTGAAGTCAGTTCTTTGCAGCATACCAGTTTACTGGTTCTCCCTGCTCGAAGTTCCATCAGCTGTACTCAAGCTTATCAAAAAATATTTTTTCAATTTTCTTTGGTTTGGCTCGGCTAATAGTGGAAAGATCTCCCTAGTGGCAGCTGACTCTATATCCAAACCGTATAGATTTGGCGGATGGGGTATCAAGGATTTGGGCATTTTTAACATTGCCCTCAGACTCAAAAGCCTCTGGAGGGTTTTTTTTGGCAACTCACTTTGGTCTTCACTCATCCATGGAAAATATATAAAATCTGATATTGTTTGCTGGCTCAGAAATCCTAAATTGGCTAGCTGGAATTTCTCTCCCTTGTGGCGTGGTTTCATGAAGATCTTCTACTGGATAAAAAATGATCTCACATGGCAGGTGGGGTCGGGCAATTTGATACGTGTAGGGGTCGACCCTATCATTGGTTTGGAGGAGAATTATGTGCTGCCTCAGTCCATCTCCCGATATCTTCAGATTTTAGGTCTTGATACCTTGGATAAAATCCATTTATTTCGTACTGGAGAAGGGACCTGTTATCACACCATAGTAGCAGGGCTACTATTCTTGTACAGCAGATATCTGCACATTTCAGAGCTTCATTTATTCCAGAGCATGGCTATATATATATTGGATCACTCATGATCAGAGCAGTACATTATTCAGATATTGTATGACCTTGTGTCAAGGCTGAGCCTTGAGAGTTCAGATTTGATGACTGATGTGACCACTTATCCCATTACAGTTTCAGTTCAGTGCCTAGAGATGTACTTCAGCAGTGTTTCAGATGATGCATGATGATTGCTATTATGATGATGTTGTATGATCTATGGATATGTTCTCACTGACTGTGGATTATTAGCTTGTTGATTTAGTCATGATTATAGCATGTGCTTGGTATATTATTCCTGATGTGGCAAACTACTTAAAATGAACTGTAAATCATAAAATGGACAATTGCTTGCACTTTTAGGTCATTTAACAAAACTTACTGGTATTTCACCTTACATAGACATGGTCTTTCCCCGACACCAGTTGTCTGCTAGTGTAGGCTCCATATTCACTTGTCTCCATCCATACATGACCTTCCTGTTTGACTTTAAACCCTGACATGTCTCATTTGACTTTCTGATACTGAGGACTTCCCCATTTTTCTACCTCTGTGTTTGGACCGCATCCCTGTTTATTTAGTGTCTCGGCTCTGAGTTGGTGACAGAACTTGCCTTTGGTGAGTTGGATTGTAGGCCTACATCATTCTGGTCGGTTGTCCCGATGTTTGGCATTGGCTCGAACTCCCCCTAGTCACTTGAGATGTTGTTGGCTAAAACTGAAAGCTCATGTTCTACCTGTGGAAACTAAATAAATTCGCCCATGGAAACAAAAAAGGGCAAGAGCAATGAGAAGCTAAAAAATACTCCTCGAAGAGTATAAGAAAGGTCCAAAAAGCAATAGTTCTTAAAAGCTATATCTAAACAATTGCTGACCTTGTGAATATATAAAAAACATGCCCTGGATGCAAGCTGCAACTAGTTGTGCTTCTCAGCACATCTGAAATCCGAAGGGTTATGTAGGCCAAAAAGGCCATGGAAATAAAATTGAATGATCCTAATGAACCTGGATCAACTTGATGTAGACATGATGCCTAAGTTGAATAAACACTCTCTAAACAACTTATCCATTTGTGAGGCACAGCCATCCCCCGTGTTCTTTTGTCCAGCACAGAGTTTGTAGCTTCCCCCTTCTCCCAGTCCAAAGTATTTTTGAGTTAAGTTAGACAAGTCAAACCCTTAGCCCAACCTTGCTCCTAGCCTTCATCCTTCACTAGCAGTTTGACCATGTCCAATGGGTGAGTTTGTCATTTGAACTATGGTGCAAGTAATTTTATATAATCACGGAATATGTTAACTTGATTAATGCCACTGAATGGAATTTATACTTTGAGCTTAGCTATGAAGTGATTAAAGAAGCATTGTCTTAGTCTACTGATGTGATTTATCTTTGATTATATATATTCTTGGGATCCGTGATGATGTGGACCATGTATGATGATTATTGGTGATGATTTATGGTCCCACATGTTTGATGATGATATCATATGATGGACATATGATACAGATGATGTTTGATCCAGTTCAGCAGGTTATTATTATTACAGATCAGCAGATTATACATTGTCCATATATGGTGGACCCTACAGCTAGCCCATTAGGGCAACCCAGGGTGTATGAGTACTCATTCCTAGTGGATTTGGGTCTTCTGGATCCATTGAGACACTTATCTTTCAGTTCCGGGCACTTCTGACAGTGATTGATGCAGTTTTACACTTGTTGACCAGATTTGGGGCTGATTTCCCAGCCTGAGCAGCAGGGGCCCCGAGAGGCCAGTTCACCTAGGGCGCTGATGATGGAGGGGGTGGTCCAGCCACTTGTTATTACCATTTATCCCCCCTCCCGGAGAGCCTGGTGGGCTCAGATGGACAGCGCTAGCACCCTAGGAGGCAGTTTTGGCACTTTCACAGTTCCCGAGGCAGTTAAAAAATGGGATAAAGTGGTCACTGAGGAAATCGATTTGGGCAATTGAGGCAAGGTTTTGGCATTTGGTTTTCGCAGAGGTCTTCCAGGTTGATCTCACTATCTTCCAGTCATTTTTCACCATGTGGGTATCTCCAGATTGATCACAGGAGGACATTTACTGCTCGACTGTCATGGATTCTGAGGACAGTTTTGGTCATTATTATTATATTGGACATATTTTTATTATCTCATTGTGCCTTGGGGTGAGCTAGCAAGGATTTATACCTCCTAGCCCCACCATGTGCTTATTTTATCATGTCCTAGTCATCATGAGGTGGATTATTGTACTTTATACCCCTCTTGTGGGATGACGTCACCCTCTATTGTACCATTTAGTGAGGGCGCTATTGTTATGTTGAGTGATCCATGTGATATTATGTTATGGATTCATCTTAGCCATTGATTATGTTGTGAGATCTTTTAATCTCAACCACTCATTTCAAAAAGTGGTTTTGAGATCTAGGGTTTTGGTCTTTATTATCCTATATAAGGAGGAGACCCCCTCATTGTAAAATTCATCTAGAGATTTTTGGCTCTTGGCTCTTGGAATAAAATTTCTATCTTTTGGAGTACATGCTTGGATTGGAGTAGATGTTGGTTGTTTCGATTGTAAATGCTATTGTCCATTGCACTGGAGGATCTATTGTAGCTATCTTGCGTATTTGCCATACTTTGTTTGCAGGTTGAGAGGGCGACTTTGACAAGTGCGAATTGGTGGGGAGGCTTGCCCTTCAAGCTTGGAAGAAGTCGTTTTGGGTTTGACAGGGAGTGGTTTTGCCTTTGTGTCAACTATTCTATGTTTTTCTCTCTCTTGCTTGCATCTACCTTCAATTTGTTAAACTAATTGATGCTTTGCTCCTTGGCTTGACAGGTTAGAAGGAATCACATGTGGCTTGGAAAAATCGATTTGGCAAGAGGGCTTCAACAATTCTCCATTTGATCTTTGGCAAAGTAATCCTCGTCTCAACTAGCATTCATCTCTTCATCCAGGTATGTCCCAAGAGGTATGATCTTCTCTTCCTTGAATCTTCCATAATTTCTAGATCACAAAAACCCTAATCAAATTAAAACCCTTGTTTTTGGTATTTCTTAGATCTACTTAGATCTAGCCCTCAATTTGAAAAGATATTGAAAACCCACCTCTATAGCATCCACCCCTAGTTGGATCTATAGTTTGGTGGTGATTGGCTGAGAATTGACCCATTTTCTAAGACAAAAAAGCTCTCCTTGACCTAAAGCGCACTTCCTTGAGAGAGGCTTGTTGGGCTAGATCTAGCACATGGGTATGTGAGATCCCGCTTGATTTGACAACTAGACACTTGATAACACATACCCATATCCTTTCTTTGGTGAAAACTACCTTGTGGACATCTCTCCATGTTTTGAGGGGTTGAAACCCCCTTTTGACCTTCTTGGCACCTTAAAACCTAGATCTACCAAGATCTACCCATTGGATTCATTTGAAACTTTGAAGGAACATAGATCGGGGTACTAGCACCCCGGATCTACACTTTGGTGGCCATTGGACTTGGCATGGTCCACCAAACCCACTTTTTGCCTCTCCTTGAGAAAGTCGCACCCCTTGGGAGTTTTGAGTTGGACCACTTCTAGGAAGTGGGTGTTGGAGATTTTCGTAGATTTGGAATGCCCATGCCTTGAAACCTAGGTCTAGACTATCCTTTTGCCCCGATCTACCTTGGGGATTGCATTCCTTGTTTTAAGGAATTGTGGTCCACTTTTGGTCATCATTCAAAAACCTAGATTTAGTAAGACCTAACCATTGGATCACATCCATTTCACTTGACTTGGCTTCTAGGTGTCCCGATCTACACTTTGACATCTTTCTTGACTCCATTAGCCCACTAAACAAGGCACTAGTCCTTCTCCAAGCAAGGCGCACTTCTTGGGATTAGTGTCCAACCCTAGATCTAGCACATGGGTAATCCTAGAACCAACTCTAACTTGTAGATCTAACTTAGATCTAGCCTATAGTACCATCTTCACACTCAAATTCACCTTGTGGACCATTCTAGAAACATTTCACACTTCCCAAGGCAACAAGATCCACTTGTATAAACACATGGTACTATACTTAATAATCATACCCCATCAAGTAGCCTAAACCATACATAGTTGGAAACACTAGCTATCCATGATATCACCTTCAACCATACCTTAAAAAAAAATAGGTCTACTTAACCTTGCATTGGTTTCCGTAACTCATCATTTACCTATCCTTAGAAACCTTTGTTTGGGTCCAATCAACTGTGATTGGGGTATAGGGTCTCCCCCTTGGTCTAGTCATACCTTGACCTAAAGCGAAGAGTGCCTCGGTTGACGTGACTCCCACATTGCATTGGGAACCGTGGCATCTCTTGGGTCACCTCTTTAGTTGCCTGTCTCCTCTACCGTCCCGGATGGGATACCTCTAGGGGCAACTACAAGTTGTGTGATAACATTTTTGGCGCCGCTGCCGGGGAAGGTAGAGGCCTACCCTGGTTCGACATATATTTTTCAAACCCCTACTCCCGTTCTCTTTGCCAACATTAACATTTTTGGCGCCGTTGCCGGGGAGGTAGGGGCCTACCTTGGTTCAACACATCCTTGTGTCTCACTACCTTTCTGCACTTTAAACGACATATCTCTTGGTAGTAGAGTTTAAAATTCTACCTGGCGACTCCTAATCGTGACTCCGCTGAGAAGAGAACCCATAAAGAGATGTCTAATCAAAATAACATCTCTCCCGAAATGACCATGGAATTTATGACAAACATGTGTGAAATGGTCACCAACATTGCTACATATCTTAAGAATCAAGATGAAGATTTCAAAAGACGTGATCAACAAACCAAAGAGATGTTAAAATCCATCTGTAGAAATTCAATTCCTCCAAAGGCTAGTCCTCCCAAGACTCAGCAACCTAAAACGACTGACCCACAGCCTAGCAAGACAGTGCATCAACCTGTCCGAAGAATCTTGCCAAAAGCTCCAAAGCTTTCTCCTGAGGTCACCTCGAAGGGTAAAACTGTAACCAACACTAGCCAATCTCCTCCTGCAAACAAAAAGACAGATCAAGCAATAAAAATTGATCCTCCCCCTAAAACTAATGTTCCCAAAGCAACCCTTTGGAGAAAGCAACCAAAACCTCCCACGATTCTAAAACCTAACAAGGAACTCCCTAGAACAAACATTCCAGGTAAGCTAGCCAATTCATCTGCTTCGGTTTCTCTAAAAGACCTAATCAAGATCCCGGCTATTAAACATGACATTATGAAATTCCTAGGATTAGGTACAAATGAAAAGGATAAGGAAAACCCTCACAACCTAAACATAGACATTACAAGCTTCCTAGAAAAGATAAACATGCCTATTCCATTTTGTGAAATTTTCAAGATCCCTTCATTCCACAAAAGAGCTACTACTCATCTTGGGATTCAAACAAGGAAGCAAGCTCCTAAGAAAGCTGTTGCAGAGATTAGGGATTCCCCTGTCATGATCCAAAGTGTCTCTGGTGACAACTCTGGAAACTTCCCACCCTTTTATGTTGCGTTGGAAGTGAATGGTTTAATACTACATAATTGCATGTTGGACTCAGGAGCTGAAGTAAGTGTCATGCCTTTAAGAGTCATGGAACAACTTGAGTTAGTACCCACAAGACCCTACAGAAATGTATGTGGCATGGATTCCAAACCTGTGAAATCTATTGGAATAATTGAAAACCTGCCCGTTAGGTTAGCTGCTTGCTCTGACATTGAGCTCTCAATGAATGTTTTAGTCCTAGATATCCCTGATGCATGGGGAATGTTGCTATCCAGGGAGTGGTCGGCAAGATTGGGGGGAAGTGTCCAAATGGATTTAACTTACGCCACAATCCCAACCAAAGAAGGTTCATTCATAACTCTGTTTAATGAACCACCTATGCGAGAACATGTTGAAACACCTGAACACTTATTCACTGAAGCAATGTATTCAAGTGATGAAATTGGAAACTTCATGATTCTAGCAAATTACTGGGAGGAGGTTAAAAAGCAACCTTTTTCACATGAACAAGTCTGGAAAATGCATTTTGATGGGGCCCGTTCCCGACATGGTGCAGGAGCTGGTATAGTCTTAATTTCACCATCAGGAGAAAAGAGCTTGTTTTCTTTCCGTTTAGAGTTCGATTGCACTAACAATGTAGCCGAGTATGAAGCATTACTTCTAGGTTTGGAAATTGCCAGAGAAAGAAAAATCAAATCAATATCTGTCACAGGAGATTCTGACCTCATTGTGTCCCAAATAAAAAAGAAATTCGCCGCTAAAAATAATAGACTTAGAGACTATAGGAATGCAGTTTGGGACACCATTGAATGCTTCGATGCATTCGGGATCAAGGCTGTTCCCCGAGAACAAAATACTTTGGCTGATGAACTATCCGTAATGGCCAGTACTCTTCAAACTTCTGAGTCTCTAAAACAAGAAAACTGCAAACTTGAAGTTTTATTCAGACCCTCTGTCCCTGATAATGAAGACCATTGGCAAGTTTTTGACAATGATGCCCAAATCATACGATTTTTAAATGCTTCTAGAACCCCAATGGTAAATTTCGAGGATGAGATAAAAGGTGATACAATTGAAGGTATGGATGTCACAGAAATAGCTTTCCCCCTTGAAAGAAATTTCAACAGGCATGATGAATACAAGGGTAGGAGAGCTGAACCTGTAGATGGGGTCATTGAAATAAATGTAGGGTCTGCTTGTTCTCCAAAAATGATCAGAATTGGGATAAATGCCTCAGGAGAAGAAAGAAGAAGAATTATTGAACTAATCAGAGAGTATAAAGACATCTTTGCATGGGTCTATGATGATTTGAAAACTTATGACCAGTCCATTATAGAACACACTATTCCTCTTAAAGAGGGAGCCAAACCATATCGACAAAAGTTGCGAAACATGAACCCTAAGTTAGCTCCCTTAGTTAAAAAGGAATTGGAAAAGATGTTGGCAGCAGGTATCATTAGACCAGTCAGACATACAACCTGGGTATCCAATCCTGTAATTGTAAGGAAGAAAAACGGGGAGATTAGAATTTGTATTGACTTTAGGAACCTAAATCAAGCGTCTCTAAAGGACAACTATCCTTTGCCCAATATGGAAAATCTGTTGCAAAGTGTAACAGGGGCTGGCATGTTATCCTTACTTGATGGATTTTCTGGTTACAACCAGGTCCAAATCAAGAAGGAAGATCGTGGGAAGACAACCTTCACCACCCCGTGGGGAACCTTCGAGTATATAAGAATGCCATTTGGGCTTTTGAATGCAGGATCAACCTTTCAAAGGGCAATGGATCATGCATTTGAGGGCCTAATTGGCAAAATCATTGCAATTTATCAAGATGATCTAACTGTATTCTCGAAAGACAGGGGAGATCACGTAAAGCATTTAAGGAGAATCTTTGAAAGATGTCGGAAATTTGGAATATCCTTGAATCCTAAAAAGTCTACCTTCGGGGTGGATGAAGGGAAGTTGTTAGGTCACATTGTGTCCAAAGAAGGCATTAGAATTGATCCGGAAAGAGTGCAAGGAATCCAAGCCATAACTCCCCCGAAGGATGTCAGCTCATTACGATCATTTTTCGGAAAAATAAACTTCGTGAGGAGATTCATCCCTAACTTAGCTGAATTGGCCAAGCCTTTGAACAATTTGTTGAAGAAGGATGTGAAATTTGTGTGGGATAAGAAATGTGATGCCTCATTTGAGTCTCTAAAGAAAGCCATTGCTTCTGCACCTGTCCTAGTAAGCCCAAACTACAATAAGGAGTTTTTGATTTATTCCTATGCTTCCGAGGACACCATAGCAGGTGTGTTGTTGCAAAAGAATGAAGAAAACCATGAGCAACCGGTGGCCTTTATGAGCAAAAACCTTAGAGACGCGGAACTAAACTACACAACCACTGAAAAACAAGCCTATGCCTTGGTCAAGTCGTTAAAGCATTTTAGGACATATATCGGATACTCCAAAATCATTGCCTATGTCCCTTATCAAGCAGTGAAAGATGTATTATCTCAGCCTGATGGAATAGGGGTTAGGGGAAACTGGATTTCTAGGATTCAAGAGTATGATATTGAAATTAAGCCAGTCAAGATAGTAAAAGGCCAAGGGTTAGCACAGTTGTTAACTGACTCCAAACTACAGCAAAATAACATGATCCTTTATATTGATGAAGATCACGAATGGTACAAAGACATCATTTTTTACCTCAGACATATGACCTGTCCAGACCATCTTATAGACCACCAAAGAAGAGCTTTGAGGTTAAAAGCATCTAAGTATGTTTTGACAGAAGATGGGTTGGGATGGAAGAATCCAGATGGAATCATACTTAAATGTGTAAACCATGATGACTCCCAAAGAATCATCAAAGAAATGCATTCCGGATTATGTGGAGGACATTACGCACCAAGAACCACAGCTGCTAAAATCATGAGAGCTGGATATTATTGGCCATCCTTGTTTAAAGACGTGCACATTTTTGTTAGAGCCTGTCAAGAGTGTCAATTCTATTCTGGAAAACCTAGACTACCTGCCCTACCCTTGACCCCAGTCATTATAGAAGAACCTTTTCAGCAATGGGGAATGGATTTTGTAGGACCTATAAACCCTAGTTCATCAAGTGGACACAAATACATACTGACTTGCACAGACTATTTCACTCGCTGGGTGGAAGCTATCCCTACTAAGAAGTGCACTGCAGAAGTTGTGGTCAAGTTCTTAGAAGAGAATATCATTTCCAGATACGGTTGCCCCTACAAAATTACAACTGATAATGCACCAGCTTTTAGCAAAATCGAGATGTCTACCTTTTGTACTGATCATGGGATCACCTTGTCTCACTCTTCTAACTACTACCCGCAGGGAAACGGCTTAGCAGAATCAAGTAATAAGAATTTGATAAGGCTCTTAAAAAGGATGATTGGTGAGAACAAGAGGACTTGGGATGCAAAGTTAAAATATGCCCTCTGGGCAGATAGAACGACAGTCAAAAGAATAACTGGAAAAGCTCCTTTTGAAATAGTGTACGGGCAAAACTGTAGGCTCCCAATAAACCTTCAAATCCCTGTGTATGAGTTGTTACAACAGTGTTCTTCTGATCAAGAAGCCTTGCAAGCAAGAATTGACAGGTTAGTAGAATTAGATGAGACTAGGAGGGAAGCCTGGAATAAAATGGTGATAGAGCAAGAAAGAATAAAGGGAACATTTGACCAAAAGAGTAGAGATGTGATATTTGGAATTGGGGATATAGTCTTGTTATGGGATAAACACAAAGAGAAACCTGGGAATCATGAAAAGTTTGAGAAAATATGGATGGGCCCTTATCGAGTAAGTAGGATGGCTGGCAAAGGAACAGTGTATTTAGAGACTTTAGATGGAGACGAGTTGGAATTGCCTGTAAATGGGAGGTTACTAAAACACTACTTCCCACCTATAAACCTAGAATGATGCCTTGCATTGCCTGTTTAGAGTAGGTAGCTTCTAAATAAGCTCACTTGAGCAGTAGGATTTGTGTGACTTTTCTTTTTCTGTGTGCTGAGTATTGTCCCGTTTTTGTTTTTCTGCCTGAGTTGAGTCTTGCTCCTTCCTAAGCTTTTCTCTTCTCCTGCACGCATTTAAGAAATTATGGTTAGCATTTATAGTGTTGGCTGCCTGTGCTGGTTGAGATTTGCCTGATTTAAGAATGTACTCTTTTCCTCTTGCACAGTGAATAAAAATGATAATGATATATGCCATTGTTAGTTTACATTTTGACGCATTTCAGATCATGCTTTAGATTATATTTCAGTTCAGTTTTATTTTATTTTTATCCCATACATGCTCCATGATGGTATCCTAGTTTTTGTGAGAGCAGGAACAGGTGCAAGATAAAGGCTGAAAGCAAGGATGGTGCAGTGCTGGATTGAAGATTGATGCAGAGGTGTCGAGACCAGAGATTCTGAGGTTCTCAAGCGCTCTCTCCCTTAGAGCACTTGTCCCAGCTGGAGCCAGATGTTATCACACCTGTTATCACATATATAGTAGCCGGGCTACCATACATTATTTTTCTCATTCCAGTACACCATTCAGCCAGTTCCCTTTCATTTGAGATGCCGAGATGAGCATCTATATTGGATCACTATCAGATTGTGGACAGCAGTTATATTCCCCATGCCATGACTGAGTTTCAGGACACTCAGAGAGATGACCGATGTAGCCATTATACCATTGGTACAGAGCAGACAGTAGTGCCCAGAGTTACAGCAGCAGTTCCAGAGGACAGATGATGGTACAGGTTGATGTGCATTCAGGTATATGAATCAGCAGGTATATTACGGTGTTATGGTTAGATTGCTTTTATACTTATTCTTATAGCATGTCTTAGCACTTAGTGTCATGATCTGGCGATCATATAGATATATGGACCTGGTTGATCTATTATATATATTATACTGTCCCTACTCAGACTTAGAAGTTCACTATTCATACTCATTGGTTTTACCCTCCTTAAGGAGAATAGAGGTGATCATTCAACCATACATTGGCTTGCTAGTGTTGGCTCCATCATTTCATTGTCTTCATCCATCCATGACCTACCTTTTAGATTATCACCCTGACTTACTACTTGACTAGTGGCATGGAGGACCTTTCCCCACTGTAGCCTCTGTATTGGATGAGCCTCCCTGTTTATTGTGTCTCGGCTCTGAGTTGGTGACAAAACTTACCTATGGTGAGTTGGAGTTCCTTGTGAATTCCCCCTAGTCACTAAAGTTGTGTTGCCTAAACCTGAAACTTTTAGTGCTGCCATGAATACAAAATCTGGAAAAATGAAATGCTATATCTTGTATGAAAAGCCCATTCATGCAATGTGTTTCTAAACACACATGAATGAGAGGCATGCCAAATGAACATGGCAATGAAAATAAAATGTTACATCTTTTGGAAAAATAAATACCTAGGTAAACAAGTTGTCCATGACACACCTAGAAGTGCTCAGGTAAACAAGTGCCTTAAAAACACACCTGCAGCAGAAAGCCTAAAAATAAATGTAAATCTATGCAATGTGTTTGTAAACACACATAGATCAAGGCTATGGAAACCTCAGGCCCAAAAAGCAATGGAACTTAAATGTTATATCTAAACAATTGCTGGCCTTGTTTGTATTATGGATTGTGCGCATCTGTGAAGGTGAATAAACCCTCTTTAAACAACTCATCCATTTGTGAGACACCGCCATTCCCTGTGTTATTGCTCATTCAGTATATACTATGGTGTGTATTCCCTTTCCCTTGCCAAAGTGTCACAAAGTCAAGTCAGTCAAGTCATCCCTTAGCCTAGCCAGTTATTTCAGCCTTCACCCTTCACTAGCAAATTGATCACAACTATGAAGTGAGTATGGTTCTGAAAGTCTAGTTTGAGTAATAATAATAATTAACGACACTATATATTTGGATTTAGATCGCCAGACATGATTACTCTGTGTTATATTGGCTATTTGAATAAATTGTAAAGCATGTATTAACCTTGACACCTTGCAGCAGCTATGGATGATAGTCTGAGTTGTATTTGGTCTTGGTTAGACCTAGTTTGACCATGGAGGACCATGGGACATGAGATGTTGGACCTTATGATGATATGGATAGATGATATATGGTCTATGTACACATACAGGATGATTCTATGCAGCAGCTACAGGGTTATGATGATGATTCTTGGGATACAGCAGTGTTGGTCATTTACAGATCATTATTATGGGCCTTGTTCCAGTACATTGGATATTTATTTTGATCATGCAGAGATTCATATGGTGTATGAGTACACATCTTGGATGGATTTGGACCTTCTGAGTCCAATGGGACAGTTTGTTTTCAGTTCCGGGCACTTACAGTGATGATTGAGCCTCAGTAGGCTGTCCCAGTGCAGTTTTGGTCTGTTGGAGGCCCTGTCGGAGCAGAGATGACTTTTATCCGGTTGACCTAGGGCGCTAATGATGGAGGGGGGTGGTCCAGCCACTTGTTTTTACCATATTACCCCCCCTCCCGGACACATTGGTGCCCTCACCTTGACAGCGCTAGCACTCCAGGAGGCTGTTTGGGGCAGTTTCACGCTTCCCGAGGCATTTCAGGATTGGTAGAAATGGCTATTGAGGAAATCGATTTGGGCTACTGAGGCAAATTTATGGCATGGGATGATCAGTGATGATAGATCGGGGACCTTCCACACCTTCTCCAGCAGTTTCAGCTTCATCGGGGCCCGCATCCATCACTTATGGCACTTTCTGTGGATTTTTTGAGGTCTTTTGAGGACCACGACTTCACTATGGAGGCACAATTTGGTACATTCATGATTATTTATTGGTTATTGTGCTATGGGGATTGACCAAGGAGGGATAAAATTACCCCTTGGACCCACCATAAGCCTCTTATGATATTTCATCATCATGATTTGGTGGGATTCCCCTCTTCTAGGGCGATTTTGTCCACTTATGTTATATTTTATGTGTGATCCATGTAGTATATTGTTGAGCTCATCTCAACCATTGATTAGACTTTTGTATCTTATAATCTTAGCCACTCATTCAAAAAGTGGTTAGGGTTTTGGTGCCTCTCCTTCCTATTTAAAGGAGAGAGCCTCTCATTGTAAAGGGACTTTTGGCTCTGAATTATTGGAATAGAAAATTATTATTGCATCTATCTCCAGTGTTGTGGTGAATTTTTTTGGTGTTCGTTCGTTGGTTCTTCCTTTGCACTGAGTTATTGAAGATATTGTTTGCCATATATTTTGTACCACGATTTTGCATCTACAGGTGGAGGCCGATTTGCTTGGAGGAGGAGGTATTGGTAGGGGAAGACTCTCCCTACTTCTTCTTTGGAGCTCTTCGTTGGTAACAGGGAGTATTACTGTCCCAGGACCTTCTATTTCATGTTACTATTGCATTTCTCTTGTATTTCTTCCATACTTGATCTTACTGATTGAATTTTGTTCCTTGGTTTGACAGGTAGAGGAAGGCGCACTTGTGGGCTAGGGCATCAAATTGGCAAGCAAATCAACAATCTCTCATTTGATCTCTGCGGGAATCTTCCTCAACAATCAAAGCATCTCATCACATCACTCAGGTATGATCTCAAGGTAAGTTCTATCTCCATGATCTATCCAATTGTCTAAAATATTTAAAAACCCTAAATACTTCAAAACCCCATTTTACATTTTTTTAGATCTACTTAGATCTAGTGGGTTGTTGGGCATAATATTGAAAACCCACCTCTATAGCATCCACGGCATCCCGGATCTATAGTTTGGTGAGGATTGGCTTCCGTTTGACCCCTCTCCCATACCAACTTGGCTTCTCCCAAGCAAGGCGCACTTCACTGATTGAGCAGGTTGACCTAGATCTAAGTGGTGGGTGTTTGAGATTCCACTTGATTTGACATCTACACATCCAATAACATACACCCAGGTTGTCCCTTTCCTGAAATTCACCTTGTGGGCCCCATTCCACATTTTAAGGGATTTAATCCCCATTTTGTGCCACTTGGAACCCTCAAACTCAGATCTACTAAGATCTAACCGTTGGATTACCACGAAATTACAGATCCATACTCCTACTTGACCGATCTACCCGGATCTAAAGTTTGGATGCCATCCGACTTGTTTTGACCCACCTAACCCCCCTTTTAGGCCTCCTTGGGCAAAGTCGCACCACCTTGGAGAAGTGAGTTGACTCACTTCCAGGAACTGGGTACTTGAGATTTTTGGAGATCTGAAACCAGAATAATTCAAAACCTAGGTCTAGACTGTCACTTTGTCAAATCTTGCCTTGGGGATTGCATTCCTTGTTTTAAGGGATTGTGGTCCACTTAGGTCAAACCTAGATCTAGACTCATTCATCCATCAAGACCTCTATTGCCCACTTGTCCCAAGTACTAGGAGTCCTAAACCACAAGTCAACCCTACTTTGACTCCACTTCCCAATTCCCAAGGCACTGGTTTCTCTCCAAGTTAATTCAACTTTCCTAGATTGTTAGATTGATTTGTGGATTGACCTATGCATGGTGAACCAAACCCTTGAAGCTATCATGTATCATGGCCAAACTTGTCATCTGTACTAGTTAGCCCCAATACAACCCTTAACTACCCTGCATTGGACACGGTTCCCAAGGCAGTGGACTTTCCAACATTGAACTAGTACACTAGCCCTAGATCTCACTACAAACATTATAAGTCACTCTTACATCAACAATGAATCAAAGCTAAACCTATTGAACCCCTCACTTGGCTTGTGACTTCAACCAATTAGGTCTAGGATAAACCATACACCTAACTTCACTTAGAAATACCCTGATTTGGTGTCTTGGTTTTGATCTCTCATGTCGGGAGTAGATCGGGTCTCCCCCTTTGTTGTCTGGGCTAGACAACATAAAGCGAAGGTTGCCTCGACTGGCGTGACAACCATACATATTGGAGGTCGAGGTGATCGTGGTTGCACCTTTTGAGTTGCCCTTCCCTATTGCCATCCATGACTGGATCCATCCATAGGGGTAACTACATCTTAGGTGATAATATTTTGGCGCCGTTGCCGGGGAAGGCATAGGCTTACCCTGGTCCGACATATTATTTTTGTTAAAGCTCTCCTCCCCTTTCTCTTTGCCATAACATTTTGGCGCCGTTGCCGGGGAGGCAATAGCTTGCCCTAGTCCTTCCCGCATATACAACGACACATATCTTGGTAGAAGAGTTAAATCTACCTGGCGACTCCCAATCGTGACTCTGCTGAGGAGCGAGCTCATTTACATCCTTACAACACAAGAAGTAAAGTAAACTTAGATCAAGTTGAAGGAACCCCGATCACATATCGTAAAAGAGATCCTAAAGCACAACCAACTAACTTCCTTTGGAAATTGGTTAACGATTCTCCAAGTAGAGCTTCAAGATCCCCTTTGAGTAATTCGGTTCCTCCCTCATCTCCTAGTTCAAACTTAAACACAAACTTACCAAATCCAATGGCCGGAACAAACCCGGGAAACCAGAATGTTCCTCCATCACAAACCCCTAGGATTTTTGGAAGAAAGGCAAAACCATCTCCTTTAGACTTTTCCCAAATCCAAGGTGCACCCCACGACATGCCTGAAAAGTATTTTGAAAAAGTTCCCAGATTTGATGGAGTATCTGCTATATCAATTGAAGACCCACATTGATAAAGTATGGGAACACATGGAAGCATATGGAGCATCTGAGGAAGATGTGTTCATGAGGGGTCTCCTGCATCCTTGGAAGGAGATGTTAGGAAGTGGTTTGATAGGTTGCCTGCCTCATCCATTGATGGGTATGATAACTTTGTCAACAAGCTAAACAGTGAGTGGTCCCGAAAGTTAGATGGGAAATTTCTCTTACACCAACTTTTTTGGACATCAAGAAAAGAGAAAATGAAACAGTTCATGAGTTTAACATAAGATTTGACAAGACTGTAGCTGTTATCCCTGAAGAAATTAGACCAAAAGATCAGGCAGTTGTCATTCACTACTTGAATGCTTTTGAGGGATGGGTTGGTTATCAGCTAAAGGACAAAAACCCCAATGACTTAAAGACCGCTCAATCAAATGCCAAAATGGCTGAACAAAATGTAGCATCCATGGGGAAAACAAAACTTTTTCGATCAATTCACCCCATCCACTTCCAGATCTGACCCTAGACTCCGAAAACCAAAGGAACCTGTGAGTGTGCCAAAGGAATCCAAGGACACTTTAGAAGTCATGCAAGAAATGATGAAACAATTAACTGTCCTGACTAAGAATGTGGCAAGTTTGAATGACCCTGAGAGACATAGGAATCCTTATGGCCCTAAACTTACTGGAATAATAATAGAAGGCCTGATGGGGATAGGGATAGGCGACGACCTGAGTATCCAGAAAACTCTGAAAAGAAGGAAGTCAATTGGTGTGATGAAGAAGAAGAAATACCCTCTGACACCATTGACCATGATGACCAACCAGAAAACATCAACTTTATAAATGACTTATCTTATGATGAAGACTTTGGAAGAATCCTTTTAGAAGAAGAGCCATGGGAGCAAGAAGATGATATAGTTAAAGAACCTAGCTCCACATGTTGTGCCTTAGAACTCCCAAAACCTAAAGAGCAACCAAAGTATCAGATCTACAAACGAGGAAGTACCTCCCAGCCTTCTTTCCTTGATAAACATAAAAAGATTGATGAAGATAAAAAGGAAGAAGAAGATCCTTGCCATAGATGATTATGATCTTAAGATCGATATGAAGAAAGAGCTAAGCAAGATAATGTGTAACATCCCTGTCACTGAGTTAATGAAGGTGCCCTCTGTTAGATGCCAAGTAGAGGAGTTTTTCAATGGTATTGACCAAGAGAAAACTCCTGAACCTATCCTAGAATCATGTCATATCCAAAAGCTTAGTGGAACACAACCTAGTGAAACAGAAAAGGATCCACCAATAAACATCCATTCAGCCATTTATGAAAGAAAGAGCGGTGGTCACTCTCCCTTTTACCTTACCTTGCACATTCAAAACATGCTCCTTCATAACTGTATGTTGGATTCTGGAGCAGCAATGAACGTTATGCCTTTACAAGTTATGAAGGAAATGGGACTTGAAGTGACTAGGCCTTATGGAAATGTTTGTGGTATAGATTCCCGACGAGTACCGTCTTATGGCTTGATTAAAAACCTTAGGGCTGATCTTTTCGCATGTTCAGACATTTCTACTATGATGGATGTAGTTGTCATTGACTTACCCCCAGCATATGGAATGCTTTTATCTAGAAAATGGGCAGCTGGTCTAGGTGGATACCTTATGATGGATTTATCATTTATTTGTGTTCCCAACCCTGATGGAGCTTTGATTCGGGTTAACAGAGAACCTTGTTATAATGAGCATGCTGAATCTTTTGATGAAGGGTTGAAAAAACACATATGGGGATGAATTAATTAAATAATGCCAAAATTAACCTGGTTGAAGATGAGGATGAGTTATATGAGGTTGATCAAAATATGTGTATGGTCATGGAAGATTCTGATCTTTTTGGGAAGACAAGCAAATGATTGAAATAACAAGAACAATTGGAAATGAACTTGTTGAGGAAATAGAATTGAGAGGACATGAAAATCAACCCCAAGATCACGAACAAAACAATGAAAACATTCAAGAACCTTCTATAGAAGATCACACACTTGAAGGGGTTGAGGATGGCATAAGAAATATAGGAAGAGATGAGAGTTTGCTCGATGATCAAGGCATGGAACAAACTCCCCCAACAGAAAACCTTCATGATCAAACAAACAATGAGGAAAACATTGAAAACCCAACACATGAAGATGAATTTGATGATATTAGGAGGGGAGAAAGAATTCCTTTCACTGTTAGGGAATGGTTTGCCTTGACTGATCACAATAGAGAGAGAGAAAGCCAAGGGGTTGCAACCTATCTACCCCGTGGGAAAACAATCTTGCAACATCTACTAGGGTCGAAACAAATGAAGAGCCTGAAGCCACTTATTATTCTGATACAGAAGATTCTTTATCTCATTTATCTCTAGAAGACGGTAGCCTAATTCAAGTCCATGATAACTCTCTGAGTTGGGAAGAGGATGCCCTATTTAATGATGTACCCGAAGGAGACTATAATCTAAATAACCTTGCTATTTTTCAAACTCCTTCAGAGCCTCAAAGCTATGCTTTATCTGTATATCCGCATATCCCTAGCTTCCTCTTACCATCCGAGTTACCTAGTCATCACACTTATGATCCTTCTCACATTCCTACTTCCTCTACATTTCATCCTGAGTCAGTTTCTCCCAGATTTGAAAACATAGTTGTTCCGGTTCCTTCAGGAGAAGGTTCTAGTCAAAACACTGTTGTATCTTATGAGCCATCTTCCTTGGAAGAACATAGAGATTTCTTGACTATAGGTGAGGTTGTTAAAGGAGTTATGTCTCCCATGAGGAAGAGACAAATGAGGAAGTCCAAGAAACAAGAAGGGAAGTTAGGGAAATCCTTGTTGGCAGAGTTGCTATTTCTTTAGACGGGGGTCCACCCAGAGTTGATGCAGTTCCTTCCAGGAGGAGCTCAAGGATTGTTACACCTCAACCGCAAAGCCCTGCAGAAATCCACCCTATGCCTATTCGTAACATTGGTGTCATTCCCGAGTCAGTCAGTAGAAAACAGGTATCCTATAGGAAGTCAAGTCATCATTCACAATCATTTATTGCATATAAGATCAGGGACAAGCTGATGACTTATGGGTTGGACCTTTCACAGTAGAGCGATGCATTGATGGCATGTGCTTTCTAACCACTGGTAGTGGACGACGTATTTTATATCCTGTCAATCAAAGGGACTTAAGGGATCACATCCCCGATCCCACATAGTTGGGATCTCTCCACTTGCTTTGCCTGGTAGATTAGGGTAGGTAGGAAACCAATAAGCCTACTTAGGCAGTAGTTAGTCTTTTCAGCCATTGAGTCTGGCACCTTCTTAGTCTCTAAGCTCCTTTGTAAGTTTCTAGTTTAACTGAGTACCTGTCACCTTTTCTTTTCCTGCACAATAAATGTCAAATTTTGCAAATTATGTTAGTAGTTTAATTTTACTTTCTGCAGTTGTATCTCATGCATTTATATTTCCTGACATAGAATAGATTTCATTTCAGTTATTTTATTATATTTTTCCCACACATGCGGCATGAGGTTATTTTCGATGTTTGTGAATGCAGAAAATAGGTTGCAAGAATAAAAGCTGGAAATAAAATGGTAGAGTGCTGGATCATGGATTCGAGTAGCAGAGTTCGAGGACCAGAGATTCTGAGGTTCTCAAGCGCTCATTTCAGCAGAGCACTTGTCCCAGCCGGAGCCAGATGTTTATCACATATATAGTAGCCGGGCTACCATACATTATTTTTCTCATTCCAGTACACCATTCAGCCAGTTCCCTTTCATTTGAGATGCCGAGATGAGCATCTATATTGGATCACTATCAGATTGTGGACAAGCAGTTATATTCCCCATGCCATGACTGAGTTTCAGGACACTCAGAGAGAAGACCGATGTAGCCATTATACCATTGGTACAGAGCAGACAGTAGTGCCCAGAGTTTACAGCAGCAGTTCCAGAGGACAGATGATGGTACAGGTTGATGTGCATTCAGGTATATGAATCAGCAGGTATATTACGGTGTTATGGTTAGATTGCTTTTATACTTATTCTTATAGCATGTCTTAGCACTTAGTGTCATGATCTGGCGATCATATAGATATATGGACCTGGTTGATCTATTATATATATTATACTGTCCCTACTCAGACTTAGAAGTTCACTATTCTATACTCATTGGTTTTACCCTCCTTAAGGAGAATAGAGGTGATCATTCAACATACATTGGCTTGCTAGTGTTGGCTCCATCATTTCATTGTCTTCATCCATCCATGACCTACCTTTTAGATTATCACCCTGACTTACCTACTTGACTAGTGGCATGGAGGACCTTTCCCCACTGTAGCCTCTGTATTGGATGAGCCTCCCTGTTTATTGTGTCTCGGCTCTGAGTTGGTGACAAAACTTACCTATGGTGAGTTGGAGTTCCTTGTGAATTCCCCCTAGTCACTTAAAGTTGTGTTGCCTAACCCTGAAACTTTTAGTGCTGCCATGAATACAAAATCTGGAAAAATGAAATGCTATATCTTGTATGAAAAAGCCCATTCATGCAATGTGTTTCTAACACACATGAATGAGAGGCATGCCAAATGAACATGGCAATGAAAATAAAATGTTACATCTTTTGGAAAAATAAATACCTAGGTAAACAAGTTGTCCATGACACACCTAGAAGTGCTCAGGTAAACAAGTGGCCTTAAAAACACACCTGCAGCAGAAAGCCTAAAAATAAATGTAAATCTATGCAATGTGTTTGTAAACACACATAGATCAAGGCTATGGAAACCCTCAGGCCAAAAAGCAATGGAACTTAAATGTTATATCTAAACAATTGCTGGCCTTGTTTGTATTATGGATTGTGCGCATCTGTGAAGGTGAATAAACCCTCTTTAAACAACTCATCCATTTGTGAGACACCGCCATTCCTGTGTTATTGCTCATTTCAGTATATACTATGGTGTGTATTCCCTTTCCCTTGCCAAAGTGTCACAAAGTCAAGTCAGTCAAGTCATCCCTTAGCCTAGCCAGTTATTTCAAGCCTTCACCCTTCACTAGCAAATGATCACAACTATGAAGTGAGTATGGTTCTGAAAGTCTAGTTTGAGTAATAATAATAATTAACGACACTATATATTTGGATTTAGATCGCCAGACATGATTACTCTGTGTTATATTGGCTATTTGAATAAATTGTAAAGCATGTATTAACCTTGGACACCTTGCAGCAGCTATGGATGATAGTCTGAGTTGTATTTGGTCTTGGTTAGACCTAGTTTGACCATAGGAGGACCATGGGACAATGAGATGTTGGACCTTATGATGATATGGATAGATGATATATGG
This sequence comes from Larix kaempferi, assembly GCA_027924585.1. Taxonomy (NCBI): domain Eukaryota; kingdom Viridiplantae; phylum Streptophyta; class Pinopsida; order Pinales; family Pinaceae; genus Larix; species Larix kaempferi. The sequence continues at coordinate 2,125,759 of BSBM01001820.1, forward strand.
TCTATGTACACATACAGGATGATTCTATGCAGCAGCTACAGGGTTATGATGATGATTCTTGGGATACAGCAGTGTTGGTCATTTACAGATCATTATTATGGGCCTTGTTCCAGTACATTGGAATATTTATTTTGATCATGCAGAGATTCATATGGTGTATGAGTACACATCTTGGATGGATTTGGACCTTCTGAGTCCAATGGGACAGTTTGTTTTCAGTTCCGGGCACTCTACAGTGATGATTGAGCCTCAGTAGGCTGTCCCAGTGCAGTTTTGGTCTGTTGGAGGCCCTGTCGGAGCAGAGATGACTTTTATCCGGTTGACCTAGGCGCTAATGATGGAGGGGGTGGTCCAGCCACTTGTTTTTACCATATTACCCCCCTCCCGGGACACTTGGTGCCCTCACCTTGACAGCGCTAGCATTCCAGGAGGCTGTTTGGGGCAGTTTCACGCTTCCCGAGGCATTTCAGGATTGGTAGAAATGGCTTATTGAGGAAATCGATTTGGGCTACTGAGGCAAATTTATGGCATGGGATGATCAGTGATGATAGATCGGGACCTTCCACACCTTCTCCAGCAGTTCATCAGGCTTCATCGGGGCCCGCATCCATCACTTATGGCACTTTCTGTGGATT